>CM036609.1:1661239-2153903 GCA_020745705.1 Hemiprocne comata
CCCTGGGATCTGCAGTTTGGAGAAGCTCTGCACAGGGCTGGTGATCCTACAGGATCCAACTGGAGGGCTCATTAGAAGCTTCCAGACCCTGAAAAGACAAAGGCAGGAGCAGCAGCTGCCGGGGGGGAGGGTGGGTGTAGGAAGTGGGGCAGGGGAAGCCAGAGCCCTCAGACCCCCAGGATCCCCCCCACCCATCCAGCTCCTACCTCACCTGGTCACCTCCGAGGGGGACAGCCAGATGTGGCAGCCCCCAGATGTGCCCTGGGATGGTGGGGGGGCCATGGGGGGGCAGGGAGCAGCCCCAGGCAGGGATGCTTGGAGCTCTCTGCCCCCCCTGGGGAGCGAGGGGGACAAGGAGAGATGGGGCAGCCATGGGATCAGAGGGGGGAAACAGGGCAGAAAGGGCCCCTGCCCCCCACCCCCCAAGAAAGCAGCAGGAGCTGGGGGGTCCTGAGCAAGTGGCCCAGAGCCCCCAGGCCCAGCAGAGGGGGCAGGTGACCCCCACCCCAGGGTCCCTCCAAGCCCAGCCCCCAAACCCGCTCAGCCCCAGCTCCCCACAAGAGTAGGGGGGTGGGGGGCAAGAGGAAGCAGCTGCACATCCCCCGTCAGGTTCCAAACAACAGGATTTATGAACAACAACAACAGGGGAGGGGGCAACATCAGCCGGGGGGGAAGGGGGGGAACAACATCAGCCGGGGGGGAAAGTGGGAGGAAACAAAAGGAACAACAGGGGCAGAACTGGGGGCCTGGGGTGGAGGGTCCGGTGACACAGGTGGGGACACTGCAGCTCGGCCACCCTGCACCACCTCCTGCTGCTGCTGCTGGGGCTCCGGGGTGACCTGCAGGCAGAGGGAGAGGGGACATCACTGGGGGCTCGGGATCACCTCCCTGGCTGGGCCTGCTTGTTCTGAATGGGGCTGGGGACAGGGATGGGGATGAGGTGCCAGGCTCAGCTCCACCATGGTCCAGAGCAGCTCGTGCCGTGCTCTAAGGACACTGGGGGCACTGGGGCCCTGCCCGGGCTGCTCTGGGGCTGAGGGGTCACAAAACTCCAGACTGGTTTGGGTTGGAGGGACCTTAAAGATCATCCAGTCCAACCCCCTGCATGGGCAGGGACACCTCCCACCAGACCAGGTTGCTCCAAGCCCCATCCAACCTGCCCTTCAACACTTCCAGGGATGGGGCAGCCACAGCTTCTCTGGGCAACCTGTTCCAGGGTCTCACCACCCTCACAGGGAAGAATTTCCTCCTCATGTCTCACCTCAATCTCCCTCTTCCAGTTTTAATCCATTCCCCCTCATCCCATCCCTCCCTGCCCTTGTCCAAAGTCCCTCCCCAGCTTTCCTGGAGCCCCTTCAGGCACTGGAAGGTGCTCTAAGGTCTCCCTGGAGCCTTCTCTTCTCCAGGCTGAACACCCCAACTCTCCCAGCCTGTCTCCAGAGCAGAGCTGCTCCAGCCCTCGGATCATCTCCGTGGCCTCCTCTGGATGGTGGCCCCGTGTGGCTTCCCCCTGTGGGGAAGCAGGGCTGGAGGGGAGGCAGCAGGGGTGACACAGATGAGGGCTTCCCACCTCTCCATCTCTGGTCTCCATGGTTTTGGCCCCAATGCTCCTCTTCACACGGGCTTCTGACACAGATTTAGTGTCCTTCCTGGTCTCTAGGGGACATGGGCAGGACATGGTGGTGACCAAGAGCCTGGGGTACAGCTCCTCCAGCCACCTGCCAGTGGAGGGGCCCAGAGATTGGGCTGGAAAACCCTGAACCATGGGAGATGGTGGCCCTGGGGACATGACCAGCCTCAGGGACACAGGTGGCCTTGGGGATGTGGTTGGCTTTGGAGGCAATTAGCCTTGGGGACATGAGTAGGCTTGGGGACAGGGTTGTCCTTGGGAACACAACTGGCCATGGGGACAAGGTGATGTGGTTGGTCTTAGGGACATGCTCAGCTCTGGGGACATGGCCCTGGCACACTCCTCCCCTCATCCTGGCAGAACCCCAGAGTCCTGGCTCCTTGAGAGCTGGAGGAAAACCTGCTGGTCCCTCTGCATGGGGCAGGGATGGTCGAGACAGCCCCTCCTCCCACAGAGCCCCCAGAAGCCACCCTTGCTTGTGCCACCACCTCAGTCCCCTGCCCACGGCCTCACCTGGGATCTGCAGTTTGGAGAAGCTCTGCACGGGGCTGGTGATCCTACAGGATCCAGCTGGAGGGTTCAGTAGAAGCTTCCAGACCCTGAGAAGACAAAGGCAGGAGCAGCACCTGCCAGGGGGGAGGGTGGGTGTAGGAAATGGGGCAGGGGAAGCCAGAGCCCTCAGACCCCCAGGATCCCCCCCACCCATCCAGCTCCTACCTCACCTGGTCACCTCCGAGGGGGACAGCCAGATGTGGCAGCCCCCAGATGTGCCCTGGGATGGCTGGGGGGGAGCCTCATAGGGGTGGCCATGGGGGGGCAGGGAGCACCTCCCCAGGCAGGGATGCTTGGAGCTCCCCCCACCCAGGTGAAGCGAGGGGGACAAGGAGAGGGGGGGTAGGGAAATGCCCCCTCCCAAAAAGTAGTGGGGGGGGGGGAACAACCACAACCACAGAGGGGCAACCAAAACAACAGGGCCAGAACTGGGGGCCTGGGAAGGAGGGTGCAATGGGGTGGGGGAGCTGGGACCCCGGGAAGGGATGACAACAACAGGGGGACACAGCCAGGACCTCAGGGAGGGCCTGAGGGTGACTTTTGGGGTTCAACAAGGACCTGAGGCTGAAGAGGAGAAGAATCCCAGAGAAAGAAAAAGAGGTTGGGCACCGGGAGGGCTCCTGCTGGTGGAGCCATCAGCACAAGAGCTTCCAGGGCTGGGGGCAGGTCCCAGGGTGGGCGCTGCTGCAGGATGAGGGCCCTCTGGAGGTCCTCCTGCTGCTGCTCCTCCAGGCCGGAGCTCTCGAGGGACCTGCCGGGGGTGGAAAGCAGAGGGTAGGGGACGAGGCAGCTCCTGGGAACAGCAGCAAACCCGGGTCCCCTCCCGAGGGCAATGCCAGCCCCCTCCTCCTTTCTGCCCCATCTCCGGGCACCCACCACCCTTCCCGAGGCTGCAGCAAACCCCAAAGAGCCTCTTCCACCAGCACCAAACCTTCCCAGTTCAGGTATTTGTCCCTTCCCTGAACTGGAATGGGGCTGGCACAGCACCAGTTGGCAGGGACCCCATCGTGCTGCGGGGAGAGGGGTTCCCAGGGGGAAAGAGGGGTTCCCAGGGCAGGGGGGGCAGGGAAGAGGGGCTCCCCAAGGGCACAGGGCTCACCTGGGATGAGTGAAGGCCGCACAGATCTCCCGTTGCTGCTGGGGGGCTGGGCAATGCAGCTCTGGAGCCCCTCCGGGGAGGGGGATGTGGGCCTGTGAAGCAGAAATGGGGCCGTGTTCACCCCCTGGAGGTCCCCATCGTCCCCAGAGGTCACCGGCCAGGGGGGCAGGGGCTGCTTCACCTCTGCACTCGCCTCAGCTTCACCACCGGGACCCTGGAGCCGGCGGCGGGCTTGGGGATGGAGGAACCTCTCCTGGCAACCAGCGGGACCCAGGAGCTGCAGGGAGGGAAAGAGGGTGAGTGCCCAGGCTGGATCCTCCCCCTCGGCTCTCCCAAGGCTTGGAGACAACTGGGCCAACACAGAATCCCCAAGGCTGGAAAAGACCTTTCAGGTCCTCCAGTCCAGCCTATGACCCAGCACCACCACATCAGCCAGACCGTGGCACTCGGTGCCACCTCCAGCCTTTCCTTGGACACCTCCAGGGATGGTGCCTCCCCCACTTCCCTGGGAAGTCCATTCCCCCAAGGATCGCCCCGCAGAGCAGGAGCCTGCAGGGGGGATCCCCAGAGCCCATCCCGGGCAGCACTGACCTGGGCAGGACGGGGCTGTCCTGCTTCTCCGGGAGGCTCCGGCCGTTCTCCCAGCCCGGCAATGGGGGCGGGCTGGAGGCAGCGGGCGGAGCGGAATCGTCCTCCCCGCAGATCTCGTAGGTGCGGTTCAGGACGCGGGGGGGCAGGTCCGGGGCAGGGCAGCCGTTCTGGGCGGCCGCCGTGGCCACGAGCACCGGGTCCTTGGGGAGCGTGGGCGGGCAGGGCCTGGGGGAACAGCAGGATGGTGCTGGGGAGAGAGGGGGGCGCTGGGCTGCTGCTGCCAGGCAGGGGCTGCCCGGGCTCTGCCTCGCCTCCAGAGGCTCTGCCGCTTTGCCGCTTCCCTGCCGGCCTTGCCGGGGAAGGCGGGGAGTAGCCGCTTGGCAAGTTCCCTGGGGGATCTCAAATGTCCTCCTCCTCTTCCTCAGGCTGACGGGCACCGGGGTGGAGCTGGAGAGCGGGGCAGCGCTGGGCACAGGGACACCAGGCACACCAGGCACCGGGACACACAGCGCTGCTGAAGGAGCAGAGACACAGAGTCACCCCCGAGCCCGGGGCACCCCCCGTCCCAGCCCTGCAGAGGTCTGCCCTTTGCCAGCCCCTCTTGCCATCCGACCCAGTCCAGCCCAGCACCAATCCTGCACCTTTGCCAGCCTCAAGGCCCCCCTGGGCTGCTCCCCAAGCAGCTGCCCCGTGGCCACAGCGGCTCTGTGCCCAGAGGGGGGGTCTGCAGAGCCCACAGCTCCGCTCTCAGGACCCTGCCTTGGCGGCACTGAGGATGAGGAGGGAGAGCTCGGCCCTGGCCAGGCACCGGCTGCCAGCTGCGAGGGCAAGTGTGCCACGGAGGAGGCAAGAGGAGCAGGAAAAACAAGGCCGAGAACCACTGCCTTGCTCTCCGGAGCAGGACTGGCCCCACGGTGGGGCTGACGGGCACACACACACACAGCTCCCCCAGCCAGGGGCTGCTGGGGGCTCCTGCCGTGCCCCGGCCCCCATCCCTCCTCCAGGGAGGCCGGGGCTGCTCCGGGAGCCACCTCGGGAGAAACTCAGCTCTGCCCCCAAGCCCAGCTCCTCCAGCGCACACCGAGACAAAGCAGAGGGGACAGCACCGACTGGCCCCAACCCTCACCCGCACAGCCCGGGCTGGCCCCGCTGAGCTCCGCGGCGCTGCTGGGAGACACGCCAGTTTGCTTCAGCCTCCCAGCAGCCTCCTGACGGACCAGGCGCTCCAGCTCCTCCACCTCGGTGGCCATGGCAGGGCTGAGCAGGTCGGCAGCCCTCAGGAGGGAGCACTGCTTCTGGACGAGGCCCAGGAGGCTGCCGAGGAGCCTGGAAGGGACACACACAGACCAGCAACCACTTAGCAGGTCAGCTGGAGCCAGGGTCACCAGGATCAGAGGCTCAGCACCACCAGCAGCACCTCCGAGACACCTCCTCAGGAGAGACAGAGCCTGTTGGCAGCTCTTGCTGCAGAACCTGGGCAGCCAGGTGTTGCCCTCTTGCTTCCAAGGGACCAACCACCATCCACAGCCTTTCTGCCAGGCTTCAGACACTCGTTAGCTCAGCTCCAGGCACACCTCAAGGCCGGGCTCCCCCCAGAGACCTTTCTGCAGAGCTTCATCCCTCCAAGATGCTCGGGGCAGAGGCAGCAGCAGATGGTGCCACGGGAGCACTGCCAGGGCAGGCTCCAGGGGAGCCAGGCTGGGGGGAAAGCCTTGGCAGAGTGCCCTTCAGGACCAACAACGCTGGTTGTTTGGGCTCCCTGGGAGCCAAACCCCTGATTTGCCAGGGCAGGCAGTCATCTGCAGGCACAGGCCTGGTCCCACCTCCCCGTCCAGACTCCTGGAGCCGGGGGACACCAGGAGGTCACCCCACGCTCTGTGTCCCCCCCATCCTCACCTGGGCAGCCCCTCCGGGCTGGAGATGAGGGGAGGTGGCAGCACCAGCACCCGCTCCTCTGCGTCCTCATAGGCACGGAGCTTGGCCCGCAGATCGGCCACCTGCGAGGGAGAGGCACCTGCTCAGAGGGATTCCCGACCCCCAGGAGATCAGGGGTCCCCAGCAAAGCCCGGCCCAAGGCAGATCCCCCCCTCCCCACCAGCAGCTCACCTCTGCCTTCAGCTGCTCGCAGACCACAGCGTATTTGCAGCTGTGGCAGTCGGAGCTGAGCACGTTGCTCTTCAGCTGCAGAGACAGAGCAGAGGTTCAAGCAGCACTGGGGGAGCACGTGTCTCTCCCCCAACACTGAGCACAGCACGACTCGGCCTCCTCCTGGGACCCCAGAGAGCCCCGGGGTGGCTGCAGGGGACACCAGCTGTGCTCAGGGACCTGCTGCCACAGTCAGGAGCCTTTCTGGGCTCCGTTGTGCCAGGGGAGGTTTAGATGGGATCTTGGGAAGAAGTTCTTCCTGGCAAGGGTTGTCAGGCCCTGTGCCCGGCTGCCCAGGGCAGTGGTGGGATCTTGGGAAGAAGTTCTTTCCCAGGAGGGTGGGGAAGCACTGGAACAGGTTGCCCAGAGAGATGGAGGAGGCCCCATCCCTGAAGACATTCAAGGTCAAGCTTGATGGGGCTCTGAGCAACCTGATGCAGCTCAAGAGGCCCCTGCTCCCTGCTGGGGCTTGGGCTGGGTGACCTCCAAAGGTCCCCTCCAACTGCACCCATGCTACGATTCGACCCATGGCTTCCCTGAAGAACATGCACCAGGCCCCTTCCCAGCAGCTCCCAAACACACAGATCCCTGCTGTGACATGAGCCTCACCGACAGCTTGATCTCCTTGGCCCGGCTGGCGTACTTCAGGGTGTTGTAGGTGTCCTCGTGGGCCAGCCCTGAGGGGCTGACGGCGGCGATCACGACGGTGCGGCAGTTGCCGCCGATGGAATCCTTCAGCAGGCGGGTGAGCTTGCTGTCCCGGTATGGGATGTGGGTCTTCTTGCTCTGCAGCAAGAGATCGAGGGGCTGCTCAGCTTCTGGCCCTCGGGCTCAGCTCCCAGGCCCAGGGGGCAGCAAGAAGAGCGTGGCCAGCAGGATGAGGAGGTTTCTACTCTGCCCTGCTGAGGCCCCAGCTGGAGAACAGGCTCCAGTTTGGGGCTGCCCAGTTCCAGGAGAACAGGACAGCACTCGCCCTCACCCACCCCGCAGACCAGAGCCCCTTGGGACCACCCCAGCAGGGTCACCTTGCCATCAGCCAGGGCATTGATGACATTGATGAGGGCCAGCAGGGAGCGGTTGATGTTGGCCCCCTCCCGCAGCCGCTCCCCGTTGGTGTTGGCCACCGAAGCTCGCTCCGAGCCTGCCAGGTCAACCAAGCTCAGCTTGGCCACTTGCACATCCTGAGCAAAGCCACCAGCAAGGTCCTGCTGCTTCACGTAGACCTGTGAGGACAGAGATGGCTGAGGATGCAGCTTGGGAAGGCATGTGGGGCAGCTGGTGGGAGCCAGCAGCACCCGCTCCACCACCACTGGGATTTTCCCTGTGGCACAGCAGGAAGCCTGCGATGCCCAGCAGGAGCCCCTGCTCCCCAGCCCCCTTTCCAGCCCAGCCCCCTAGGACACCCCAAGCACCAGCCCTCACCTGGAAGATGGCGTGGGAGCGGGAGGAGGTGGCGTTGGCATCGGTGGGATGCTGCGTCCGGTTCTTGTTGCCGCGGGCCAACATCTCCAGGAGCTGCTCTGCCGAGGTGGGCTGGGGGGGGGAGGAGCAGAGGGGGCTGGTACCAGCACAGCCCCTGGGCAGGCACCGGGACAGCCCCACCCTGAGCAGCCACCGCGGCTCCGCCTGGGGCACCCGCAGCTCTGCCAGGCTCCTTTCAGCTCGGGGAGGTGTTTGCTGCCAGGCAGGAGCCCCCCAGATGGCACCTTCGTGGCTTCGAATCGTGGAAGGGCTTTGGTCAGCCAGTCCAACCATGCTCTGCCAAGGCCACCACTGACCCATGTCCCTCAGCACCACATCTCCACGCCTTGGAAACCCCTCCAGGGATGGGGACTCCAGCCCTGCCCTGGGCAGCCTGGGCCAGGGCCTGACAACCCTTGCCAGGAAGAAACTATTCCAGGATTCCAGGTGTGGCCCCACCAGTGCCAGCACAGGGGACAATCCCTGCCCTGCTCCTGCTGGCCACACTATTCCTGACACAAGCCAGGATGCTGGTGGCCTTCATACCCCCCCATGCCCCCCAGCACCCGCTTCCAGACCTGCTGCAGGCACAGCCTTGCCCAGCCCTTGTGCCCGTTTTTATACCCACCTGGTGGAGGGAGAGACCCTGAACCACGACTCCTTTCTCAGGGTCCTCCCGGATGGCCAGAGGGCCCTTGGGCTCCAGCAGGTCATGAATCTGTTCATTGTAGACCTGGAGCAGGGAACTCCATGTCAGGCTGAGGTTTGGCTCCCCGGCAGTGAGCAGAGAGAGGAGCTTTGCACCCCAGTGTCACACACAGCCTGGTGTCCCCCAGCCCCACCTCCGGGACCCCGTTACCCCAGGAGCAGCTGGCGCTGCTCTGAATGCTGAGGACAGCACAGGGGGCTTCAGCAGCAGGTCACTGCCCCAGCCCCACTGCTCCATGGGCCATGGTGAGGAAGAGGAACTTCCCTGACTCCAGATGGGAGAAACCAGCAGCCCCAGTTCACCAAACTGGGTTGGCCTGCCTCCAGCCGGGCTCTGCCTGGGCTGGGCACACCAGGCACAGCTGGCAGCACAACAGGTACCCCGAGGGTGGCACTCCAGGGGCTGCAGCAACTCCAAACCTCAGTGACAGTGACCCCAAGGCAGGAGGGGACACAGCTTGGCCGCAGCGGTACCTCCTGGTAGGAGACCAGGACCTCACAGCTCTTCTCCCCCTTCCTGGCCTCGATCCTCTGGTACAGCTCCACCATGGTGAGGTACATGATGCCGGGGCTCTTCTCCGAGCCCAGCATGGTGTAGGTTTTCCCTGCTCCTGTGGCGCCGTAGGCAAACACTGGGAGGAGAGAGGAGGGGTGGTTCAAAGAACCGGTCAGGAAGGGCAGCAGCGTCACGTCTGCTCCTGCTGGAGAGGAGAGAGCAGAGCTTCCCGCAGCAGCCCCTGCAGCAGGGTCACTCCCAGCCTTGGGGGAGACAAGGCAAAGCTCATGACCCTCCCTGCTGCCTGCACTGCCCTTCACTGACACTTCCCCCCCTCCTTTCAGCCTCTCTAATTTAGCAGAGCCAGAACAAGGCCACAAACCATCGCCCACTTGGAGGCCATGCTCAAGTCCCCCCTGAACCTCCCCTTCAACAAGCTGAGCAGCCCGTTCCCCCATCTCTCACCAGAAGGTGTTTTCCTTCCACACCTTGCAATTCCTCCCCTTTTCCACCCCAAGCTTTCTATACCCTCTTTGAAGCACCCCTGGCTGGGAGGGACCTGGAGTAATCACCCAGCCCAGGCTCTTGTGGGAAAGGGAGCCCAGATGAGATGCTCTCCTCCAGTGGCATCTCGGCCACCACCAGCCATGGGGACTCGGCCTTGTCCCCAGGGAGGTTGTTTTCACTCTACAACATGTCTCCCTGTGGCTCTTCAACCACCTAAAGGGGCTGATAAGGAAGTTGGAGAAAGACTTTGGACCAGAGCCTGCAGTGACAGGACAAGGGGAAACAGTTTCCAACGGACTGAGGGCAGGGTTAGATGGGACATCAGGGAGAAATGAGGCTGGTGAGACCCTGGAACAGGTTGCCCAGAGAAGCTGTGGCTGCCCCATCCCTGGAAGTGTTCAAGGGCAGGTTGGATGGGGCTTGGAGCAACCTGGTCTGGTGGCTGGTGTCCCTGCTCATGCAGGGGGTGGGACTGGATGAGCTTTACGGTCCCTCCCAACCCAAACCAGACTGTGGTTTGGGTTTGTTCTTCTCTGCCCACATTTCCACACCAGGCTCATCCCCATGCTGACCACCCCTGCAATCACCACAGCTTGGTGCCACCAAGGTCAAGGCCACATGTTGCTGTGTTGCTGTTGTGTCCCCCCCTGCCCAACTGCCTGGAGGCTTCCAAAAGAAATCCAGGGCTCCTGTGATCCCAGCCAGGCCAGGAGCAGATGGGACAGGAGCCCCCCAGGGAGCGAAGGCGTTTGCTGGGTCTTACCGGAGCAGTTGCAGCCCCTGAGGACACTGTCCAGGAGCCCGAGGGTGGTGTGCTGGAACACCTCCTCCTGCGTGGCCCCCTCCCCGAAAACCCGGTCGAAAACAAACTTCACGGCCTTGTCCCGGTGCTTAGGCCCGCGGGGGGGCTGCAGGCTGCCGGGGGGGCCGCCGGGCTCCTCGGGGTTGAAGACAAGGACCTGCTGGTCCAGGAGGTGCAGGAGGGGGGGCCCGGCCCGATCCCGCTCGCAGCGGGCGGGGGGCCGCACGCGCACCACAACGGTCACGGTGCCCTCCTCGGGGGAGGGGCTGGGGGCCATGGGGGCGGTGGGAGCTGGGGGGGGGCACGAGGCTGCGGGGGACATGGGGAGTGCCGGGTGGGGGGGGGGGGGGTGTAAACGGGGGATGGAGGGGCGGGGAGCGGGGGAACGGGGGATGGCGGGGCGGGGGAACGGGGGAACGGGGGATGGCGGGGCGGGGGAACGGGGGAACGGGGGATGGCGGGGCGGGGGAACGGGGGAACGGGGGATGGCGGGGCGGGGGAACGGGGGATGGCGGGGCGGGGGAACGGGGGATGGCGGGGCGGGGGAACGGGGGAACGGGAGATGCCGAGGCGGGGAACGGGAGATGCCGAGGCGGGGAACGGGAGATGCCGAGGCGGGGAACGGGAGATGCCGAGGCGGGGAACGGGAGAACGGGGGATACCGCTGGAGAACACAGCTCTGGGCTCAATCGTCCCGGAACCTCAAGCGCTCTGGGGGGGTGGGAATGGGTCAGCCGGGGGCAGTGAAGGGGGGGCCTGAGGCTGGGCTTGGCCTCCCACCCCCCCGTTGCCCCCAGAGCCGCCCTTAGAACCTTCCTCGGCCCCACAAACCCTTCAGCGCCCCCAACGACCCTACAGCCCTTTTAGCCCCCCACAGCCCCCTCCGACACTCCTGCCTCCCCGCAGCCACCCCGACGACCACCCTTCGGGCCCCCACACAGCCTGATCCCCTCCTCTTCACACCCCCGATACCCCCCAGAAACACCCCCCACTCGCCAGACTCTCCCCAGACCCCGATCGCCTCCCCGGGCCCGCATTCCTCCCGCCTCCGGACCCCCACAGCGGCTCCCCCCCGAGCACCACAACTCTCTCCCACCACCCGGACCCCTTCCCACACCCTCCATTCCTTCCCGTAACCCTAGATCCGCGCCGCCCGCCCAAAGCCCCACTCACCGCTACCAACGCCGCTCGCGCTTTAAACGGTCCCTCCGGCCCCGCCCCCGTTCCTGATTGGCCGCTCGCGCTCTCGCCCCGCCCCCTCGGCTCCCGGGCCTCGCCCCGCGCGGTGGCCCATGGGAGCTGTAGTCCCCTCGTGCTCGGCGCCGGCCGCCATGTTTGTCCCTGGCCCGTCCCATCCCCGCTGTGGCCACCGCGCCGGGCGGGTCCTGCGGGCCGGGAACCGGCGGCCCAAGCGCTGCCCAGCGGAGAGAGCCCAGCCAAGGGCGCCGGGGACGCGGACGGGCCCGGGGTCCGCCCCGCTGGCAGCCCGGGTGGTGGCTGCAGCCACCACAGGCCTTAATGGCGGCCTTCTCCTCACAGCTCAGGGCTGACAGCCCCGGCCCTAACGGGCCCCCGCTGCCTCCTCCTCGTTAATTAGTACTGAGAAACGAGCTCCAGGTACCCAGAGGGGTCTGGGGGTGACTGCCACCCCACCCCTGCGTCCCGTCCCCAGGGCCACCCGGACGTCCCCAATGGCTCCTGTCCCCCGGCCCTGCTGCAGCCGCTCAGGAGGTGGCCGGTGGCCCCAGGCACCCGCTGTCACCTCTAATTGGGACACGGCCTGCCCGTGACGAGGCAGCGGTGACGGGTGCGTGTGCCGGAGGGTCCCCGTGGCTCTGCCTGGCTTGACTGTGTCCCCCCTCCCTGCATGTCCCTGAGGGGAGACCCCCCCATGGGGACCTCTGGGCTGTAGGGATGGGGACATGGCAGTGGTGGCACCCCCAGCGTCCCCACTGGAGGTGGCAGAGAGGTCACCAGCGCTTGGGGACAGGAGACCCACTGCTGGCACCCCCCAGCAGGGCTGATTTGTGAAGCCAAGCAGGGTCGGCCAAGGCAAGAGGACCCTTTCCCTGGGGTGGGGGACACTGGCTCTGCCCCAGGTGGGGACACAGATGGAGACGGGGAGAGGTGACAGCTCTGCTTTACCGTGGGGTCACCCGCGTGGGCACCCCCAGCACAGCCCCCCAGCACGGGGGGAGACAGCACCCGAATCAACACCCGCCGGCGAGGAACCCCTGGTGTCGCCCCGGGGTGGGGGGCAGCGGGGAGCCAGGGCATGGGGTGCAGGGGGGCAGCACGGGGGGTGGGGGACAGCCCCCTGTGGACCCCCAGCCCCAAACTGGCAGCTGTGGAGGGAGCTAATGGGAAAGGGGGGGTTGGAGCACCATAGGTGGCCTGGACCAGCGTGGGCGTTGTTGTGGGGCTGGGTGGTCACTGGGGATGCCATGGGGGGATGTTGTGGGGCTGGGAGGTCACTGGGGAGCTGAACCATGGCAGAGGGATCCTGTGGGGCTGGGTGGTCATTGGAGGATACTGTGGGGGATGCCGTGGGGCTGGGGGGCCATGGGGTGATGCTGTGGGGCTGGACATCTGCAGAGGGATGCTGTGGGGCCAAACCATGGCAGAGAGGGGTGCTGTGGGGCTGGACAGTCACTGGGAGATGCCGTGGGGCTGGGGGGCCATGGGGCAGCGCTGTGGGGCTGGAGGGCTGTGGGGTGATGCCGTGGGGCTGGAGGGCTGTGGGGTGATGCCGTGGGGCTGGAGGACCATGGGGTGATGCCATGTGGCTGGAGGGCTGTGGGGTGATGCTGTGGGGCTGGAGGACCATGGGGCAACACCATGGGGCTGAGGGGCCGTGGGGTGATGCCGTGGGGCTGTGGGGCCGTGGGGTGGCGCCGTGGGTCCAGGCTCAGTCCCAGTAGATGATGAAGCCCGAGAAGGTGCTGTACTTGTTGTTGTTGCCACCGTGGGCCTTGCCCCCGTCCAGCTTGATGAAGACCTCGTCCCCCGCGTCCAGGTGCAGGATGACGCTGTTGCTGGCGTAGTCGTAGTTCTG
Source organism: Hemiprocne comata (assembly GCA_020745705.1). NCBI lineage: Eukaryota > Metazoa > Chordata > Aves > Apodiformes > Apodidae > Hemiprocne > Hemiprocne comata. The sequence goes on from CM036609.1 coordinate 1,674,286, forward strand.
GTCTGCGTCCTGCGCGATGGCGCTGGCCCGGACCTGGCAGGGGACACCGCGTCACCCGGGCCGGCCCCCAGGGCTCAGGGAACAGCCCGGCCCTCGGATCCCATGGGACATCCCAGCTCCCCCGCAGGCAGGGAGACGGCCACCAGCGTGGGCAGCGTGGGGTGACCCGGGGGAAGTGGCTCCTGGATGGAGGTGGCTGAGGAGCATCACCCAGAGCCAAGCCCGGACCAGGCAGGCTCAGGTGTGGGACCCCAGCTTGGAGGTGGGACCATGGCTCTGGTCTCAAATATGGGACCATGGCTTGGAAGTGGGATGATGGCTCTGGGTTCAGGTGTGGGACCATAGCTTGGACCACGGGACCACGACTCAAGAGTTTGGATGCAGGACCATGGTCAGATATGAAACTCCATCTCTGGATCGGGATGTAGAAGCATGGTCAGATATGGGACCTCATCCCTGGATTGGGATGTAGAAGCATGGTCAGATATGGGACCTCATCTCTGGATTCAGATGCAGGACCCTGGCTCACACATGGGACCTCGGCTCCGGATTGGGCTGCAGGACCCCGGCTCAGCACCAGGATCCATCTCCCAGCCCAGCCCTGAACCAACTGGATGAACCCGGCGCATCCCCCACATCTTCCCACGAGCTTCCCGGGGGCCAGGAGTGCGTGCTGAGGGCTGAGCTGAAATCCCCCCAGGACAGACCCCGCTGTGGGGCGGGCGCTGCCCCCTCGGGGCCGCAGGACAAGGCCGGGAGGTGCCGGCAGAGCCGGAGGTGCCGGAACCGCAGTGGCTGGAGCCGCTGCAGAATGATTTGAGGAATCAAACCTAAGGCAGCGCCTGGCAGGGAGGTGGCACAGGGACAAGCAGGTCCGATCCCAAGTGAAATGCAAAAGTGCTGCAGCAGGGAGAAGATGCTCTTAATTATGGCTGACGAGAACAGGCTCTTAATTGGCTCACGGCGGGCAGGGAGGCACAGCTGAGCCGCTGCCTGGTCCCACAGCGGGCAGGGAAGGAGGGGTGTCCCCATGGATTCCTGTCCCTTGCCACCCAGACAGGGGTCCCAGGGCTCCTCTCCTCAGGAATGCTGCTGTATCTCCCCGAGCGCCCCAGGCTGCCTGCCATGTGCTTGGGCACTGTTACCTCTGGAACCTACTGATGGCCCAGCAGGGAGGCCCACAGGGCTCCATCGCCGCCACGCAGCCATCCCCCTGCTGCCATCACCAACACTGTCACTCCGTTCAAAGTCACTCTGTGCCCACCCCACCACCAGGAGGGTCCCCATCCCCAGGGGGCAGTCTCAGTCACTCACAGGGCCCCGATCACCAGGGGCTGCCACCTCGCCCAGGGCCGTGCCGAGGAAGAGAAGGGGGGGGAAGAAGCAGCAGGGTAGAAGAAGAAGCAGGAGAAGCCGTTTGGCGCTGGGCTGAGCCACCACTGTCCCCCCCGCAGGCAGAGCCACCCGGTGCCATCCGTCTTCCCTCGTTAAGGAGCTGCCTCGTCCCCGAGCCCGCGGCCCTTGGCACAAACCGGGGAAGATCAATGTCAGCGGCGGGGCCGGGCTGGGCTGCTGCCGGTACCACGGAGAGGGGGGCTGCTGCCACCACGGCCCCCCCAGTGGCCTCGGCCCCTCCGTGCCTCAGTTTCCCCTTGCCACAGCCAGAGGGGGGGACTGTGGGTGGGACACGGCCCTGCCGCTGCTGTCACCCACCCCAGGGGGACCGCTGGGGGTGTCACCAGGCCCGGGACACTGTGGGATGGGGATGGTCCCCAACATGGCTGGCTGCGCCCAAGGGGGTCAGGGGGTCGAGGTGACAGCAGGGGGCTGAGCCACTCGTGGTGACACTCGGTGCCTTGGGGACACCATGTGCTCCAGGTGCCATCGTGGCCGCCACAGCCCAGGACCCCAAGGCAGCGCCACCAGGTTCCCCCAGGCTCCCCAAGTGCAGTGGTGGGTTCACCCCCACCCCAGGAACCCCTGTCAGGGTCCCCATGTCCCTGCAGATGGGCCCCTCGGAGACTGTCCCCAGCTCCCTCCCCCACGGGGAGCCCCCTGACCCCTTCATCTACACGGTCACCCCCACCATGGGGACCCCGAAAGCCGGCTCCCACCCCCCTGTCCATCCAGCACCACCGCCCCCTCCCCTCCCCTGCTGCCCCGCTCAATACCAATAATAATTAATGCTAATTACCCAGCCGGAGTAGATCCCTCCCCTGGCTCTCATTAACTCCAGCCCCGACGCAGGGGTGATGGGCTGCACCCAAACCCCGCAGCGCCCTGAGGGAAGGGGGGGCCAGAGGGACCCCCCCAAGTCCTAATTCCCTTAGAGGATGCCGGGATCAACCCTTATCTACCGGGAACCCCCCGGGCCCCCCCAGCCTGGCCAGGGATGGAGTATTTTTGGTAACAAAACCTTCCTTCATCCCATTTTTTAATTATTTGGGGCATTTTGGGGGTACCTTTTGAAAACTCTGCCGCGGGGCCGGCCCGCCGGAGCACTCCCCTGCCTCCCGAGCCGCTCTGTGCCGCTATCGCAGCGGCGACACCTCCTTAGTAATTAACAACTGGTTAATTAAGCTGCATGGCGCGCCCGACCGAGCGCGGTTCCTCTCGCCGAGGGGCTCCGGAGCTGCTGGGAATTCATCCGGGTGCGTCGATCCCCCACCGAGCCGGGGGGGCAGTCAGAGCTCGGCGGGGGGTGGGAAGGGTTGGGGGGATCCTCAAAAATATTTGGGGGGAGGAAAAAAGGGGGTGAGGTGTTTTTCGGGGGGGATGATCCATCTGGAGTTACGGGGATGCTGCTTGGGAGAAGGAGCCGGCGGGGCCAAGTGTCGCCGGGACCCCCCCCCAAATTTGGGGCTGGAGCCAAAAAGAAATAACAATAAAAGAAAATGGAAAGTGTTTGGATGGAAAAAAACCAGGGAGCGGCTCCTGCCCCCGCAGCGCTGCCGGCTCCGAGGCTGGAGGAGCCGAGGGGTGAAGCGCGGGGGCCGTGGCCGTGCTCCCCCTCCTCCCTCCCAGTCTGGATTTTTGGGGTTGGTAACTCAGGTTTGGGTAAATTCGGTGTCCACGTCGTCAGGATGGGGATGTGGAGGTTGGTGCCGGGAGGAAATGATGGGAAGCGGGATGAATCCCGGCTGCGGTGCCACCCAAGGGGATGGAGCCGGAGTGACATTTCGGGGGTCACGGCCACGTCTTGTACCTCGAGTGGTGGCCGGGGCGGGGGGGACACGGCGTGGGGAAGGGGCACCCGAAAGCCGCCGGGATGGAGAGGCTGGGGCTTGGGATGGGTGGGATTTTCAGAGGGATTCGGTCCGGGGAGAATGCAGGAGCAGGGTGGGGGGTGAGGACAGAGCCAGTCTCGGGGTGTCCCCCTCACAATGTCCCCCCCCCCCGGTGTCCCCTTGCAGCCCGGCCGGGGATGGGGACGTGTCTCCTGACACAACAGCAGAGCCGGCCCCGGGCTGGAGGTGCAGCACCCCAAAAGCAGGGCAGGGGCTGCCCCCCCCAGCCATGGGGCACTGTCCCTGCAGAGAGCCCTGTCCCCCCCCCCGGGTAGTGCCAGTGGGGACAATGGCATGGCCGGGGAGGGCAGGGCACCCCGGGGACACTGCGGGGACACACCAAGGCACCCCAAAGGTACAGCGGGGCCAAGGAAAGGACTGAGGGGACCCTTGGTGACACATCAGGGCAGCACAGCCATGGCTGTGGAGTGTGTCTCCAGCGCTGGGAGGGGGACAGGACACCGGATGGGGACATCTCTGGGGATGGGAGAAGGATGGGGCTCCAGGAGGACCCACCCCGAGCCCATCATTATCACCAGAAGGATTGGGCACCCCAGGGACACACCCCAAGCCTGTCATTGTCACCAGGAGAAGGATGGGGCTCCCTGGGGACCCACCCCAAGCCTATAATTGTCACCAGGAGAAGGATGGAGCATCCTGGGGGTGCATCTCCGGAGCTGGGAGCAGGACAGGACACCCCAGGGATGCACCTGGAGCCCATCAAGTCACTGGGAGCAGAACAGGGCACCCCGGGGGTGCACCTGGAGCCCATCAAGTCACTGGGAGCAGAACAGGGCACCCCGGGGGTGCATCTCCGCGGCCAGGAGAAGGATGTGGCACCGAGGGGACGCACCCAGAGCTCATCAGCGCCATGGGGAGAGGGACAGAGGGTCCTGGGATACATCCCTGGGGATGGGAATAGGATGGGGCACCCCAGGGATGCACCCAGAGCCCAGCATCGCCTCTAGGAGAAGGATGGAACATCCTGGGGGTGCATCCCAGGGGCCGAGAAAAGGATGGAGCATCTTGGGGGTACATCCCTGGGACTGGGAGAAGGACGGAGTGTCCCAGGGATGCAACTCTGGGGCTGGGAGAAGGATGGAGCATCCTGAAGGTGCATCCCTGAGGCACGGAGAAGGACAGGGCACCCTAGGGGTGCATCTCTGCAGCCGGGAAAATGATGTGACATCCCAGGGATGCACCCAGAACCCATCACCACCACTGGGAGAAGGATGGACCATCCCAGAGTTGCATCTCCAGGGCTGGGAGAAGGATGGAGCACCCTGGTGATGCGTTCCTGGGGCTGAGAAAAGGACAGGACACCCTAAGGAAGAACCCAGAGCCCATCAACACCCCAGGAAAAGGACGGGACACCCCTAGGAAGCACCCAGAGCCCATCAAAACCCCGGGAAAAAGACAGGACACCCGTGGGAAGCACCCAGAGCCCTTCTGCAGTGCCTGGGGGGGCAGCAACATCTCCTGTCCCCCTGGTGGGGCTGGTGGCCCTTACCTGCCCGTTCTTGCACAGGTCGGCCCACATGCTGGTGCCGTCGCCGCCGCGCATGAGAACGTGGTAGGTGAAGAAGTAGGTGCCAGGGATGGCGCAGGTGAACTTGCCCGTGGTGGCGTCGTAGCTGTTGCCCAGGTTGGTGACCACGTCGTCGAACTTGAGGACCTCGTAGCCCTCGTGGGGGTTCTTGAGGCCGGCGTAGAAGGCGACGCGCGGCACGGTGCTGTAGGTCGCCGCACTCACCGCGCCTGTAGCCCCTGGTCCCGGTAGTCCCGGGGGTCCCGGTCGTCCCGCTTCACCCCGTGCCCCCGCGGGTCCCGGTGGTCCCGGTTCTCCCGGTGGTCCCGGCGGTCCCGGTTTCCCTGCTCGCCCCGGTTTGCCTTGGGGTCCTTGCACCAGGGTGGAGGGCGGCGGGAGGGGGCCGCGGTCGGCCGGTTGCGGCGGGGGGGCGGCGGGGCCGTAGGGCTCGCAGACCATCCGGCAGGTCCCCAGCATCTCGTACCGGCCGTCGGTACCGGCGGAGCTCACCAGCACCGGGATGAGCACCACCAGCCCCAGCACCATCACCACCCCCGCCGCCGCCGCCAATAAAGTTTTGCGGCCCAGGCTGAGCCGCCGCCCGGCCGGGCCGCGCTGCCGCCCGGGGGTGGGAATGGTGCCGGTGGGGGGGGGGACCGGGGAGGGGGGACCGGGGCTGGCGGCGGCGGCGGCGGCTCCGCTTCGCTGCGCTCCGATGGCTCCGAAGCGCTCCGCGCCCAGGCCACGCCCCCTCCGGCAGAGCCGCGCCCTCGGACACGCCCACACCAACCGGGACACGCCCACTCCCACAAACCACGCCCACCAGCACGCCGCGGCCCATACAAACCACGCCCCCCTACACAAACCACGCCCACTGACACGCCCACTCGTCGCAGACGGGCCCCCCCAGCTCTTCAACCCCCCCCCACCCCCCCGGGTCCTGCGGGGACTGCCCCTGCCCTGACCCCCCCCCAGTGGGGACCCCCCCGGGGTCGCTCCCAGCCACGCCCTGTCCCCCACGGGCAACCCGCGATGCCATCCCCGGACACCCGGCGGCCGGAGCGGTGTCACCCCCCTCGGGACCTGTCACCTGTGTCCCCGCGAGGACAAACCTGGTCCCCCAGAGCTGGGGACACCTCTGGTACCCTTGTGTCCCCATGGGGAGGGTCCCCGGAGCTGGAGACACCCCGGGACGTGTCACCTGTGTCCCCATGGGGGACAGTCCCCAGAGCGTCCCCAGGCCCTTCCCTCCTCCCTGCCTCAGTTTCCCTCCCCCCGAACCCAGGCTTTGGGACAGTCCAGGTGACACCCGCGGGGTCAGGCACTCACGGGGGTCAGCCATGAGGTGATGGGACGAGATGCCCCCACGGGGACAGCAGGGCCACGCTGGGGGGGGTGACGGCCACCCGGACGGGCTGAGCACCGTCGGGCTCGTGGCACGGGGCCGCGCGGCTGTGCCGCTGTCGCCTGCCATCTCCGTCAGCCGCGGCGGGGACAGCGGGACGCGATGGCAAGTGACAGCTGCCGCCAGCACCGGGGGTGAGCGAGGGACGCGGGGCCGGGGGGGACACAGCACGGACGGGGCGGGGGGGGGGACATACAGTTGTGGTGCCGCTCACCCCACTGCCGCCCGCCCCAGTGGTTTGGTGGCCTCCGGTGACAACGCCGAGATGGCATCAACGTGGTGGCACCTATAGGCTCCATGGGATCATTGTGTGTCTGTCCCCCCCTACCCCCCAAGCCCCCGTACACTGGGGGGGCGTCCCCTTGCAGTGCCACACCCACGCAGTGTCCCCACACTCAGGGGACAGGAGGGGGACAGCTCCCAGCCAAAAGAGGAGGGGATCAGGGGACACTTGTCCACCCATCGATTGTCCCCGTGTCCCCCCCGCCAGCTCCCGCCGAAGCTCTAATTTAATCAGTGTGCAAAAATCAATTAGCCGGCTTCAAGGAGGCAGTTACTGCTGGGGGCTTAACGAGGCGGGGGGAGTGCTGCCAGCCCCGTGTCCCCCCCCCCCCCGGGTTGTCACCATCATGTCACCCACTCCTTCCCCAGGCCTTTCTTTTCCTTGTCCCCCGCTCGTTATCTTTCTTTGTTAATGAGCACCTCAAAACCCATCTGGGGAGGTGACCTGCCAGGGGGCCCTGTGGAGGCCCAGGGAGGAGAGCAGTGGGCTCCAGTGGGGACACAGGGGACACACACCCACACCTGGGTGCATCAGGGCTCTCATCAGGGGACATCCCCAGCCCTGGCCACTGTGTCCTCGTGGTGGGCCCACAGCCCAGGTCACCTTATTGCCACAGGCCAGTGTGTCTCTATGGCATGGCCACCAGTCTGAGACACTGTGTTCCCATCCCAGGTCACCTCATTGCCACAGGTCACTGTGTCTCCATGCCATGGCCACCACCCCAGCCCACCACGTCCCCAGGCTGTGTCCCTGCAGCCCAGTTGCAGGGCCAGGGTGACTTCAAGGCCACCCTGGGGCAGCAGCACCCTAAGGATGGGGACAACACCCAGGTGACCCTGGCTGGAAGCCCTTGGGTGCTCCTTGTCCCTGTCCCCAACTCTTGCACAGGGAGGGTGCACAGCCCCCCAAGGTGGCTCCATCCACCCAGGGATGGGCAACCAAGTGGTGGCCTCTGAAGGGCCACATTTTTGAGCCCAGGGGTAGGAAAGGGACAAAGTTGGGAGGTGACAGCAGTGGCTGTGGTGGCTGCAGTGGCTGCGGTGACAGCAGTGGCTGTGGTTGCAGTGGCTGTGGTGGCCACAGTGGCCGTTGAGGTTGTGGTGACAGTGATGGCCATGGTGGCTGCAGTGACTGTGGTGGCAGTGGCTGTGGTGGCTGCAGTGGCCATGATGGCTCTGGTGGCTGTGGTGGTTCTGGTGGCAGTGGTGGCTTTAGCGGCAGTGTCACTGTTTCTAGCAGCCACCATCCCCCGCCGCGGTTGATCAAACCCGGGCTCGGCGGTGGCAGCGTGTCACCATGTCACCTCCCGGCTGTTTGCTCTGGCGGGTGACGCGGGGAGGGGGCGGGTGACGCCGCGGGGACACCAGCGGTGGGGGGGGGGTGGTGCGATCGATGCCGCGGGGGCGGTGTCTGTGTCCCGTGTCCCCTCGCCCCTCTGGAGCTCGTTCACCGGATTCGGGGCAGGGCTCGGACCGGGGCTCGGGGGTGGCGTGTGCCCCAATGTCCCCTCCCTGCCCGTAGGGCCACGTGTGACAGGGACAGGAGCGCTGCGCCCACCTGCCCTCCCCCCCCCTCCCCCGCCGGGTGGGCGCGGGTCCCTCTGCGCTGTGAGGACTCGGGGTCAGAAACACCGCAGGAGCCGGAGGCGGCCGGCGCTGGGAGGGGACAAGCGGTGGCACCACGTCCCCAGCGGTGCTGGCTCCTGTCCCCCAAAACCGCGCTGTGTCCCCAGGACGGGGCCTGGAAGGGCACACTCGGCTGTGGGCAGGGCTGGGCCCGCGGTCCCCCCCCGGGGTGGGCAGGACACGCTGGGGCGGGGGGGAGCCTGGGCTGCACCCCTGGGGAGGGGCTGGGGAGGTGGGCAGGCCTCCTGAGCAACCGCCTGGGGATGCGTCTGCTGCTGCCTTCCACCAGGGTGAGATCTGTCTGAGAGTCTGTCCATCTTCCATCCATCTGTCCATGAGTATGTCTATCATCCATCCATCCATCCATCCATCCATCCATCCATCCACCCACCCACCCCATGTGTCCATGCATCCATCCCTTCAGCCACCCCAGGAGGAGAACAGAAAGACCAGGCTGTCCCCTGTGTCCCCAGGTTCCACAGGAGGCCACCAGCCACCCTAGGCCTGCAAGCTCCAGACCTGTGTCATCTCCATCCCTGAGAAGGGTCACCCTGACTACTGGCTGGGGCACAGGGATTGTCACAGGCAGGAGGCCCCATGGACCATCTCAAGGTGGAGATGATCCTGCAGGAGCCAGCCCCCAACTCCTGGTGTCCAGCTGGGGACAATCTGGGCCCAGGATCCCCAGGTCTGGAGGTTCCTCTGACTGGGGTGGGCTGGGACGTGACATAGACACATTGAGGTGTCCCCACACCACACACAGCCCAGGCCATGAGAGACCCATGGGGACAGGGCTGCAGGACAGGGACAAGGGCCAGGCAGATCCCCTGGCTGCCTGCCTGCCTGCTGGCTGCCTCGGGCTGGAGGCCAGGTGGCTGGCTGGCTGGTTGGGCACACAGATGGCTCCTTAGCTGGTTGGACACCTAGATGGAGAGTTGGCCAGTTGGTTGCCTGGCTGGCCACAGGACTTGATGGCTGCTTGGCTGGCTGGCAGGTAGATGACTGGGCAGCTGCTTGGCTGGCTGGTTGGTCAACTGACTGATTGGCTTGAAGGCCAACGAGATGGCTGGTTGGCTGGCTGGTTGGCTAGCTAGCTGGTCAGTTGGCTGGCTGAGTGGTTGGTAGCTGATTGGCTAGCTAGCAGTGGGCTAGTTGGTTGGCCAGCTAGTTGGTTGGCTGGTTCACTAGATGACTAGGTGGTGGGTTGGCTGGCACCTGGCTGGTTGGCTAGCTGGCCAGTTGGCTGGTTGACAGCCTGGCCGGCTGGTTGGCTAGCTGGCTGGTTGGGTGGGCAGTTGACCAGATGCCCCCCGGGGCTGGCCGGCTACCCCCGGCCCTGGGGCTGTGCCAGCACTTCCCAGCCCAGTGCTGGGCACTGTCTGGTGTCCCATGGGGGAGCCCAGCTGCAGGGGGGGACAAGGTGGGGGTGGCATGTCCCTCCCGTCGCTGTCCCTGTCACGCTGCTCATTACGGGCACAGCGGGACCCGCCCCCTCCCGCCGCGCCGCAATTAAGGGCTGCCAACAGCGCGGCTTAATGAGCGCCCGGCTGGCGGGGACAGCGAGTGACAGCCAGCGGCTGCTCAGGTGGCAGCAGGACCCGGCAGGGGGCGAGGAGCGGACAGACTCGGAGGGGACAGGCTCGGGGACGTGTCCTCCCGGGGGATGTGGGGCCGGGAGGAGCAGGGACTTGGGCAGCTGGGACCTGCTGTGCTGTCCTCAGGGTGCCCACGGGTGGTGGGGTCAGGGTGTGACACAGTTGAGGGTGACACTGGGTGACAGCGCATGGTGTGACACAGCCAGGGGGGTGCAGTGACAGCCCATGGTGTGACACGGCCAGGGGGTGCATGGTGACAGTGAGTGACAGCCCACGGGATGTGCAGAGGGTGGCACTGGCGAGTATAGTGTGCAGTGGCAGTGTGTGACACGCCAGGCCATGCAGTGACGGTGACACTTGGTGACACCCCATGGGCCGTGCAGTGATAGTGACACTGGATGATACACTGTGGGTTGGTGGTGACGGTGACACTGGGTGACACCCCACGTGCCAGGCACTGATGGTGACTCTGTGTGACAACCCACAGGAGCTGCAGTGACACTGCGTGGCAACCGGCAGCTCCACGGTGATAGTGACACCCTGTGCACTGCACGGTGACAGTGACACCATGTGACACCCCGGGGAGCAACAGTGACACCACGCAACACCACGGGGCTGCACAGCGGCCACGTGTGACACGAAGGGAACCGTGCAGCCACGGTGACACTGTGAACCCCTGGGGGCCATGCAGTGACAGGGACACCATTCTAGACCACAGAGACTATGCAGGGACGGTGACACCTGTGACCCCCTGGGGGCCGTGCAGTGACAGTGACACTGTGCCATACTCCAGGGCCATGCAGGAATGGTGACACCCATGGCACTGGAGGCCGTGCAGTGACACTACTGACACTGATGCCATGTGGTGACACCCAACTCAGCCCCCTCAGCCTGTGCCCCCCCGGGTCCCTCCCACCTGGGCACGGCCGCCCCCACCTGGGGACAGTCCCAGCTGGGCAATGTCACCCTGTCCCTTCAGCCCTGTGGAGGGGACAGGACGTCTGTGCCTCCCCCCACCTGCCTGATGGGTGCCCCAGGATGGGCTGGGGGAAGGACACCAGGGAGGGGGTGCTCCTGGTAGGGGGTACACCCGGGAAGGGTGCTCGGGAGAGGAGGGGGGGGGCACCGGGAAGGGTGCTCGAGCGATGGGTGGTCTGAGGAAGGGGTATGGTGGGACCAGGGTGCTCCAGGAATGGGGGGCACAGGGGAGGGGGTGCCCCAGGTACAAGGTACTGGGGGGCAGGGGTGCTCCTGGAACGGGGTGCCCAGGGGAATGGGGTGTTCCAGGGTGTGGTGTTCCAGCGTGGGGGTGCACTGGGAAAGGGGTGCTCTGGGGAGGGGGTGCAGAGCTGGGAGGGTGCTCTGGGGGGGAGGGATGCAGCGGGGGGGGGGGGCTGGGGGCGGGGTCTTGGGGGCGGGGGGCATCTGTCTGTCAGGAGCCCCCAACAGCCGCAGAGTAATTGATCCAGCGCCAATTTGCAGCAGGCAAATATTTGCCGTGTGCGGGGGGAGGGGGGGAGAAAGTGTGTGGGGGGGAGGGAGGTCCTGCTCACAGAGCCGGGGGTGGGGGGGCCATGGCGGGGCGATCCTGCTCACACAGCCCGGGGGGTCTTGGCGGTCTTCCTCCCCCAGCCCCGGTGTGCCTGGGAGGGGGGGCAGTAGCCGTGTCACCAGCGCGGGGGGCTCAGCCAAGGCGTTCGACCCCCCCCCCCAGCGCTCCCCAAAATGTCGGGGTGTCCAGGGGTCGTCGTCCCCCCCACTCCCCGCGGGGCTGCGCTACGGGGGCTGGAGCTGCACGGGGACTCCCAGAGCTCCCCGGGGACATGAGACACGGGACCCCCGGGTGCGTGGTTGGGCTTGGGGGGGGGGGGGAGGGGGGAAGGGTGTCTGGTCAACAAAAGGGGCACGCGCTGGCTGTGACACCCCCCCCCCCCCCGGAAAAGGTTCCCGTGGGTCTGAGCCCCCGCACCCGCGGGGACACGGGGCCACCTTCCTCACAACGCTGGGACGGGGGGTGGCAGAGGGACAGGGGGGTGGCAGCAGGGGAGGGGGTGGCAGAGGGACAGGGGGGTGGCAGAGGGACAGGGGGGTGGCAGCAGGGGAGGGGGTGGCAGAGGGACAGGGGGGTGGCAGTGGGACAAGGGGGTGGCAGAGGGACAAGGGGGTGGCAGCAGGGGAGGGGGTGGCAGAGGGACAGGGGGGTGGCAGTGGGACAAGGGGGTGGCAGAGGGACAGGGGGGTGGCAGAGGGACAGGGGGGTGGCAGAGGGACAGGGGGGTGGCAGCAGGGGAGGGGGTGGCAGTGGGACAGGGGGGTGGCAGAGGGACAGGGGGTGGCAGTGGGACAGGGGGGTGGCAGAGGGACAGGGGGTGGCAGTGGGACAGGGGGGTGGCAGAGGGACAGGGGGGTGGCAGCACGGGAGGGGGTGGCAGCAGGGGAGGGGGGGTGGCAGTGGGACAGGGGGGTGGCAGCGGGACGGGGGGGGTGACAGCAGGGGAGGGGGGTGGCAGTGGGACAGGGGGGTGGCAGTGGGACGGGAGGGGTGGCAGCGGGACACAGTGGGGAAAGCACGGAGCACAGAAAACTCCAGCGAGCCCCAGCATTGCACCCCAGGGAGCCAGACCCACATCCCAGGACATCAGACCCACATCCCAGGACGCCAGACCCACATCCCAGGACATCGGACCCACATCCCAGGACGCCAGACCCACATCCCAGGACATCGGACCCACATCCCAGGACATCGGACCCACATCCCAGGACATCGGACCCACAACGTGGGGTGCCCGGTGCCGACACGCAGCCATGTCCCCCCCTCCAGTGAAGCCGAGGGCGGGGGCCGGGGCTCCCAGCAGCTCCCGGGAAGCGGCTCCGGGATGTGTGCTCAGGGTAAACGGCAGCTCCGCTTGCGTGCCGTGAACTTTACCGAGCGCGGCCGTGCCCCGGCATGGGAACGAGCTGGGAGCGGGCCAGGAGCGGGATGCGGAGCCGCCGGGAACCCGCTGCTGTTCAGCACTTGATTAAAACACGTGCCAGGGGCCGGCACCGGCTCTCGCCCGGATTCCTGCCCTCCCGCCGGGAAAATGTTGCCGAAAGAAAACTGAAGCGGCAGGAAATTAGTTTTGCCGAGGGGGGTGTTGGGTCGCAGCCTGACCCGGGGACGTGTCAGACCCCCAGACCCAAAACCGAGGGTGACCCACGAGTGGAGGTGGCAGATGGAAGGGAGGGAGGTGAGTGGCCAGCGGGACACCTCACCCCCCTGAAATGAGGCGCTGCCTGTCGTCCCCCCCCGGCAGATTGAACATATCTCCATGAAGTCCAGGTGAGAGGAGGGAAAAATCCCACATCTAAATCCGAATTAGCTGAGGCAGCAAGCTAGGAGGGGACAGGAGCTGAGAGGCCACCTACTCCCCCAGTGAAGAGATTGTCCTGGAAGACATTAAAGCACTTTAACTCCCTGTGGATCCACAGAGGGACCACGAGGGACTTGTCCCATCCACAGCCACACAAGGGGAGTGAGCCCATCCCACCGGCACAGCTGGAGGGTGAGGACCTGAGCAGGGAGAAACGAGAGGAGAGGCAGTGCTGGAAAAAAATCCCGTGTTCACCTTGAGAAGTCTGCAAGGAGACACCTCATCGCCCTGTCTGCATTCCGCCGGCAAAGCTCATTAAAGGAGTGGCCTTTCCCTGCCCTTTTCAAACCTGGGAACTCGGGCCCTCTTCCCCGACGGAAAGAAAAGGTGAATTAAGAGATGAAACGCCAGAGGAGCAGGGACACCAGCCCCCCCAGCCCGGCCACAGCCACTCCCACCGCCAGCCGTGCCCAGAGGAAATCCAGGGAATCCTCCAGGTGGGTGTGCAGGATGAGGACCTGCCGGCGGGTGCTCTCCCAGTCCCCAGAGTTGTCGATGACGTGAGTGGCCAGTTGGCGTTTCTGGTCCAGGGGCAGCTGGGAGGAGAGGCGGGCCTGGGCCTGCGCCAGGGACAGCCCCTCGTCCCTCTTCATCAGCCGGGAGAGCTGCCCCGGGGGGTCACTGCGGGACAGGAGGGGGCACTGAGGAGGGGGTGTGGAGGGGGAAGGGGCTTCCCCACCTCCCAGCACCAACCGGGGGAAAGCGTGTGCGTGGGGGACGCTCCCCGATTCATTCCGGATCCAGCCCCAGGATGAGTGTTTGCAGCATTCCCAAAGCCTGGAATGCCAGGGCAGTGCCCTAAACTCTGCCCCAGCCAATGGAGCCCGGGTTGGGATGGCTCAAAGACAGAGATTTTCCCCCCACAATGGTGCCAGGTGTTGGGGAGGGGTAAAGGTTACTCAAAGTCCTGTCCAAACTGTCCCTGGAAGTGTTGAAGGGCAGGTTGGATGGGGCTTGGAGCAACCTGGTCTGGTGGGAGGTGTCCCTGCCCATGCAGGGGGGTTGGATCTAGGTGATCTTTAAGGTCCCTCCAACTCAAACCATTCCATGGTTCTATGATTAAGACAGGCTGAGAGAGTTGGGGGTGTTCAGGTTGAAGAAGAGAAAGCTCCAGGGAGACCTTAGAGCACCTTCCAGTGCCTGAAGGGGCTCCAGGAAAGCTGGGGAGGGACTTTGGACAAGGGCAGGGAGAAGAGGACAAGGGGGAATGGATTAAAACTGGAAGAGGGAGATTGAGGTGAGACATGAGGAGGAAATTCTTCCCTGTGAGGGTGGTGAGAAAGTGTCCCAGGTTGCCCAGAGAAGCTGTGGCTGCCCCATCCCTGGAAGTGTTGAAGGGCAGGTTGGATGGGGCTTGGAGCAACCTGGTCTGGTGGGAGGTGTCCCTGCCCATGCAGGGGGGGGGGTGGATCTAGATGATCCTTAAGGTCCCCCCAACCCAAACCATTCCATGGTTCTGTGATTCAGTGGAAGGACCATGTTGCTCCTCACACCTACACAAAAGAGGTGGAGCACAGAAAGGCTTCACACCAGGGCTGAGGCTGAACCTGCAGAGAGTGGGAGGGACAGGAGGGGACAGTCCCCTCCAAACTCTAAGGGAGGTGGGTGGCAGCGTCCTCCTCCTTGTGGGGCACTTACCAATACACCAAGACTGTGTATTTCATGAACTTGGTCAACCTGCTGGTCTCAAAGAGCAGGGGGATGTCCAGGATGACGTAGCGGTAGCCTGCAAAGGTGACAACACTCCAAAAAAAAGGGAACAGCTTTCCCTGGATTCCCAAAAAAATCCCTCGTGCTGCAATCACAGCCACAGCTGCTCCAGCACAGCAAGAGAGAGAGCTCCACAGCTCCAGGATTACACTGAGAGCAGGTCCTGCCTTCCCTCCTCCCTCTCAGAGGGAGGAAATGGTGTCATTCCAAGTCTCCAGGAAAAAAAAACAAAACACAATAAAACCCAACCAATCCTAACCTGGACGATCTGAGAGCAAAGGTGAAGCTGCAAAAATATAATGAGGAGCTGAAACAAGGAGCTGGAATGAGAGTGTCTGTGCCTGGCTGGCCAGAGCTGCAGTCATTGCTGGTCTCTCTGCAGTGCCCACAGAGGAAATGTCTCTCCTCTCTTTCCCCTCTCCGAGGTTTCCCCAGGCTGGGGGGCATTGGAGCCAACATTTCCCAGCTCAGTTTTCTGCCCTTTATGGAAAGGTTTGGCTGAACTCTTCTGTTTTCCCGAGGGGAGTGAGGAAATCCTCGCAGGGCTCTTGCAGCTCTGCCCTTGAGACACAGGGGGTGCCTCCAGGCACAGCCCCAGGGCCCCAAACCTCACCAAAACTGGGCGAATTTGGCTCAAAGCCACTGTCACCAGGTGGGGCAGAGCTCGTGGCCACCAGCCACTGTCCCCCTGGATCGTGCAGCCCACCCCAGCATCTCCATGTCTCTCTGCCCTTCTCCAAAGCCAACTCCCCCAGCAGACAGCAGCATTTGGGGATGCTGAGGTGCAAGGGTATGGGGAAAGCTCGAAACCAGGACCTCACCCCCCCGTGTGACCCCCAGTTTTGACACCCCCAATTCTGCTGGTGTCCCCTCTTTACAACCCAACCCCCCTAACCGAGCTGGCCCCGGCAATAAAAGCCTTGACAAAGACATCATCATCCAACACGCCACCATTTCAGCAGCATCTCCGCCCAGAGAGACTTCTGGCTGCCCTCGGGTTTGATCGATAAGAGCTTTCTGCACACAGCAATCCTCAGAGACAGCATCCAGCCATCCCAAATCATTAAATCCTGACTAATGAGGACAAAGCAGCTGGCTGAAGGCACACGGAGCTCTCGCCGAGGGGCAGGACAGCATCCGCCTCCCCAGCCTGCAGCCCCAGGTTCAAGACTTCAGCTCTGGCTCCCAGCTTTCCTGCCTGTTGCTTCCTCCCTTGCTTCCTCCTCCTCCTCACCCCGCAGCAGAGCATGGCCCTATTCAGCTGTCACAGCTTTGATAAGCTCCACAAAACCAGGCTGACTCTATTAAGACATCCTCCTGTCTACACGGAGACCTCCCCACCAGCTGATGATCTTATCTGGCGTTTGATTCGGCCGAGTTTGACAGCTGGATTTGTTCTGTTTATCAGGGGGGAAAAAGGGGGACTTTGGACACCACAGCTCTCAGCCCCTTCCTCATCCTCACAAAAGGGCTCTGCAGCTTCCAGTGAGGCCCGGGGAGGGTGGGGGCAGGGAAGGACATTTGGCCGTTTGGGAAGGTGTGATGTTATCCAGCAAAGGAACCTCAGAAGAGGCCTCACAACTGCTGTTCTCTGGCCCTGCAGATGTACTTTAAACCCCAGAAGAAGGAGGTGGTGAAGGGCAGCAGTGAAAGGCAGGAAGGAATCCCCCAGATGCTACTGGTGGCAGAGCACAAAGCCTGTCACTCCATGTCACCTCCCTTTCTCCTTCCCTGTCCCTCTCCCCACGTGAAAACCAACGGCAGAGCGAGCAGGGATGGCCCCAGCCTGCCAGGACACCAGGATCACCCATCCCCTTACCTAGCACAAAGTACTTCAAGATCTGTTTCAGCATCTCCTTCTGGATCTCTGGGTGGGTGATGGAGTTCAGCAGCAGCCTTTTCTCTGGCTGGGAGAAGATAATGTTTCCCAGAGCCTCCCGATTTATCTCTCCGTTCTCCAAGAGGATCTGGGTGCCAAAGGAACGCACGATCTCCTGATAGGCCTTCAAGTGGGGCTGCACCACTGAGAACATGAGACAGCCCGAGCTTAGAGCCAGTTCCACAGCACAGCCACAGTGTCTGCAGCAGCAAGAGGCCTCCAATGAGTTTTGTTCATTATCTAACCCAGCTGCCTCTCCTGGGCAGGCAGCACATCTGCCAGCACGGCTGGAGCCGGAGCTGCTCGGCAGACACCTGCCCTTGGTGCAAAAAAAAACACAAACCCTCCCAGCTCAAGGTCCCTTTGAGGGTTGCCACCAGGGAGATGGAAGCATCCTGCAGGCATTAATTCAGAGTCACGACCCTCCTGCTGCTCAGAGTTGGAATCAGCATCAAGGGGCGGGGGGAGAGGACACGCTGGCAGCCACCAGCCAAGGCATGGGGCTGAGCTGTTGCCACCAGCTCCAGGGTGAGGGCTCAAGCTTGGAGATCCCCAAGGGACCTGGACCAGTGTCAGGTTTGGTTTAGCTGAACAATGGATTGTTCCCCTCTGCTCTGGTGAGATCCCCCTGCAGGGCTGGGTCCACAACATAAGGACATGGAGCTCCTGGAGAGAGGCCAGAGGAGGTCACGGAGATGATCCAAGGCTGGAGGAGCTCTGCTCTGGAGACAGGCTGGGAGAGTTGGGGTGTTGAGCCTGGAGAAGAGAAGGCTTCAGGGAGACCTTAGAGCACCTTCCAGTGCCTGAAGGGGCTCCAGGAAAGCTGGGGAGGGACTTTGGACAAGGGCAGGGAGGGATGGGATGAGGGGGAATGGATTAAAACTGGAAGAGGGAGATTGAGGTGACACATGAGGAGGAAATTCTTCCCTGTGAGGGTGGTGAGACACTGGCCCAGGTTGCCCAGAGAAGCTGTGGCTGCCCCATCCCTGGAAGTGTTGAAGGGCAGGTTGGATGGGGCTTGGAGCAACCTGGTCTGGTGGGAGGTGTCCCTGCCCATGCAGGGGGGTTGGATCTAGATGATCCTTAAGGTCCCTCCAACCCAAACCATTCCATGATTCTATGAATCCAGCACTAGGTGAACCCAGCCTGGCTGCTGCAAGTCTGTTCCTGAGGTTTGTTTTTACTGCCTTTCACCTCAGCCACCAAATTCTTCCCGGGAATGAACACAGAAATCTTCTAAAACATCAATCCCCAATTTGCAGGGACTCTGACGTTACACAAACATAATTTTAAAGCTACCAAAAAAAATCCCTAACAACAAGGATGCAGCAATAAAACCATAATTAAGATCAAGCTGAGTCTAACCACAGAGAATGACAGACCCTATATAATTTCCTCTCCCAAATCCAGGAACGTTGCCACAGGTTGTAACCTCAGGCCAACGTAATAAAAGTCTTTAAGACCAATTCCTTTCTCCTGTGGAATTTCACATGGAGGCAGTTTCAGGATGGGAGAAAATCCGTATAGTAAATAAACACATATAAAAAAGGAATTGGAGGAAAAGGAAGTGATTGGTAGAAAACCAACACTGAGTGTCTGTAGTGTTTTCCTACCATCTCCCAGGGCTTTTAGCACCTCCAGCAAATTTTTCTGCACCTCGAAGGGAATTACAGTGCAATAAAATGTTAAGAGCAGCACAGCTTTGAGTGGCTACAGGGGGAGTTCTTTGCCAAACAGAGAAGCAGAAGCTGCTCAGCACAGCCCTGCTGCAGCCCCCAGCCCTGCCCTGAGCCAGGAATCCCACTGGCTGCCAGGGATTAACACCTCACCCGGGTAATCATGGAATGGTTTGGGTTGGAGGGACCTTAAGGATCATCTAGATCCAACCCCCTGCATGGGCAGGGACACCTCCCACCAGAACAGGTTGCTCCAAGCCCCATCCAACCTGCCCTTCAACACTTCCAGGGATGGGGCAGCCACAGCTTCTCTGGGCAACCTGGCACAGGGTCTCACCACCCTCACAGGGAAGAATTTCCTCCTCATGTCTCACCTCACTCTCCCCTCTTCCCATTCCCCCTCATCCCATCCCTCCCTGCCCTTGTCCAAAGTCCCTCCCCAGCTTTCCTGGAGCCCCTTCAGGCACTGGAAGCTGCTCTAAGGTCTCCCTGGAGCCTTCTCTTCTCCAGGCTGAACACCCCCAACTCTCCCAGCCTGTCTCCAGAGCAGAGCTGCTCCAGCCCTTGGATCATCTCCGTGGCCTTCTCTGGACTCTCTCCAGGAGCTCCATGTCCTTATGTCCCATTTCCCTAAAACATTGTTAAAAACCTTTCTTCATTTTACATATTATGGAACACCAGAAAAGGACCAGTGATGCCAGAGGGATCAGTACCACACTGCAAAAAGGAACCACATCCATCCAAAATGCTTCCTTCAGGAGAGCAGGGGCTGCTCCAGTCCTGCTGAGGTAACAGATTTGGATTTCTGGGTCTTTTCCATAGGCAGGACATCACATCTCTAGAGCAGCAAGAGGCAGGAGGGGCTTTGCAGAGGCACAGGCTGAATTCTTTCTGATCTGGGAATATTCGGAGCCTCTTGTTGGGGTTCTTTTGAGGGCATTAAGTGATTTTGTGGACCAATCTCTCAGTATTTCCATCCCTGGATGGAATCCCTGGAAGTGTTGAAGGGCAGGCTGGATGGGGCTTGGAGCAACCTGGTCTGGTGGGAGGTGTCCCTGCCCATGCAGGGGGTTGGATCCAGATGATCTTTAAGGTCCCTTCAACCCAAACCAGTCTGGGATTCTATGATTTAGAACCAATCAACAACCAGCACAGAGGGAAATTCTCCTTCCAGAGTGTCAGCAACCCCACCTAACGTGACCATTTTACATGATGGGTGTCCTGGAGCTTGGGGGGGGCATCAGATCAGCCACTTTATAAAGAACCACATTTATTTTGCCTGGAATTGGCTTTCCAATCTGGGAAGCATTACCCTCCAGGAGGTGGAAACCCAGGGCAAGAACTCCCCGTGGTGTTTATTAGGATATGAACTTACGGGTTTTTCCTTATTAATAATATATCCTAGCGCCAGTCCCCCACCCCAACAGCTGCTCCACGCAGCCTCAAAGCCTGGGGAATGGGAGGGAAACACTTCTGGGATGTACCCAGAGCACCCTCTGCTGTCTGCGCTTCCCAGCAGCCATCCCAGTCGTCCGGGGAACCTCAGGGAGAAGAAAGATCAAGGAGGCAAAACTCACCTTCCCTGGCAATGAGGTCGGCATCGATGACAGCACAGCCCAGGTCCCGCAGCAGAGCCACCACCGTGCTCTTCCCCGATGCAATTCCACCCGAGAGTCCAACCAGGAACATCGTGCTCTGGAATGGAAAGCAGAGAGAGCTTGAACACCCGCCAGGACTGGGCTGTTCTGCTCATGTTGTGCACATCAAATATTTATCTCAAGCAGGCAACTTCATTCAAAGCTCATTTTCATCCATTCTCAGGGTGTTACGGAGACTTGATGATGGCTTTGGCAGCCTCTGAGCTGGGTACCCCTGTTGCACAGGCTGAAAAACAGCTTGGAGTTAAATGAGGCTTCCCTGGACCCTCCTAATTCTGGATGTGGAGCTTGAGCCAGCCCGAGGTTCCTCCAGCTGCTTCACCTGCAGCTCCAGGCAAGTCGCTCCCCGTTAGCACCTGCACCCATCAAGTCAATGTCCCACCTAAACCAGAGGCTGACCCGGGATCAGTGACAAAGGGGAAGAATTCAAGATAAAATCTCAGACTGAGAAACATGAGGAGGAGGGAGGGCCCTGCCTGATCTCCACAGCCAGGGGGCTAGGAGGAGATAAGCTACCTCTGACATAACCCAGACTCAGAGCACAGAGGCCACTAAGTCCATCATGTCCCCACGTCACCTGCAAGCCAGCACCACCATCAGCCACGTGAGATTGTGGCTCTGAGCAGCCAACTTGTGTCTGTTGGCTTGCAAATGTAGCACTAAACACAGAGCCTTGAGGCTGGGGGGGAGCTGGGAACTCCCAGTTGTCCCAGACTCCTCTCCCAGTTGTCCCAGACTCCTCTCCCAGTTGCTACACCAAGATCCCTCCCCACTCAACCCAAACCCTGCAGCTCGCTGAATCCTGCTGCCCCCACACACCAGTGGGCTTGGTGACACAGTGACAGTTCTGGACAGGAGTGGGGACTCTGTGGAGCAAGGTGGGCTCTGCAGCCCCAAAAAGGCAGCAGCCCTGGCAGGCTGGGAAAGCAGGAATGCTGGGGCAGCCCTGGGGAACAGAGCCCAGTGTCCCCTCTCCCAGGAAACACCACCAGCCCAAACCAAGGGCATCCAGGGCTTTGTGCAGCCATGTCCTGCAATTCCCAGAGGACAGAGTGCCCAACTCTGCTGTCACCTTGTCTAGGGTGACACCACCCTGACGGAGGAGGAGCCTGAAGCTCCCAAGCCCCAGCTGGTTGCCCTTGGCACCACCTTGTCACCTCTGGCCAGGAGCAACAGGCCGGTGGTAGACACACCCGTGTACCCCAAAACCCAACAATCTGGGTCACCACTGCTCGGCCTAACCCAGTTCTGGTGTCACTCCTCTCTCCAGACACCACAGCCACCAGCCCCAAAAAACTCTGTGCACAGAGGAACTGGTACCTCCTGCTGGCACCGTCCCCCACAGACAGGGACTGCACCCCGAGGGCAGCAGGCAGGAGCTGGAGAGGGGTGACCCACACAGCACGGCCTCCTTCTTGCTGGAAAAATAAAAGACATGTTTGTCATAACTCGGCCCTACAAATCACAGAATCATCGTGGTTGGAAGGGACAGGTTGCCCAGAGAAGCTGTGGCTGCCCCATCCCTGGAAGTGTCCAAGGGCAGGTTGGATGGGGCTTGGAGCAACCTGGTCTGGTGGGAGGTGTCCCTGCCCATGCAGGGGGGGTTGGATCTAGATATTCTTTAAGGTTCCTTCCAACATAAACCAGTCTGTGATATGATTCTATGACCTCTAGAGATCATCTAGTCCAACCTCCTGCCAGAGCAGGACCACCAGGGGTAGGTCACGCACAGCAACACATCCAGGTGGATCTTGAAAGTCTCCAGAGAAGGAGACTCCACGACCCCCCTGGGCAGCCTGTCCCAGGGCTCTGTCACCCTCACTGTAAAGTTCTTCCTCATGTTCAGATGGAACTTCCTGTGCTCCAGTTTGTGCCCATTGCCCCTTGTCCTATTGCTGGGCACCACTGAAGAGTCTGGCTCCATCGTCCTGACACTCAATCCTTAAGATATTTATAGACATTAGTAAGGTCTCCTCTCAGCCTCCTCCTCTCCAAGCTAAACAGCCCCAGCTCTCTCAACCTTTCCTCAAAAGAGGAATCCAATCATCTCAGTGCCCTGTGCTGGACTCTCTCCAGCAGCTCCTTGTCCTTCTGGAACTGGGCAGCCCAGAACTGGACCCAGTTCTCCAGATGGGGCCTCCCCAGGGCAGAGCAGAGGGGCAGGAGAACCTCCCTGACCTGCTGACCACGCTCTTCTTGATGCCCCCAGGATGACATTGGCCTTCTTGGCCACAGGGGCACATTGTTGGCTCATGGTCAGCCTGTTGGCCACCAGGACTCCCAGGTCTTTTTTCCCATGAGCTGCTCTCCAACAGGTCAGCCCCAACCTGTGGTGATCCATGGAGTTGTTCCACCCCAGATGCAGGACCCTACACTTGCCCTTGTTGAACCTCCTCTCTGCCAAAGAAGATCCAGACCCTTAGGAGTGGATAAATCCTTTGGCAGCTGGAGGTGACAGGGCAGAGGGTGGAACCAGGAGCCAGACCAGAAACCAGCAGCAGAAGAAAACCTTGGCTCCATGGCTGCTGAGCACAGCATCAGCCCCACGTGCTCTGATCCCTCCCACGGTGCCAGGCAAACAGATGAGGTTCACTCCAGCACCACGGAGGGGGAATCCAAAGGGAATCCAAAAGGGCACTTGCAAGAAACCTCAGTGCTTTGCAGGAGGCTGACATCAAGCTGAAGCCCACAGGGACTTTCATAGAATCATAGAATCCTAGGGGTTGGAAGGGACCTCGAAAGATCATCTAGTCCAACCCCCCCTGCCAGAGCAGGGTCACCTAGAGCACATCACACAGGAACTTGTCCAGGTGGGTTTTGAATGCCTCCAGTGAAGGAGACTCCACAACCTCCCTGGGCAGCCTGTTCCAGTGCTCTGTCACTCTTACAGTAAAAAAGTTTTTTTGGATATTCACCTTGAACCTCCTATGCTCCAATTTACACCCATTACCCCTTGTCCTATCCCTGGTCATCACTGAGAAGAGCCTAACTCCATCTCCCTGACACTCACCCCTTACATATTTGTAAACATTGATGAGGTCACCCCTCAGCCTCCTTTTTTTCCAAGCTAAAGAGACCAGCTCCCTCAGCCTTTCCTCATAAGGGAGATGTTCCACTCCCTTCATCATCTTAGTAGCTCTGCGCTGGACTCTTTCAAGCAGACTCTTTCCCCACGACAGAAAGGCTGCTTCTCTTCTTTTTTGTTGGCAGCAGGATGAAGCCCAGCCCTCCCTGGCAGGATTTTATAGTGCACCAAGAATCAGGCCCTTCAGTGCCCTGCAGGGGCAGAGGCTCCACTCACCTGTTTTTTAAAAAATACATCTAAATCTCTCCTGCCCACATGCAGCAAATAGAAACACAGATGCTGAGTTGGAAGGGACCCATGAGGACCATCGAGTCCAACTCCTGTCCCTGTGTGGGGCACCCCAAGAATCACCCCATGTGCCTGAGAGCAGCATCCAAACTCTTCTTGAACTCAGGCAGCCTTGGTGCTGGGACCACTTCCAGGTTTTACCTGCAGTAACCCCAAGGCTCCAGCCTCACCTGGGTCTTGGTCCCAAAAAACCTGCTATTTCTGTCCGTGTCCCACACCTCCACAGGCAGGTGGCTGCCACCAGAAGAGCTGCAGGGGTAACAGAGCCCTGGGAAGGGTGAGTCCAGAAACCAGAGGGGGCTGGAAAGCACTTGTGCTGTCACAGGGTTTGTACATACAAATCTAAGATCCGTGGCACGACGTATAAATATTTAACAAGTGTGGGTCTGAACCACACACAAGGGTAGAGAGGCCAGCCTGCTCCTGCAGGTGTTAGAGGCAGGAGCCAGAACCAGTTTTCCTCAAAATACACCACTTGTTGGCGTATTTGGCCTGCACCAACTCAAACGCAGGCAAACGTTGAGCCACAGAGGCTGCTCAGACTGGAAAACTCCCCCAGTTATTCCTGCTGTGAGGGTGTTGGACTAGATGGCCTCTCTAGGTCCCTTCCAACCCAAACTATTCTGTGATTCCTATTCTGTGATTCCTATTCTGTGATTCAGTGACTGGGAGATTAACCCAGAGCCCCCAGGAAGCAGCTTTTGGAGACTGAGGTGCCCGAACCTCCCCCGTGTCCCAGCTCCTCCAGTATTGGAGCAGGGTGAGCTGCCAGCCCCAGGGTGAGGGGACAGAGCCCCAGCCCATCCTGCAGCCCCCAGCCCTGCTCCTGCTCCCATCCTCAGCTCTGCCTGGGACCTGGCGCACGGACAGACCCGGAGTGTGGCTGGAGGGGGCTGCAATTCAAAGGAAAAAATCATAAAATACATGGTTTCCTTAGCGGGGAAAAAGCCATCACCTCACTGCCCCCATGAACCATCCCCCGGGCCTTGCGGCTGGTACCGATGGAGCCCCGTGGGCCGAAAGCTTTTTACCGGACGGGACCCTGACTGCAAACCGGCGCTTTCCCGGTGGCCCCGAGCCCAGCCCCGGTCACCCCTGCGGCCTGCCCAAACCCGGGGCCTGTGACACGACGGGGGGAGTCATGCCAGGCGGGTCATGCCAGGCCTCCCGGAGCGACTGGGGCCCGCAGAGCTGACCGGGGAGCGGAACGGGGCCAGTCAAGCCCCAGAGCGACCAGCCGCACCGGG
Source organism: Hemiprocne comata (assembly GCA_020745705.1). NCBI lineage: Eukaryota > Metazoa > Chordata > Aves > Apodiformes > Apodidae > Hemiprocne > Hemiprocne comata. The sequence goes on from CM036609.1 coordinate 1,698,965, forward strand.
CCGGGTCCAGGAGCCGCCGGCGGGGAGCGGGGCGGCAGAAAGGTCCCCTCAGGCGCCCTCACCCACTCACCCTCTGCCGGCTTCACCCGCCGCGCAGTGTCCCGCTCGCCTATTGGCTGGAGGGACGCAGGGTCCCTCTCCCAGCCAATAGGCACCGCTCTCGGCGGGCTCGGCCCGCCCCTTCGGGCAGGAAGCGGGTGGGGGGTGCGGGCACGGCATGCTCGGAGAGGGACGGGCAGTGGGGAGAACTGGCCGCGGCTCTCGGTCACGGCGGGTGCCTCGGTGTGACGAGCTGTCCTCTTCCCGGGACGCCCCAAAGGCCGACGGGAGCTGTAGTCCGGGCCCGGGCGCATCCCGACCCTCGCATACCCGCACAGACTACCGGTCCCGGCATGCCTCGCGGCCCGCCGCCCAATCGCGGCGCGCTTTGTTGCGGGGGTGCGGCAAGCGCCCAGGCCCCGTTTCAAGATGGCGGACGACAGTGAGACAGCAGTGAGGCGGCCACCGGGGAGGCCTCCGCGGCCGTCGGCGGAGGAGAACGACCACGAGGACTGCAGCGACTGCGAGAACGAGGCGGAGCGCCGCTCCAACCGGGGGTGAGCGCGGCCGGGCCCGCGGCAGCTGCCGGGCTGGGCGAGGGCGGCAGCGGCCGGGAAGTGAGCGGCGCCCCGCCTCTTGGGCGCGCTGATTGGCCAACAGGCAGCATCCCGCGCGGCGATTGGTCGAGAGGCCTGTCAGTCTGGCGGGGGGGGCGGGCCGGCGGGTGCCTGTTCACGCCTGTGGTGGGAGCGTGTTCGGCAGCGCAGCGGAGCCGGGGCCGGGGCCGGCCCGGGGGGGAGGTCTGCGCGGGGGTCGCGGGGCAGCGGGTGCCGTTTATTTGGCCTAAACGGGCCCAATTCGCAGCTGCTGTGTCCTGGCGCTAGGATGTGTTTCTCCACATTCCCCATGTCCTCTTCCCGTCACCTCCGGCCGCGCCGTGGCACCCACGGTGGTGCCCGTAGTTGGGCGCCTTACCCCGCTCCCCGGAGCTGGTGGCTTCCCGTGGCCATCCCCGCGCCCTGGAAGGAGCCCAGGCTCCTGCACCCACCGTTACCCTCAGCACAGTTCAGGGTTTTGCAAAGCTCAGCCTGTGGTTCCAGGAGCGTGACCACATCCAGGGCCACAAAATGGTGAAGTGGCAGCAGCGAGGGTGGGATCGATCACGGGCGGCCGGGCCGGGCCTTATCTAGGGATGAAAGACTTGAAATCCCTGAAATCCCTGCTATAGTCCCCGTGTTACTCGTGGCTTTGATTAATGAGGAGCAGAGCTGGTCGTGCCTGTGGTTGGCAGAGAGGCTTCGTGCCTTGGGAACATCACAGGTTTCCAGAGCTTTCCAGGGGTTTCCAGATGTTTCCAGAGGTTTTGCATCTTGTGCTTTGCACACCTGAGCCTCACCAGGCTCCTCTTCCTGCATTCCCAGTGCTCCAGCAGCTGCTTTCCCAGCCCTGCCGTTCAGAGCCCATGGGCTGGAAGAGCCCCATGACTTTCTGTAGGCAATCCTGCCTGTCTGGGAACCGAAGGGAACAAAAGGTCACACAAGAAATATCACCCAGGCTCTTCTATGACAGCACAGATGCCTGTTTGTATTTTATTTGCCTCCCGGGTGTGGCACCGTGTCTCAGTGTAATAGGTTTAGCTGAGCTTGGGGAGATTTTTCTTTTCTTTCTCTCTGACATGATTAGGTTTGTGGAAAGCAGAGCCAAGCAGAGAGGAGACGGGGTGCTTAATCACTGTGATTTCCCAGCCCTGTGGCTCAGTTGCCCTCTGCCAGGAAAAGGTGTGTTCTTGAGCCCTCTTGGGGTGCTGGTGTGGGCATTGCACCTTCTCCAACCCTGGGGAGTTAAAGTGCAAGAAGCTAACGGGGCAGCCTGGGGAATATGAGAAAATGCTTCTTTACTCTGAAGGGAACAGAGCACTGGAACACATCCAGGTGGGCTTGGGATGTCTGCAGGGATGGAGACTCCACAACCAGCCTGTTTCAGTGCTCTGTTACCCCCCTCCCCTGCTCTGGCAGGGGGTTGGACTAGGTGATCTCCAGAGGTCCCTTCCAACCCCAAACATTCTGTGATTCTGTGGTGGAACACACTTGGAGAGTTGGGATGGCTCAGGAAGTAACGTTAAGAACGTGGCTGATGGGCATGGTGAAACCTGGGAGGCTTTGGAGGCAAATCTGACCCCCCCCCCACCTCATGGGGGACCCACCTCGGAGAGAAAAGAGCAGGTGGTAGGAAAAGTGGTGGGTTTCTTTCTGGATGCACATTGGTTTCCTACTGTCACATCCTGCTGGGATGTGGGAGTGTCTCTGGTCACCCCAGCTGAACACTGTCCACAAACGGGGGGTAGGGGAGGTGCTCTGAGCTGCCAGGGTTAGCAGAGCCATGCTGGGAGTCCTGCCCCTGCCCAGTTCCTGCTGGGAGTCACTGGATCTTGGCTTGGAGATGTAAAACACAGCATTATTACTTGGCCAGAACAATATTTCCTTTCCTTTAAAGACCAGGAAAGAGGAATTGAGTTCCCTCCACCCTGGGCCCATGTCAGCCCTGGGAAGTGGCTGCACTTCTCTCTGCTGCAGGTGTCCAAGTTAATTTCCCAAATGAAAAAAAAAAACCCACATTCATATTGGTCACGCTTCCCTTTGTGTGGAGAGGGCTCCTGTCCTGTCTCTGGTGTCTCCTGAGGGAGGGTTTATTCCTGTTGTAGATAAAAGACACCAGAGAGGCAGCGACGTGAACGCTGGGATTGTCACCAAGACCTCAAGTGTCCCAGCCCTGTGAAACAGGGACAAAAACCACCCGGGGGAGTGGGAAAAGTTCAAGGATGGTCCTGTGGCACCAGCTGGGTTGTTGCTGGATGCGCTTTTGTTGGTGGGGCAGTGGGCAGCTGCCTGGTTCAGCAGTTCCTGCCTGTACTTACACCATGAGATGTTGTTGGTGGGGCAACCACCGTGCTCTGACACACAACTTGGCTGGAGGTGTTACCTGGAGCACGAGAAAACTCTTTGCAGCTGCCTGAGAGGAGGTTGGAGCCAGGGGGGGCTCAGGCTCTTCTGCCAAGGAACAAGTGATGGGATGAGAGGAACCAGCCTCAAGTTGTGCCAGGAGAGGTTGAGGTTGGATCTTGGGAAGAGTTTCTTCCTGGCAAGGGTTGTCAGGCCCTGGCCCAGGCTGCCCAGGGAGGTGGTTGAATCTCCATCCCTGGAGGTGTTTCAAAGCCATGTAGATGTGGTGCTGAGGGATGTGGGTTAGCATGGGGCTTGGTAAAGTTGGGTTAATGGTTGGTAGAGTTGGGTTATGGTTGGACTCGATCATCTTAAAGGTCTTTTCCAGGACCTGTGCTCCTCCATCTGCAGAGCCTCCCTCCCTGCTCAGCCCCTAACGAGATTATGCCCTAAGTCCCACCCCTGATTAGCCCCAGGTTTGGCAGAAGGATTTTCCAGCACCTAAATATGGAGCTGGGATCTGCTGCTTCCCACCTGACACCTGCCAGGCCCTGTGGAGGGGGAGCTGCAAACCCCACCAGCCCTGGTCCAAACCTGCCATCCCAGTCTGGGTTTTGAGGGAGAACCAGCAGCGTTTGGCACCGTTTGCTGTTGGAAGTGTGAGGGGTCCGAGAGCCTGAGGGTGAAGTTTTGATTTGTCTGATGAAAAAGGCTTTTGGATTGGGAAATAAAACCCTGTCTGGGCCATCAGGATCCCCCCGGGCCCACCTGGAGCTTCCCAACGGGCTCTGGGAGCCAAGGAAGCCACAGGGAGCTGGCAGCACCTGGAGTTGTCCTCCCTTGTGCTCTCCTCCCCTACCATGGAACAATAAAGCTCTTGGATCCGGGAACAGAGCAGGAGCACATGGAGATCCAGGTGATAGAGTCATGGAATCATTAAGGTTGGAAAAGGGGCCTACAAGAAAGCTGGGGAGGGACTTTGGACAAGGGAATGATTGGACAAGGGGGAATGGATTAAAACTGGAAGAGGGAGATTGAGGTGAGACACGAGGAGGAAATTCTTCCCTGTGAGGGTGGTGAGACCCTGTAACAGGTTGCCCAGAGAAGCTGTGGCTGCCCCATCCCTGGAAGTGTTGAAGGGCAGCTTGGATGGGGCTTGGAGCAACCTGGTGTGGTGGGAGGTGTCCCTGCCCATGCAGGGGGTGGGACTGGATGGCTTTTAAAGTCCCTTCCAACCCAAACCAGTCTGGGATTCTATGAAAACACCTCTAGAGATCATCAAGTCCAGCCCAACCTCACCATACCCACTAAACCATGTCCCTCAGCACCACATCTACGTGGTTTTTGAGCACCTCCAGGATGGCGACTCCACCGCTGCCCTGGGCAGCCTGTTCCAGTGCTCCACCACAAGCATGAAGGGGGTGCTGAGCAGCAGTTTGTTACTGGGTGCCACTGGTGCTTGCCACCCTCCAGAGGGGCTGAGCTAGAGCAGGACAGGCAGGCTGAGCACGTCTCACCCTGAACAAGCCCAGCTGGTTTGTTTGGGATCTTCCAGAACTCGATTTTCACGCTCACTCAGGGTATGGATGTTAGTTTCTGCTCAGGGTTATGGTGGGCTCCTTTTCCTCACACTCAAGGACCATCCTGTGGTGGGGATGGGGGTTGCAGCAGGAGGTGATGGCTGTGACAGCAGCAAAGCCTTTCCCAGGAGAAGGGAAAAGTCTTTCCCTACCCCAGAAACCAGCCTGTTGCCATCCCATGGGAACAGGGAGATGTTCCAGATGGAGCAGCTGACGCGCCCTTCCCCACCCACCCACATCATCTCTCCGAGCAGCTCAGGCTGGGAGGGAGATACTGGAGTCAAAAAGCCCTGGGAGCAGGTGGGAAGGCCATGGAGCAGGATTTAACCCTTCCCAGGGGGTGAAACCTCCTTCAGCCTTCGTGGGCCATGTTGGCTGCAGCACTGGGATGGTCCCAGGACACCAGGGAGACGTTGCCATCCATTTGAGGAGCACCTGAGGGGCTGCAGCTGCACCAGAGCACGGAGAAGAAGGTTTTTTGCTTTCCTAAATGGACTTGAAAATAAAAAATACCTCTAATTGTTGCTTCCCTTGAAGGAGTGAGATGGACCTTTGGGGTTTTCCATTAGTTTCCTACATTTCCTTTGGTGGAACCAACTCTACTGGGTTGGTTTTCATCTCTTGGCTGGAGAAGGGGTCCTCCCCCACACCACAGGGCCTGGAAATGCACCACCTCATCCCACCTTCTGCCTCCTTGGTTTCTTTCCAGGTCACGACAGCTTTGCTCATAAATCAGGGAGGATTTTTCCGGGCTGAATTGATATTGGTTGGGCTGAACTCATTAGCAGGGAGCTTGGAGCTGGCAGCTCTGATGGATGAAGCAGAGCAACACCGAGGGAATTACACAGGGACTGGGAGGAGTTTGTTTGTCCCATCAGACACCCCCAGCATCCCAAGGTGGAGATGACCCAGGACAATGTCTCCTTTGGGAAGGGCGGTTTCCAGCGGCCGCCCTGGCAACGCCCCCCCTGGTGCTGTCAAGTTTTTTAGGGGGTAAAGTTGGTCAAGAAATGGGTTGGGTGTTTCGTGCAGCTCCAGGGTGGAGGGTTTGGCTTAGCCCAGAGGGACTGGGGACCTGTTCCAAACCAACCATCCCCACGTTTGGCACCGGGATCGACGGCGGTGGCGGTGTCATGATCGCTGGCGCTGTCACGTCAGAGCTGCCTCTCCCCCCCTGCCCAGGGGGAAGGAAAGGTGACATGTCCAGAGGAAACCTGCCCCAACTCCTGCTCCATGGCCTGCAATCTCAATGTCTCCACTGATGCTCACGGTGCAGAAACCTGTCGTGACAGTGACGAGCAGCCGCGGTCCCGCGGCTGCTCGTCACTGTCACGACAGGTTTCTGCACCGTGAGCATCAGTGGCCTCACCAGCTTCATCCCCCCAAGAATATTTCTCTACTTTTCCCTGGTTTCATGACTCACTCCATGCTCAGCCCAGGGATTTATTTAAGCCTTATTCCCTTCTCAGGTCTCTCCTTTCCCTGGTCTTCCTGAAATGGAGTTGGGCGCTGCTCCAACATATTCTCATCGTGGAATGCCAGACTGGTTTGGGTTGGAGGGACCTTTACAGGTCATCCAGTCCCACCCCTGCATGGGCAGGGACACCTCCCACCAGACCAGGTTGCTCCAAGCCCCACCCAACCTGCCCTTCAACACTTCCAGGGATGGGGCAGCCACAGCTTCTCTGGGCAACCTGGGACACTGTCTCACCACCCTCACACTCCAGAATTTCCTCCTCATGTCTCACCTCAATCTCCTTCTTCCACTTTCAATCCATCCCCCTCATCCCATCCCTCCCTGCCCTTGTCCAAAGCCCCTCCCCAGCTTTCCTGGAGCCCCTTCAGGCACTGGAAGGTGCTCTAAGGTCTCCCTGGAGCCTTCTCTTCTCCAGGCTCAACACCCCCAACTCTCTCAGCCTGTCTCCAGAGCAGAGCTGCTCCAGCCCTCCCATCATCTCCATGGCCTCCTCTGGACTCATTCCAACAGCTCCATGTCCTTCTTATGTTGTGGACCCCAGAGCTGGACCCAGCCCTGCAGGGGGGGTCTCACCAGAGCAGAGCAGAGGGGGACAATCCCCTCCCTGGCCCTGCTGGTCATGCTGCTGGTGACACAACCCAGGACACGGGGGGTTTCTGGCCTGCAGTGTTTTCCAGGGTGTTTTTTCTTTCCTGCTCCACCCTTTTCACCACCATCTTGGGTTTGGTAAGGACATCCAGCTGCTGTGGGATCAGGCAGCACTTGCTGGGGGTTTCCAGGCTGGCTGGAGCCTTTGGTTCCCCCTCTGGGCAGAGGTGAGAAGGCAGCAGTTGTTCAGGGGGTGCAAGGAAGGAGACACCTCTGTATTGTAGAATAAATTAAAAAATAACCTGTCTGGACATTTGGGGCAGGAAGAGAGGTCCTAGGCACAGGAGAGCAGGGGCGTGTCCCACGGCATCCGGGCTGGTGGGGGTCCCTGGGGTGGGTGCTACCCCCCCGGGGTTCTCCATGGCTACATCAAGCCAGATGCAGGTCATTGTCCTCGGTGAGGAGAGGTGGCTTTACTGCAGAGCAAACCCCTTCCATCAGTGGGGTCAGGGCTGAGTGACACTGGTGACACGTGCTGTCCCCCACCTGGCTGTGCAGGGGACCCCTCATGCATGTGGGCAGCTGGCAAAGTGTCCTCACCCCCATGTCCCCCTCTCATCCCTCTGCTCCACCCTGCTCCAGCCACCTCTGGGCTTGAATTGCCCCCTGAGCTGTGACCCTCTTGGAGATGTCACCTTGGTTTGGGGACTGAGGCAGGGAGGCTCCTGGCTGGGGTGTCCCAGCCCCACAGCAGGAGCATCCCCCACCCAGTGCCAGGGGGTTTAGGGGGGTGGGATCACACCCCCCGTGCTGGGCACTGCCTCCTCACCCCTGTTCTGGTGCAGGTCACTGCTGGGTGAGCCCCTCACCGAGGCCAGGCTCTGGAGAGGGTGGTTTGTGCCTGTGGCCACCCTGGGGGGACCATCCCCTGGGTGTCTGGGCACCCCTGGGGGTAAGAGCAGTGCCCTGATGTGGGCATGTCCCACCCTGCTGCTTGGATTCCATCTTCCAGCTCCAGCTTAACAATAAGATACCTAAGAATACCATCATTTTCCAAGAGAAGAGCCACCTCGATGATCCCTAGATCATCACCTCTGCAAGGGGACATTTGGTGCAGTGTCCTTGGCCACCAGCCCCTCTGTGGCACCTGGACTTGTTGTCCTACCTCATCCCACATCCATCCTGGAGCTCAGAGAGGAGGAAAAACCCTGAGCTGGGCATGGCTGCTGCTCTGTGGGGTGGGTGGGTTTGGGCACGGGGGGGACCACGCAGGGTGGTGTGACAGCAAAGATGTGGTGACCTGTGGTGTGGGGCTCACTCCCCAACACTGAGCAAACCTGTGGGGTGGGAGATGTTGGTGCTGGTCCCTTCTGGGAGCAATGCCAGGGGGAGGCCATGTGGCTGCACCCCCCGTGTTCCCCCTCCTGGAGACATGGACACAGAGCAGGGAGCTTGTGTTGCCTTTGAAGAGCTTCAGGGACCATATCAACGTTCTCCAAAAGAAAAACCCCAGGGCTCTAACAATGTTTCTGTTGTTTCCCAGAGGCTTGAGTCCAGCAAATGACAGCGGAGCCAAAAAGAAGAAAAAGAAACCCAAAAGGAAGAAAGAGAAAGGAGGAGATCAGCTGGACCAGGCTCAGGACCAGCCTGGGAAGGTGCTCAACCCCTTCCCAAAGTCGTGGACCCAGCCAGCCCCATCCCCAGCCCCCCTGCCATGGCTTAGAGCAAGGGAAGAGTCTCCCAGTCATGGTTTTAGGCACTTGGCTGCTTAAAAACCTGAAGGTTTGGAGTCATTTCCCAGCCAGGCTCCCTGGGTGGCTCATACCCAGTTCCCGAGGCTGCAGGAGGGGTTTGCAGAGCAGCTCTGGTAACAGAATCACAGAATCACAGAATCACCAAGGCTGGAAAAGACCTTTCAGATCATCAAGTCCAGCCTATGACCAACACCACCACACCATCTAGACCATGGCACTAAGTGCCACATCCAGCCTTGCCTTGAACACATCCAGGGATGGTGCCTCCACCACTTCCCTGGGCAGTCCATTCCAATGTCTAATCACCCTCTCCATGAGGAAGTGCTTCCTAATATCCAACCTAAACCTCCCCTGGAGCAGCTTCAGGCTGTGCCCTCTTGTCCTGTCACTGGTTGCCTGGGAGAAGAGCCCAGCCCCCACCTGACTACAACCTCCCTTCAGGTAGTTGAAGAGAGTGATGAGGTCCCCCCTGAGTCTCCTCTTCTCCAGGCTAAACAACCCCAACACCCTCAACCTCTCCCTATAAGACTTTCCCTCTAGTCCTTTCACCAGCCTTGTTGCTCTCCTCTGGACCTGCTCCAGCACCTCAACGTCCTTCTTGCAGTGAGGGGCCCAGAACTGCACACAGGACTCGAGGTGAGGCCTCACCAGTGCTGAGCACAGGGGGGAGAATCACATCCCTGCTCCTGCTGGCCACACTATTCCTGATCCAAGCCAGGATGCCATTGGCCTTCTGGGCCACCTGGGCACACTGCTGGCTCATGTTCAACCAGCTGTCCACCAGCACTCCCAGGTCCCTCCCAGGTCCCTCTCCAGCCACTCTTCCCCCAGCCTGTAGTTCTGCCTGGGGTGATTGTGGCCAAAGTGCAGGATCCCTTGGCTGGGGATCCCGGCCCTGCTGGGAAGGGGACAGACCAGCACCTCCCAGCTCTTCTCCCCACCCCTCAGCTGCCTCCTGGCAGGCAGGGAACCCCTCCTGCCAACGCCTTTCCCTGCCCTTGGGTGACATCTGGTGTCCCTGATTTTTGGTTGATGGACTTGATGATCTTCAAGGTCTTTTCCAGCCTTGGTGATTCTGTGTGAACACAGGAGCAGGTGGGGCAGGGCAGGGGCTGTCTGACCCTACTTGGCTTTGCCCCATCCTGACCAGCAGCTGGTGCTCAGGGAAGGAGTGTGGGACACACAGGGACCCCCTGACACCCTCCCAACCTCCTCGACCTCCTCTGGTCAAGGGGGGTGGCTTCACTACCAAGCTGGGGAAGGAACTGGAGGACAGGTCCTGTGGGGAGAGGCTGAGGGACCTGGGATGGTTGAGTTTGGAGAGGAGGAGGCTGAGGAGAGACCTCCTGGCTCTCTGCAGTTCCTGGAAAGGAGGTTGTGGTGAGGGGGGGGGTTGGCCTCTTCTGTCAAGTGGAGAACAACAGGCCCAGAGGAAATGGCCTGAGGTTGGGCCAGGGAAGGTTCAGGCTGGATAGTGGAAAGAATTTCTGAGCCCAAAGAGTGGTCAGGCCCTGGAACGGGCTGCCCAGGGAGGGGCTGGAGTCACCATCTCTGGAGGGCTTCAAGAAACGTGGATGTGGCACCTGAGGACGTACTCCAGGGGGCATGGGGGCTTTTTGTGTGTTGGTTTTGTGGGGTGTGGTTGCAGGGCTTGTTCTTTGGGTGGGTTGTGTTGTTCCCTTCCCCCCACCCCCACCTCTGGGTGGACTCTTGGACTGGGTGATCTTGGAGGTCTTTTGCAACCATGACAATTCTGTGGTGCTGTGGCAAGGGGCACAACCCCAGAGCTCTGCACCACCAGAGGCTGGTTTAGAATCATAGAATCATGGACTCGTTATGATTAGAAAAGACTTCTAAGATCATCAAGTCCAACTGCCAACCCAACCCCACTGTGCCCACTAAACCAGGTCCTAAAGTGCCACATCCATATGGTTTTTTAACACCTCCAGGGATGGGGATTCAACCACCTCCCTGGGCAGCCTGGGCCAGGACCTGACAACCCTTTCAGTGAAGAAGTTTCTTCTAATATCCAACCTCAACCTCCCCTGGCACAACTTGAGGCCGGTTCCTCTTGTCCTGCCACTTGTTCCTGGGGAGCAGAGACCGACCCCCCTGGCTCCAACCTCCTCTCAGGCAGTTGCAGAGCCAGAAGGTCTCCCCTCAGCCTCCTTGTCTCCAGGCTCAACACCCCCAGCTCCCTCAGCTGCTCCTCCTCACACTTGTGCTCCAGCCCCTTCCCCAGCTCCCTTGCCCTTCCCTGGACACGCTCCAGCCCCTCCATGTCCTTCTTGTCCTGAGGGGCCCAGAACTGACCCCAGGATTCCAGCTGTGTCCCCACCAGTGCCAGCACAGGGGACAATCCCTGCCCTGCTCCTGCTGGCCACACTATTCCTGACACAAGCCAGGATGCTGGTGGCCTTCTTGGCCACCTGGGCACACACTGGCTCATATCCAGCCCTTGTTGACCAGGACCCCCAGGTCTTTTTCCCCTGGGCACTTTCCAGCCCCTCTGCCCCAAGCCCGGAGCGTTGCCTGGGGTTGGTGTGACCCAAGGGCAGGACCTGCCACTTGGCACTTTTCTGTCCAATGCCCAGTTCCCATCCAAACATTTCTGAGATGTTGCCCTTCTGACTGTGCAGAGCATTAAACTGGGGCTCTGAGTGTTTCAGACTGACCTCGTGGGGAGCCAGGGAGGAGCTGGGCTTGTCAGCTCAGCACAGAGCTGCCCACCCTGCCCCAGCTCTGCACGGGGAGGAGGAGGAAAATGTCCTTCATCTTGACTTGGCCTCTCCTCCTTGTCTTGCTCTGCCGTGCCCAGGGACTCCTCTGGAACCTGCAGTTTGCAGTGGTGGAGGAGATGGGAGCTGAAGTAGAGAGAGAAAAGCCCCCACAGAAGCCCCAGTGCTGGATGTGGGTTGGCCCAGGGTGGCTCTGCATGGGCATCAGCCAAGACCAGTAGAGGTGTTTGCTCTTTGGGCTCCCAGCACCCTCCTTAGCTGAAGCTTAAAGCATTTTCAGGCAGGTCACCCACCTCCAGTGACCCAGGAGTGCCTGGAAGCCAGGCCTGGGTGTGTGGTGGGTGGCTGGACAAGGGTTCATCCATCCTGTAGAGGGTTACAGGCTGGGCAGGGAGTGTCATCCCCACCCTCCCCTTCCCGACAGCACCCCAAGGCTGGGTCAGCTCCAGGTTCCCCTAATGAGAAGCTGAAATACAGCCCTGATGGCTCATTTTGTCTTTCCACCCTCCTTTTCTGCTCTCAGATGAACTCTTTACCCGCTGAGAGGATCCAGGAGATTCAGAAAGCCATCGAGCTCTTCTCTGTAGGTCAAGGACCTGCCAAAACCATGGAGGAAGCCAGCAAGAGGAGCTACCAGTTCTGGGACACGCAGCCAGTGCCCAAGCTAGGTATGTGCAGCACCTCACTGATTGATGGTCCTTGGGAGGAGCCTTGTGGTCACCAGGCTGCTCAAAGAAGCCCAGAGAAGCTGTTTTTTGGCCAGCAAGTGAGTCCCTGGATGTTCCCTCCCTGCTGTCCCACGTGGGCTTCAAAGGCATCAGTGACACTTGTCATAGGATCATAGAACCCTGGAATGGTTTGGGTTGGAAGGGACCTTAAAGATCATCTAGATCCAACCCCCTGCATGGGCAGGGACACCTCCCACCAGACCAGGTTGCTCCAAGCCCCATCCAACCTGCCCTTCAACACTTCCAGGGATGGGGCAACCACAGCTTCCCTGGGCAACCTGTTCCAGGGTCTCACCACCCTCACAGGGAAGAATTTCCTCCTCATGTCTCACCTCAATCTCCCTCTTCCAGTTTTAATCCATCCCCCTCATCCCATCCCTCCCTGCCCTTGTCCAAAGTCCCTCCCCAGCTTTCCTGGAGCCCCTTCAGGCACTGGAAGGTGCTCTAAGGTCTCCCTGGAGCCTTCTCTTCTCCAGGCTGAACACCCCAACTCTCCCAGCCTGTCTCCAGAGCAGAGCTGCTCCAGCCCTTGGATCATCTCTGTGGCCTCCTCTGGACTTGCTCCAACAGCTCCATGTCCTTTTTATGTTGAGGGCCCCAGAGCTGGACCCAGCCCTGCAGGGGGTCTCACCAGAGCAGAAGGGGACAATCCCCTCCCTGGCCCTGCTGGTCATGCTGCTGGTGACACAGCCCAGGACACGGCTGTTTTCTGGGCTCCAGTGCACGGTGCTGGCTCATGGTGACCTTCTCATCACCCAACACCCCCAAGTCCTTCTCCTCAGGGCTGCTCTCCATCCATTCTCCACCCAACCTGGCAAACATCAGTTCTGCTGGGGTGAACCCTGCAGGAAGGGGGCTGGATTTCAGAGCAGTTCCCAAAATAGAGAGGAGAGCCAGGGATGAGCATTTCTGGAAGCTGCCTTGGGTGGTAGGACAATTCACGCTCTGCTTTTTTCTTCACCTCCCCATTGCCTGGAAACCTTTTCAATCCCTCATTAGGGGAATTCATAATTAGCACAGCGGGCTTCTCTTGGCAGCACTCAAGTGGTGCCACTGCATGGATGTCCCTGAGGAAGCCAGAAATTGAACTGATGTCTCTTGGTGGAGTTGGGGGTGTCAAGAGTCAGGGGGTGTCCACCAATGTTGTCTTGTTCCCTGCAGCTCTTGAAGAGCAGCAGGAGGGAAGCCCTGGTGCCAGGCAGCTGGCAGGGAGCTGTGACCCGATGGGATGGCTGCTGGGAAAGCACTGGGATTGTGGGGAGAGGGAAGGCTGAGGCATCTCATGTGGACCTGGAAGACCTAGCTGTGACCCCGAAGCTCTGATGGGTTTGGTCACCTCCTCTCTGCTGCCCTGTCCCCTCCACCATTCCCCCTGAGGGGACTGTGGGCTCCCTGGCCCCGTGTCACACTGAATGGGTGACATGTCCCAGATGGGGTGGGCAGTGGAGATCCCTGGCTGCCCGTGCTGGGGACCTGGGCTGGGAGATGTGAGGCAAGTTGGTCACCAGACTGAGATGTCATGGAGACTCATCTCAGTCAGCTGAGAGCATCTTCATGACTCCTTGCTCTGTCTTCCAGGAGAAGTGGTGAACACCCACGGTCCTGTTGAGCCAGACAAAGACAACATCCGTCAGGAGCCATACACCTTGCCCCAGGGCTTCACCTGGGATGCTCTGGACCTTGGGGATCGGGGTGTGGTGAGTACCAGCAGCTTGGCAAATGACTGTAGGGAGGGCATCACCATTGTTGGGTTGGCAGTTCCATGCTTGGACTGAGGAAGAAGGGTTTGGGGATGAGAACATGTCCTTCACCACACCGAGCAACTCTCCAGCTCAGTGGTCATGCTGTCTTCTTGGGCATCAGAGAATCATGGAATGCCAGGCTGGTTTGGGTTGGAAGGGACCTTAAAGATCATCTAGATCCAACCCCCTGCATGGGCAGGGACACCTCCCACCACACCAGGTTGCTCCAAGCCCCATCCAACCTGCCTTTCAACACTTCCAGGGATGGGGCAGCCACAGCTTCTCTGGGCAACCTGTTCCAGGGTCTCACCACCCTCACAGGGAAGAATTTCCTCCTCATGTCTCATCTCAATCTCCCTCTTCCAGTTTTAATCCATCCCCCCTTGTCCTCTCCCTCCCAGTCCTTGTCCAAAGTCCCTCCCCAGCTTTCCTGGAGCCCCTTCAGGCACTGGAAGGTGCTCTAAGGTCTCCCTGGAGCCTTCTCTTCTCCAGGCTGAACACCCCCAACTCTCCCAGCCTGTCTCCAGAGCAGAGCTGCTCCAGCCCTCAGATAATTTTTGTGGAGTTGGGTGGGTCTGACATCCCCCCCATGCAGTTACCTCTCACCCATGCCAGGTTGGCCTGGTTTCTTCACGGGGATGAACAGGGTCTTCTCCATGTGCTCTTTAAGCATAAGGATGCCTGAACCCAGGTGTTGCCCTTAGGAAGACCTTCCAGACCACGACCCACCTCCCTGGGGGATGGCAGGAGGGCAGCAGGACTTGTCTGTGTGTCCTGCTGCTTACCCTGCTCCACAGTGACACTGGTTCAGGAACCCAGAGGCGGTGGCACAGAGCAGGGGGACATGCTGGTCACAGGGACACAGCCACACATGGCTCCCATTGCCGTGGCCACACCAGCAGTGTTGGGGGTCTGGTCTGAGGCCAGCTGGAGTGGGTGGTGGCTGAATAACAAAGGCTCTTGACCTGCTTGGTGTCTCCTGCTGTAGCTGAAGGAGCTGTACACGCTCCTGAACGAGAACTACGTGGAGGACGACGACAACATGTTCCGGTTCGATTACTCTCCTGAGTTCCTGCTGTGGTGAGTGGCACCATGGAGCAGGGATGGTGGATGCTGCTGATCCCAGTGACAACACTGCAGCCACCTCGGGTGATCCCATCACTTCTTTCTCACACCTCCCTTCCCCATCTGTCACCAGGCGGGTGTGGTGTCCCACAGAGGGGTGTCTCGCCCAGCCCAACCTGCCTCGGGCTTCTTTGGGTTATGGGAGAATAAAAACAGATTGGGTTTTTGCCTCTTTTCATCGAATCCCAGACTGGTTTGGCTTGGAAGGGACCTTAAAGATCATCTAGATCCAACCCCCCTGCAAGGGCAGGGACACCTCCCACCAGACCAGGTTGCTCCAAGCCCCATCCAACCTGCCCTTCAACACTTCCAGGGATGGGGCAGCCACAGCTTCCCCGGGCAACCTGTTCCAGTGTCTCACCACCCTCACAGGGAAGAACTTCCTCCTAATTGTCCAACCTAAATTTGTTTTGAACCTGAAGTGTTTGTAACAATTCCAGTAGCTGAGGAGCTTCCTGGTGCCCCGGGGCTGTAGGACAAGGGTGCTGCCAAGTGACTTTGCCAGCAGTAACACTTGGAGACCTGTTGCAGCAGAGCTGCTCTTTCCTCAGGGCGTTTGCAACTCGAGGAACATGATTTTCCTCCTGTGTCACTGGTGGAAAGTTCTCTTGGCCACAGAGAGCAGGAGTTGCCCAGGATCCCAGTGGTCCTGCCTTGTCCCACCTCTGCCACCCTCACCCTGCAAACCCACGGCGATGTTGGGCAGTTGGAGCAGGACACAGGGTGTCCCAGGGCAGCATGGGGGGGGACATGGGGGAACCTTTGATGGGACGTGACTTCTGAAGTGTGTGTCTTCTCCAGGGCACTGCGTCCCCCGGGCTGGTTGCCCCAGTGGCACTGTGGGGTCAGGGTTGTCTCCAGCAAGAAGCTGGTTGGATTTATCAGTGCGATTCCGGCCACCATCCACATCTACGACACGTGAGTGCTGCTGGGCCACGTCTCACCCTGCTGGCTGGCAGGTGTTCTGGGAGCTCTGAGGAGCTCTGACCACATGGTCCTCCATGACCAACAGAGCCAGACCTGCCCAGGAGATGCTTTGGCTCTTGGAGGAGAGGGTGGGGAGTATTTCGGGTGGGCACTGAGGTTCTGTGTGGGGACATCTTGTAGTCAGCAGCTGTGAGGGCTGTTTTCCTCAACAAGGGAGGTCAGCTTAGACCTCTGTCTTAGAGAAATCCTCCAGAGCTGGATGGAGACCATTTTCCCTGGGAAAACCTTGGGTAGCAGCTTAAAGGAGAGTTCTCCAAACCCAGCCCTTGTCCTTCGGCCTCCCCTGAGGCTTTGACTGGAGGTAAATCATAGAATGGGTGGAGTTGGAAGGGACCTTTGAAGATCATCTAGTCCAGCCCCCTGCAGTGCTCAGGGACCTCTCTAACTAGATCAGGTTGCTCAGAGCCCCATCAAGCCTGACCTTGAATGTCTCCAGGGATGGGGCCTCCTCCACCTCTCTGGGCAACCTGTTCCAGTGCTTCCCCACCCTCCTGGGAAAGAACTTCTTCCTCATGTCTGACCTAAATCTCCCTCTTCCAGTTTTAATCCATCCCCCTCATCCCATCCCTCCCTGCCCTTGTCCAAAGTCCCTCCCCAGCTTTCCTGGAGCCCCTTCAGGCACTGGAAGGTGCTCTAAGGTCTCCCTGGAGCCTTCTCTTCTCCAGGCTGAACACCCCAACTCTCTCAGCCTGTCTCCAGAGCAGAGCTGCTCCAGCCCTTGGATCATCTCCGTGGCCTCCTCTGGACTCTCTCCCACTGCTCCATGTCCTTGTGTTGAGGGCTCCAGAGCTGCCCAGGGTGTTACACTGACCCTCCCAGGCCAGGTGGGTCTCATGCTCTGCCTTCTTTCTTTCCCCAGAGAAAAGAAGATGGTGGAGATAAACTTCCTGTGCGTCCACAAAAAGCTGCGCTCCAAACGGGTGGCTCCGGTCCTGATCCGCGAGATCACGCGGCGGGTTCACCTGGAGGGGATCTTCCAGGCTGTCTACACAGCAGGGGTGGTGCTGCCAAAGCCTGTGGGGACTTGCAGGTGAGGCCCTGGGGTTCTCCATAGAGATCCTGGTCTGGGGATCTTCCAGGCTGTCTACACAGCAGGGGTGGTGCTGCCAAAGCCTGTGGGGACTTGCAGGTGAGGCCCTGGGGTTCTCCATAGAGATCCTGGTCTGGGGATCTTCCAGGCTGTCTACACAGCAGGGGTGGTGCTGCCAAAGCCTGTGGGGACTTGCAGGTGAGGCCCTGGGGTTCTCCATAGAGATCCTGGTCTGGGGATCTTCCAGGCTGTCTACACAGCAGGGGTGGTGCTGCCAAAGCCTGTGGGGACTTGCAGGTGAGGCCCTGGGGTTCTCCATAGAGATCCTGGTCTGGGGACCTTCCCTGGCTGGGATCCCTGCTGTGTGGGATTCCCTGGGACAGGAGGGATTGATTCCAGCCCAGGTTTCTCCTCTCCTCACCATCCTGCCAGGATGAAGCTCCATAGCTTTGCTTGAGCTGCTCATGTGCCACAAGGCAGGACTTTCTGCAGCACAAGCCCTTCAGGCCACCCCTGTGGGAGCTGCTGACCACTTTGGAGTGCTGGTCTCTCTTGCCCTCCCATGGCAGCTCCCAGAACCCCGTGCCCACCAGCCCTCCTGCTGGCCCAGGACAAGTCTCCCACCACCAGTGTGTTTCCACAGGTACTGGCACCGGTCCCTGAATCCTCGGAAGCTCATCGAGGTCAAGTTTTCCCACCTGAGCAGGAACATGACTATGCAACGTACCATGAAGCTTTACCGGTTGCCTGAGGTGGGTGCCAGCTGGGCCATGAGGCCCAGGAATTGGAATCCCAGAATCCCAGCCTGGTTTGGGTTGGAAGGGACCTTCAGGATCACCCAGTCCCACCCCCTGCCATGGGCAGGGACACCTCCCACCAGACCAGGTTGCTCCAAGCCCCATCCAACCTGCCCTTCAACACTTCCAGGGATGGGGCAGCCACAGCTTCTCTGGGCAACCTGGGCCAGTGTCTCACCACCCTCACACTCAACAATTTCTTCCTTAGATCTCATCTAAACTTATTTTAATTTGGAGCAAGGGGTGAGACTGAGAACCGGAGACACAAACATCTCGGCCAAGGTTGAGTCCTCTGCCTGGAGAACTGGGGTTTGCTTCATGTAGTCAATGACTCTGTCAAAGCCATTGTGCTTTATTTCATCTTCATTTATTTTTGCCCGGGTACCTGCATTTTAAGGGCAAATTCTTGCAGCTAGAGGAGCTTTGGTTTCATGGTGAGTCATATCCCGTCCTCCTGGTAGAACCAGAATGCAGATATGACAACCTCCATCTCAGCAAACAACCTGGGAGCCACCTTGAGCTGGGTTAGTCCCTCTTTCTTCAGTCATCGGTTCTGTCACTGCACTTGTCCTGCTGGGGAAGTTCCCCAGCTGGATCTGGGAGTAAAAAACCCAACCAAAATTGCCACCATCTTCCCCGACCTTGGTGGCTTCTCTCTGTTGGTCAGAGCTGCTCGTTTCAGTTGGAGAGAGCTGCTCTGTGCTCCTACCAACACCTGCTTCCTGCTTCCCACCACAGCTGCTGCTTTGTAGCTCCCCATTTTTGCTCAGAACCCCAGCCCCAGAACCTGCCTGTGCTGCTGGACCTGGGCTCTTCTGAGCCATCCCCACCCAGGGTTAGACATCTAGTCCAACTGGGAATAATGTCAGGAGGTTCCTTGTGGTTCCTCGTGGTGCCCAGGGAACATCTCCCAGTCCATCCCCACTGCCAGCAGGAGCAGAGACCTGGGGGGAAACAGAGACCTTGTGTCACTGGTGGGCAGGAGGCCACTTCCAGAGGGACTTGACCTGACTCGTGGGGCTTTGGGACCTGCTGCCCTTCTCTCTGATCTTCCCCATCGGTGTCAGGGCCGATCACATCTATCCTGCCCCCAGCTGAAGAGGGGCAGAGTGTGGGGTTGTGGGACTAGAAATGGGCTGATGGAAGCAGAGAGTGTCTTGGTCTGCTGGTCAGAGAGCCCTTGGGTGATCAAGCCCCTGTGCAACCAAGACAAACCATTCATCCCACCCCTGCAGACTCCCAAGACTCCCGGCTTGCGGCCGATGGAGCACCGAGACGTCCCTGCTGTGCACAAGCTCCTGACTGAGTACCTGAAGCTGTTCCACCTGACACCTGTCATGAGCCAGGAGGAGGTGGAGCACTGGTTCTTACCTCAGGAGAACATCATCGACACCTTTGTGGTAGAGGTGAGGGGGCAGGAGCAGGGCAGGGTGGGGGTTCCTGGGCTTCTGCCTCCTCTGGAAGCGTGTGGTGAGCTGTGGGAGTGAGCGGGGAGGTCACTGCCTTGGGTGGGGAGATGCACCTGGAAAATAAGGAGGTGACTGGTGACAGCCAATGTGGCTTCACTGAGGGCAAATCCTGCCTGACCAATGGGGTGGCCTTCTGTGAGAAGGCTACAGAGATGGTGGGTAATGGCAGAGCAACTGACGTCATCTACCTGGGTCTGTGCAAGGCGTTTGACACTGTCCCACATGACATCCTGGTCTCCAAAGTGACAAGACATGGATTTGAGAGATGGACCACTTGGTGGGTCAGTAATTGGCTGGATGGCCCCACCCAGAGAGTTGTGGTCAATGGTTCAGTGTCCAAGTGGAGGCAAGTGACGAGTGGTGTTCCTCAGGGGTCAGTACTGGGACCAGTGCTGGTCAACATCTTTATTGGAGACATGGACAGTGGGACTGATGCAAGTTTGCTGATGATACCAAGCTGTGTGGAGTAGTTCACACCCTAGAGGGAAGGGACACCATCCAGAGGGACCTTGACAGGCTGGAGAGGTGGACCAATGTTAACCTTATCAAGTTCAACAAGGCCAAGTGCAAGGTCCTTCACCTGGGTCGACACAACCCCAGGCACAAATCCAGGCTGAGGGGAGAATGGCTGGTGATCAGTCCTGAGGAGAAGGACTTGGGGGTGGGAGGAGATGAGAAGCTGGACATGAGCCACCAGTGAGCACTGGAGCCCAGAGGGGCAGTTGTGTCCTGGGCTGCATCAAAAGGAGTGTGGCCAGCAGGGCCAGGGAGGGGATTCTGCCCCTCTGCTCTGCTCTGGAGAGACCCCACCTGGAGTGCTGTGTCCAGTTCTGGTGCCCTCAGCACAGGAGAAGACATGGAGCTGTTGGAGAGGGTCCAGAGAAGGGCCATGAAGATGATCAAAGGGCTGGAGCAGCTCTGCTCTGGAGACAGGCTGAGAGAGTTGGGGTGTTCAGTGTGGAGAAGAGAAGGCTCCAGGGAGACCTTAGAGCACCTTCCAGTGCCTGAAGGGGCTCCAGGAAAGCTGGGGAGGGACTTTGGACAAGGGCAGGGAGGGATGGGATGAGGGGGAATGGATTAAAACTGGAAGAGGGAGATTGAGGTGAGACATGAGGAGGAAATTCCTCCCTGTGAGGGTGGTGAGACAGTGTCCCAGGTTGCTCAGGGAGATTGTTGATGTCCCATCCCTGGAGGTGCTCAAGGGCAGGTTGGATGGGGCTTGGAGCAACCTGGTGTGGTGGGAGGTGTCCCTGCTTGTAGCAGGGAGGTTGGAACCTGATGATCCTTAAGGTCCCTTCCATCCTTCACTCGGTGATTTTATGCTCATCCAGGGTGGGAGGTTTGATGTGCTGGAGGATGGTGCCTCAAGTCCTGGGCTGCCCCAAGTCTCCTGCAGGGAGCCCACACACCACTGGGGTGGGCAAAGCCTCTCTGAGGCTCCTGATGGGCTTTGTCCAGGTTCTGACACGTTGTGGTGTCACTTGTGGCTTCCAGAGTGCCCCTGGGGAGGTGACAGACTTCCTGAGCTTCTACACGCTGCCCTCCACCATCATGAACCACCCGACTCACAAGAGCCTCAAAGCTGCTTATTCCTTCTACAACGTCCACACCAAGACACCTCTCATCGACCTCATGAGCGACGCGCTCATCCTCGCCAAGTCGGTGAGTGGGATGGCGGCAGCGCTGGGCACGGGGCAGGACACCGGGCACCGGGCAGCTCACCGGGCACCGGGCAGGTCACTGGGCACCAGGCAGCTCACTGGGCACTGGGCAGGTCACTGGGCACTGGGCAGGTCACTGGGCACTGGGCAGGTCACCAGGCACTGGGCAGCTCACTGGGCACTGGGCAGGTCACTGGGCACTGGGCAGGTCACCGGGCACTGGGCAGCTCACTGGGCACTGGGCAGCTCACTGGGCACTGGGCAGGTCACTGGGTAACTCACTGGGCACAGGGCAGGTCACTGGGTAACTCACTGGGCACTGGGCAGGTCACCGGGCACCAGGCAGCTCACTGGGCACTGGGCAGGTCACCGGGCACTGGGCAGGTCACCAGGCACTGGGCAGGTCACCAGGCACTGGGCAGCTCACTGGGCACCGGGCAGGACACCGGGCACTGGGCAGCTCACCGGGCACTGGGTAGCTCACTGGGCACTGGGCAGCTCACTGGGCAGCTCATTGGGCACTGGGCAACTCACTGGGCACTGGGCAGGTCACTGAGCACTGGGCAGCTCACTGGGCAGCTCACTGGGCACTTGGGCAGCTCACCGGGCAGCTCACTGGGCACCGGGCAGGTCACTGGGCAGCTCACTGGGCACTGGGCAGCTCACTGGGCAGCTCACTGGGCAGCTCACTGGGCACTTGGGCAGCTCACTGGGCAGCTCACTGGGCACTTGGGCAGCTCACTGGGCAGCTCACCGGGCACTGGGCAGCTCACTGGGCACTGGGCAGCTCACTGGGCACTGGGCAGCTCACTGGGCAGCTCACTGGGCAGCTCACTGGGCACTGGGCAGCTCACTGGGCAGCTCAATGGGCACTGGGAAACTCACTGGGCACTGGGCAGCTCACCGGGCACTGGGCAGCTCACCGGGCACTGACTTGGGCACTCTGGGCTTGGTGGGACTGTCTGTCCATGGCGCAGGGCTTGTACCCGGGGCTTGTACCCCAAATCCTAAAGGATCTGCCCCCCAGGAGGGGGCTGCAGGGGGGATGTGCCCCCCGGGCTGGAGCCATGGGGGGAGCCCGACCCCTCCCTCTGCTGTGAGCCCGGCCCGGGGAGCTGCTGGTTCCCCAGCAGGGGGTGGTTCCCCGAGGGGGGGGGGGGTGCTCAGGGGCTCGGTCCCTTCTCCAGGGGTGCAGAGCTGGGCTGGAGAGGGGGCAGGTGGCTCCAGGGTGGGAGGAGCTGCCCAGGCTGTTGGCTGGAGGAGCTGACAGCTTCGTGTCTTGCCCCTGCAGAAAGGATTCGACGTCTTCAATGCACTGGATCTGATGGAAAACAAAACCTTCCTGGAGAAGCTGAAGTTCGGGATTGGGGACGGGAACCTGCAGTATTACCTGTACAATTGGAAGTGTCCCAGCATGGCACCAGAGAAGGTCAGTGTGGGGGCTGCTGGGCTGGGGGTTTGTCCTCCCCAGGGAGATGAGTTTGCCACTGGTGTTCCCAGGAGCTCCCAGGAGCTCTCCAGCTGTGCCCACCCCCAGGCTGTCCCTGGGGAGGGGCCCTGGCTCTCCCCCAGCTCCTGTCACTCCTGGACTGGAGCAGGTTCAGGTCCATAATCTCACCCGTGGGCACCAACAGCCTCCTCCCACTGTGGAGGGAGGGCAGGGACAAGGAGGGGACAGGCAGGGGGCTGCAGGGTGACAGATGTGACACCGCTGGTTGTGACAGTCGCCTGGGAGGTGGCTGCTGTGCCCTGAGAGCCTGCACAGGACCTGGTGTCACCGTGCAGCCCTGTACCCTGGGTGTCAGCCTTGTGGTGGGGCAACAGGCCCGGGAGAGAGAGCACAGGAGCTTGAGAGCCATTGAGCAGGACCCGGTGGCAGTGGGGACCTTGTTGCACCTGGAATCCTGGGGTCAGTTCTGGGCCCCTCAGGACAAGAAGGACATGGAGGGGCTGGAGCGTGTCCAGGGAAGGGCAAGGGAGCTGGGGAAGGGGCTGGAGCACAAGTGTGAGGAGGAGCAGCTGAGGGAGCTGGGGGTGTTGAGCCTGGAGACAAGGAGGCTGAGGGGAGACCTTCTGGCTCTGCAACTGCCTGAGAGGAGGTTGGAGCCAGGGGGGGTCGGTCTCTGCTCCCCAGGAACAAGTGGCAGGACAAGAGGAACCGGCCTCAAGTTGTGCCAGGGGAGGTTGAGGTTGGATCTTGGGAAGAGTTTCTTCCTGGCAAGGGTTGTCAGGCCCTGGCCCAGGCTGCCCAGGGCAGGGCTGGAGTCCCCATCCCTGGAGGGGTTTCCAAGCCGTGGAGATGTGGTGCTAAGGGACATGGGTTAGCACTGGACATTAGTTGGGTTAATGGTTGATAGAGTTAGGTTATGGTTGGACTCGATGATCTTAAAGGTCTTTTCCAACCAGAATGATCCTGTGATTCAGAGCCAGGGGGTGGCAGGGGTGTCACCTTGTCCCTGCAGCAGTGGACACTCTGGCTTCTGCCTGGGGCCGTTTTTAGGCAGCGCCCAGTTCTGCTGCACCTTCACCCTGGAGATGTGACTCAGTCACCTTGGAGAAGACACTGCTTGAGCACCAGAAGCCCCCTGGCAGCTCCACAGCAGCTAGTTAATGCCTTAATGGCAGTAACGAGGCTTTGGTTCCCTGGGCAGAGCAGGTCACTCCAGGTCTGCCTCGCCCCAACCTCACTCTGAACCTTTGGAAAAGCTCCAGGAGGTTTCAGCCATGCCTTTGCTCTCCAGCTGGGTGCTGGAGCTGCTCTCCAGGTCGGAGCCTGGGACCCAGCAGTGCTGGTGGCCTGCAGAGTGGCCTGTCCCGGGACCAGGCTCTTGGGAAGCAGCTGCTCCCAAATCTGTTGTCGTTATGAGCCTAGAAACAACCTGGGCTTGTCAGTCGTGCTGTCTTTGCAGCCCTGTCACACCCCAAGCATCTGTCACCTCCCCAGTGTGGAGCTGGGCAGGGTTCATGTGCCCATTTGGCCGCATGCCCAGAGCTCTCCCTGCTCCCAGATAACCCAAAACAGGTGGGAAAACCCTCAGGGACAACCCTGAGCCCTCCTGACCACCACGGGCTCCTTGAGATGCCTCCACCCTGAGCCGGGCACGGGGCAGAGGCCACCAGCGTGTGGCCCCCACCCCTGACCTGCCCCCCCTGTATCCCCCAGGTGGGTCTGGTGCTGCAGTGAGCCAGCCCTGGCCAGGAGAGCGCCGAGGAGCAGGGCCTGGCCCACCCACTGCCCTCCCCCATCCCACTGGACCACCGGGAGAGGAGGAAGCACCACCTGGATCCGCCGGGCGCGTCCCGCGGCGTCTCCTTTGTTTTGATTTAATTGCATCCTCGTAAAGACGTGATCAAGGGAATGTAACTGCTGCAACTAGCTCATAATTGGCATATAATGGAGTTCACGGGTGAATAATAAAATTATATATTATATATATTTTAAATCTTGCCTGTTCCAAACTGACACGAGCCGCATTCGTCTGCCGAAGGCCACCTGAGGGCCGCTGGACTGGGACTTCTCCCGACGGGGCCACCTGAGGTAGATGCTTCTCTGCCCCGCGGGGCCCGGAGGGGCTGAGCCCCCCTGGGGGGACCTGGTTCCCGTCCCTGCTCCGTTCCCGGCGCTGCAACTCGGCCCTTCCCGCGGGCGCCTGCGGAGGGAGGATGATGGCGCCGGCCCCCCGCGGGCTCTGGAGCACCTCGGTGTTTCTTTCCAAGGGCTGTTTGTGAAGCGATGCCTTGTCCCTCCTCCTTCCCAGCCGGCTCCAGCAGGAGCAGCAGCAAAGCCCGAAGATCCAAGGGCGGGGACCCGGCTCCAGCATCTCCACACCCTTCCCTGCTCCGACTCCTCCTTCCTCTCCACGCCCCCGCCGTGACTTTGGGCGTGGGGGGATGATCCGTCGCCGCTGCCGCACCTCAGGGCTCTCCGCTTTCCTCTGGATGTACAGAAACATGGATACACGCAGGAGCTGCTGCCCTGCCCTGTGCCACCAGCGTCACCCCGTCGGTGTCACTCCACGGGTGTCACCCCATCAGCGTCGCTCAAGGGCTTCAGCATCTGCAGCCACCCCAGAGCCTCCTCCGTCAGGAACCTCCAAGATGAAGGAGATGTTTTCGTTCCTGGCAAACCTCGATCCCATCGGGATCTCCTGGGGAAGGAACACCTGGGCAGCCTGTCCCCCCCTGCCAGGACAGGAGCCGTGCCCGGAAGCTCCGAGATGCTCCAGCCCTTCCAGCCAAAGGTTTCCAAAGCTGCACGCCAAGGCCAAGCCCCCCACTGTTCCCCCCCCAAGAGACACCCCAGCCTGGACCTGCGAGGCCTCAGGGGGGACCTGGAGCCCATCACATCCCCCCTGCCTGCACCATCACCTCCCCCCTGCTTGGGGTCCCATGTCAGCTATGCAAATACCTCTGTGTCCCCTCCTGTGTCCCCGTGGCCTGGTGGGGGGTGTCTGATGGGACCCTCCTCCTGTCCCTGCCACAGTTTTGGGGGCTGCTCTGATGATTTCCCCCCTATGGGTGCAGCACCCAGCTCTGTGTTTGGGGGTGGGCTCAGCCCTTGTCCCCTCCACCCCACCCCCCAACAGGCCCCGGAAGGTGACAGGGACACCGGGACAGGCTCTGTTAAAATAAAACCTTTATTGGAGTGGCTGGTGACCGGGTGTACATCTGAGACCGTCGCTGGGGTTGGGAAGGTGGCCCCTGGCTGTGGGCACAATGGGGCACGTGGTGGCAGGGTCCCCCTGGGGACCTCGTGCTGATGGCACCGTCCTTGCAGCCCAAGATGGGGGCTGGGATCGAGTGTGTCTGTGGGTGGTGACATTCTCAGGTTGCTGTCACCCATCTCACCCCTCCAGGGCTGTGCTGGGCTTTTGGTGGCCTGGCCACCCTGTCCTGGTTGTCACAGCATCCCTGTCCCCTGCGGGGGGGGTCACAGCCAGGGAGGGGAGGAGCAGGGCACGTGGGCCAGCAGATGAGGTGGCACTAGAGGACACAGAGGTGTCCCTGCCCCCTTGGGTGCCCCAACCACCCCTGCTGTCACCACGGCCAGGTGAGCGGTGCCCTCAGGTTGTCCCCGCACAGGGAGCTGGGTGTCTCTGCTGCAGGAGGGGAGGACCATGTTGTCCCCCACATGGGGACACAATGTCCCTCCCATGGGGGCCTCACAGGCTCTTGCATCTGATGTGCACAAAGAGCGTGGCCGGGGACAGGGACGCCCCGTCCTTGGAGAGCAGGTGGATGTGACGATACCCTGGGGACAAACAGGGGCTGAGTGGGTGGCAGGGGGACCCTCCCTGTCCCCGGGGGGTGGCAGCGGGGAGAGCCACCCACCTTCCCGCATGCTGGCCAGGGGCAGGGTGAACTGTCCCACGAAGTCGTTGTAGGAGGTGGTGTCGTGATCTTCCACCACGAAGCGCAGCAGGGCCAGCTCGGGCGCCCGCACCTGGAACCGCAGCGTCTCCTCCCAGCGCGGGTTGAAGCCTGAGGCAGCGGGACGGGGTCGGGGGGGGGAGGAGCTGCCACCGCGGCCACCGCCGGGGACACCGCGGCCACCAGGGCCACCCACCAGCCCGGGGGTGGGGGCTGGATCGGCCCTGCACTGGCTGAGCTGCCAGCCTGCACTGGGGGGTGTGGGGACTGGGGTGAACTGGGGGAGTGGGGGTCAGACTGGGGCCATGATGGGGTAGACTGGGGTAATGGGGGTGACACTGTGGCCAGACTGGGCTGTACTGGAGGAGTAGGGGTTATACTGGAACCAGACTGGGGCCATGATGGGGTTTACTGGGGGGATGGGGGTGATGCTGTGGCCAGACTGGGCTGTACTGGGGGAGTAGGGGTTATACTGGGACCGGACTGGTGCCATGATGGGGTATACTGGGTGAATGAGGGTGACACTCTGGCCAGACTGGGCTGTTCTGGGGGTGACACTGAGGCCAGACTGGGCTGTACTGGGGGAGTGGGGGGGTTATACTGGGGCCAGACTGGGCTGTACTGGGGGAATGAGTGTCATACTGGGACCATGATGGGGTATACTGGGGGAGCAGGGGTGACACTGGGGCCAGACTGGGCTGTACTGGGGGAGTGAGGGTTATACTGAGGCCAGACTGGGCTGTACTGGAGGAATCAGATGTCCCCAGGGATCAAGGTCCCCTAGGGTGTCCCTAGGGATTGGGTGTCCCTGAGGTGTCTTCAGGGACCAGGTGCCCTGGGGTGTCCCAGGGTGTCCCCAGGGTGTCCCCAGGGTGTCCCTGGCCTGTCCGGGGGTGTTCCCAGGCTGTCCCTGGGGTGTCCCCGGGGTGTCCCCAGGGCTGGTGGCAGGTCCCCAGCAGCCAGGTGGGCTCTCACCGTTGTTGACCTTGTGGCGCGTCTGCTGGCGGCTGCAGTCGGGGGGGACACCGTGGAGCTCCACCCGCACCAGGGGGTCCACGATGGCACTGTCCTTCTGCCCTGTCACCTTGGGCAGCTGCTGAGCCGAGATCACCTGGGGATGTGGGTGGCATGTGGCTGGGTGTGGGGACAGGGCTGGTGTCCCCAGAAGGGACATGGGTGGTACATGGATGGGTGTGGGGACAGGGCTGATGTCCCCAGAAGAAGGGACATGGGTGGTACATGGATGGGTGTGGGGACAGGGCTGGTGTCCCCAGAAGAAGGGACATGGGTGGCATTTGTCCAGGTGTGGGGAGGGGGTCAGTGTCACCCAGGAGAAGGGACATGGTTGGCACCCCAAACAGATGTGAGGACAGGGTTTGCGTCCCCAGGAGAAGAGAGGCTGGTGGCACCCAGGAGAAGATATGCAAGTAGCACCTGGCTGGGTGTGGGGTTGGTGGCACCCAGAAGGGATATTGGTGGCACCTGGCTGGATGTGGGGTTGGTGTCACCCAGAAGGGATATTGGTGGCACCTGGCTGGGTGTGGGGTTGGTGGCACCCAGAAGGGATGTGGGTGGCACCCAGTTGTGTGTGGAGCTGGTGTCACCTGGGAACAGGGATGCAGGTGGCCCCTGCCCAGGCATGGGGATGTCCTGGGTGTCCCCAGAGGGACCAGGGTGGCCTCACCCTGATGTGCAGGGCCAGGCGGCGGGTGGCACCCCCAGGGGGGCTGCGCAGGCTGGGGGGCTTCAGGACGTATCCACAGGCACCGTTGCCCAGGAAGCGCCCGACGTTCAGGTCCATCTCGTAACCCGGGGTCTGGAAGTTGAGGGCAACTGCAAGGACACGGGGACGTCAGGTTGGATGCCAGCCCCGGGCTGGGGGGGGTGGTGGGTGTCCCCCTGGGGGTGTGTGGGGGTCTCACCCAGCTGGAAGCCCACGTTCCACATCTCCTGGGGGTTGTAGTTGGAGGAATCCATCTTCAGCCCCAGTGGGTAGACACGGCTGAGCTGACGGGTGTGGAACCGCACCAGAGGTGGGCCTGGGGGGGGGACAGGGACCTTGGGGGGGACCTGACAGGGGGGACAGGGACCCGGGGGGGTCTGTTGGGGGAGGGACCCCGTGGGGGGCTTGAAAGGGGAACAAGGACTTCAGGGGACCTGATGGGGGACATGGACCCAGTGGGGTCTGATGAGGGAACAGAGACCCTGGGGGGTCTGATGGAGGACAGGGACCCGGGAGGGGGCTTGAAAGGGGGATGGGGACATCAGGGGATGTGATGTGGGACATGGACCCACCGGGGGTCCATGATGGGGGGAGGAGGCACCCCAGAGAAACCCTGCCAGGGGATGGGGACCAGCCTGTGCCCTTCAGCCTGGGGACACAGACCGAGCCCACCTGGCTGGGACAACCCAGCACCCAAAATGTCACCCAGAGCCTGAGCCCGGACCCTGGGGTTGAGACCTCAGCCCTTGACCTTGACATTGGACCTTGGTCTTGGGCCCCTGACCCCAGACCTCCCACCCTGGATCTCAATCTGAGCCCTGGACCCTGACCCTGGACCCTGACCTTGACCCCACACCTGGACTTTAGACCCCAAACGTTGACCCTAGATCATAGACCCTGCCCCCAGACCTTGACCCTGACCCTGGACCTCAGACCCCAAATCCCAGACCTTGGACCCTGACCCAGATCTTCATCCCAAACCTGACCCTGGACCCAGATGCCACATCCCAAACCCTGACCCCAGACCCTGACCTGTGACCTTCACCCTGGCCTCTGACCTCCAGACCCTGACACCAGGCCCTGGTCTCACCAGACCAGCCTGTCCCCAACCATCACCCATGGAGCCACCTCAGTGGGTCTCAGCCCCATCCTGCATCCCGTGGTGAGGTCAGGAGCAGGGAGCTGCTCTGTCCCCATCCCTGACCCTGCCCCATCATCCTCACCTGCCTCCTTGATGAGCTTCCGAGCCTTCCTCTCGCTGAAGGAGGACACCTGGCAGGGCTGGGGGTGGCACAGGGCCTGGGCCAGGCCGGGGAAGGGGACAGCCTGGCAGTACACCACCATGGCCGACAGCTCCGGGGCCACCTGCGATGCATCCTTGGCCTGCAGGAGCTACCATGGTGTTAGAGGTACCCCAGTGCTCGTGGTCACCACCTGCCTGAGGGTCTACAGACCTCCCAACATTGCTAGTGCTGAGCACTGAGACCTCCAAGGCCATGGAGACCCCCAAAGTGATGGAGAACCTGAGGCAATGGAGGGCCCAAGGCCATGGAGACCCCCAAAGTGATGGAGAACCTGAGGCAATGGGGTGATGGACCCTGAGATGATGGAGAATCCGAGCAGGTTGAGACCCTGAGATCATAGAGAACCCATGGCGATGGAGAACCCGTGGTGATGGACAACCCCAGATGTTAGAGACCCCAGGGTGATAGACAACCCTGAAGTGGTGGACAACCCAAAATGATGGAGAATCTGAGGTGATGGAGAACTGAGGTAATGGAGAACACCCTCCCAAGGCAATGGAGACCCTGAGGAGTCACCATGGAGGTGATGGAGACCCCAAAGTGATGGAAACCCAAGGTCATGGAGTCCCCAAGGCAATGGAGATGCTGAGGTGATGCAGACCCCAGAAATGGAGCACCCAGCCCTAGGGGGGTAGACACAACCAAGGGGTCTCCAGGCTCAGTCCCCTCTGCTGGGCAGTGGCAGCTGCTCACCCCCCCCTCAGTACCCGACCCCCCAGCCCACCCAGCTCCACCCACCACCCACCTGCAGAGGTCTGACCTCTGGCAGCGACTGCAAGAGGAGAGAGCAGGGACGAGTTGGTGGGTGCTGGGACACAGTGGTCTCCCAGGTCTCCATGGTCCTCTAGCCCCACCAGGATGCCATGGTCCTCCAGGATCCCCAGGATGCCATGGTTCTCCAGCACCACCAAGACACCATGGTCTTCCAGGACTACCAGGACACCATGGCTCTCCAGCACCACCAAGATACCATGGTCTTCCAGGACCACCAAGACACCATGGTCTTCCAGGACCACCATGATGCCATGGTTCTTCATCACCACCACCAGGACACCATGGTGCCCCAGCACCATCACCCTGGTGCTCCTTACCCGCCGTCTGCTTCTCTCCTGCAACTTCTCCTCCTCTTCCTCCTCCTCCTCGGGGTCTGGCAGGGAGGGGACACCCTGGAGCTCATGCCACGGTTCTGGCAGCTTCTTACCCTTCACCAGGACCTTCCACTTCAGCTGCTGCAGGAGGAAGAGACCAAGTTGAGGGCTGGGGGTGGCCCTGGGGGCACGGTGGCGGGTGGGCGGGCGTCCTTACCTCGGGGGAGGGCAGGTGGTGGGGGTCCTGCCCTTCCAGCGGTTGGGTCACCAACATGTCCCCAAGGATGGCCTTCATATGGCGGGCCATGGTGGCCTGCTGCTCCAGCCCACAGTGGTTCTCCAGGGACAGGATGACGGGGTAGGGTGATTGCTGGGGACAGGGACAGGGACAGGCAGGGCTCAGCCCCCAGCCCCAGGGTGGCGGGGGGGGGGGGGGTGGTCTCCAGCTGACCTTGAAGGCATGGTCACGGATGCTCTCGATGACATCCCGGAAGAGGATTTTGGAGGTGAGCGCGTGGCCGTGGCACACCAGGGGCTCCCCACCGGGGCCCTCCCAGCAGTCCAGCTCCACGCAGCGACACCCTGCCAGCAGCGCCCTGCCACCACACTGTCCCCAGTCAGTCCCCAGCACACCCCGAGCCTGGAGACCACCAAGATGGGGACCACCAAGGTAGGTCCCGCTTGGTTGGGGGAACCCACCTGACATAGGCCTCGGTGCTGCTGGTGCCCCCAACCTGGTGACGGGTCAGGTAGGTGTTGTGGGAGGAGGAGATGAAGTAGTGGCACAGGGGTTGGCTCATGTCCTGGTGCACCTTGGTGTGCTCCTGGTTGAGGATGTCCCCGGCAGCTGACAGCAGGTACATCATGAAGCCGTCCAGTGTCATCAGGTCCTGCTGCCTGGCTGTGGGACACAGAGGGCTGGCAGGGTGGCATCCCGGGGGCTGTCCCCATCTGGATGTCCCCTGTTCACCCCAAAGCTGGCACTGTGGCACCCAGGGGGGACGCAAGTCCCCTAGAGTGTCTCATCTCCATCATGATGTCTCCCACCCTGTTAGTGCCATGTTCTCCCTGGACATGGTGTGGTGGCACCCATGAGATGTGGAGGTCACCCTCTACCCACCCTGATGTCCTCTGTCCTCATAGTGCCCCATTCACCCAGACCTGGCACTGTGGCACCCAGGAGATGTGAAGGTCCCCTTGATGTCCCACCTCCACCCTGATGTCCCCCATCCTCCTAGTGCCACATCTACCCCAGGGGTACTACTGTGATACCCAAGGGACATGGAGGTCCTCCATCCCCACCATGATGTCCCCTGTCCTCCTAGTGCCATGTTCACCCTGAACCTGCCATGGTGGGACCCAAGGGACATGAGGTCCCCTGCCAGTGTCCCATTCATGCTAGGGCTGGCACTGCATAACCCAGGAGACATGTAGGCCCACCTGCTGCCCATCCCCACCCTCATGTCCCCTGTCCCCACAGTGCCACATCCACCAGGGACCAGCAAGGCCATGTGTTTGACCACTGGATGTGTTGGACCACTGGTGCCAACACAGGGAAAGGACACGTAGATTCACCCAAACCTTGCAGGACCCCACAGGGGTGACACCACCAAGCAGAACCCCATCCCCAGGCCACCCATGGCCACCCCTGGCTCCAGCCGTGCCCATTCCACCATCCCACTACCCCTCCCACCACCCATGAAGCGAGCTGGCCATCCTCAGCCCTACCCTTCTCGTTGAGCTCGTAGGCTTGGATGGCGGCGCAGGCTTGGGTGACAGTGGCCTCCTCACCCTGGTCCCTCAGGAAGTCCTGCAGCTCCTCGGCCGACAGGACATGGTCCTCCCCCGAGTAACGTCCAAAAAGCTCCTCCAGCTCTGGCCGCCGCAGCAGCCGCCGGCAGAACTGCTCCAGCTCCTGGTCCTCCAGCCGCTCGTCACCCGAGTGGTCACATTCCTGATGGGACCTCAGTCCAACCTCGGGGACCAACCCCTGCCCACCCCCTGCCTGTCCCTCGGGGTTGGCTGCGTGTTTGATGAGTCTGGGGGGCCCACCTACCGGTTTGAGGGATGGGTTGGGCCTAGAGGGGGGTGGGGGGGGTGTCCTCTCTGGCCTGCCCCCAGCCTTGCAGAAGGCCGTGCCTCAGTTTCCCCAGGTGGGGAAGGGATTTTGGGAGATGCCCATGGAGACAGCACCCCATGGAGGGGGGGAATGTCACATCTTGGGGAGGCACAGAGCGGTGGGGGGAACAGCTCACCCCACCCCAGCATGGGCCCAACCATTGGTGGTTGACCCAGCCACTGGTGGTGAACCCAGTCACTGCTGGTGGACCCAGCCATTGGCAATGGACCCAACCACTGGAGATGGACCCGACCACTGGTGGTGGTGGATGGCTTTGGATGCAATGAGTTTGACAGCTCTCTGTCCTTGAGAAGGCAGAGATGGAGCCAACGTACCCTCGCAGTGACACAGTGGGGGACAAAGGGTGACAGGGCACAGGATGGGTACCTTGAAGAGCTTGTAGGCATAGACATCATCCATGTGGATGTTGATCATCCTCAGCATGCCCTTCACCTCCCGGAAGGACATCTTGTTGTCCTTGTTCCTGTCTGCTCGCTGCAGGACCCCATGGATCCAGCTACATCGGGGTAAGGAAACCACCTGGTGTCACCCCCTCCAGCTGTCCCCAGCCTGTCCCCAAGCCCCCGTAGCTCCCAGAAAGGATATTGGTCGAGCTTCTCGGGTTGGCTCATGGCTTGGAGCCTCTCCAGCAGCTTGGTGAGCCCCTGCACCCAGTGCCGGGCGTCCTCCTCGGCGCGGGCGGCCAGGTCCAGGTTGTGGCGCTTGCCCTTGAAGACGAGGGTGAAGCAGAGGGGGGCAGGGATGGTGGCCCCATGCTTGCGGAGCCCCTCGGACTGGTGGCCCTGGCGCACCCCCTCGATGTGCGTCACCGAGACTGCGGGGACACGAGAGGGTGAGGGAGCCACAATGGAAGGGGTGGGGGGTCCCCTCTCTGTGTCCCCCCACCCATGAGCATCCTGCAGGACATCCTGGTTGCTGGTGGACACCCAGGGCCACCCTAAGTGTCCCCAGGGCCACCCCAGGGGACCAGGTGTTGTGTCTCCAAGGCCAACCAGGGAACCAGAGCTCATGTCACCAGATTCACCCTTGGGGACTGGGGCTTGTATCCCCAGGGCCACCCCAGAAGACTGGGGCTCCTGTTCCCAAGGGCCACCCAGGGGACCGGGGCTCGTGTCGCCAGGGCCACCCAGGGGGTGGGACTGGCTCCTCTTGGCGCCACAACTGGGTTTAACTCACTAATCCCAGGCGAGACAGGAGCCGGTCACTGTCCCCTGCGGGGTGGGGACAGGGACACCGGGAGGTGGGGCTGCCTGGCAGCGGGGCCAGCTCCGGGCACCCGTCCCGGGGGAGGGTGGGAAGAAACGGGTGACACCGGAGTGGGGGGACACAGTCTGGGCCAGGATGGAGACGAGACCTCATGTGGGTCCCAGAGGGGACGTGGAGGGTGTGGGCACTGGGATGTAATGGGATGCACCGGGAGAGACTGGGATGTGATGGGATGAACTGGGAGGCACTGGGATGGACTGGGAGGCACTGGGTGCAGTGGGTTGGGGTCTGGGTGCTGGGTGGGGGTCTGGGTCCTGCGTGGGGGTCAGGGGTGGGGGTCTGGGTCCCGGCTGGGGATTTATGGTGGGTTCTGGGTCCTGGGTGGGGGTCTGGACAGGGGCCTTGATGGGGGTCTGGGTCCCTGGTAGGGGTCCGGGTGGGGTCTAGGTCTTGAGGTCTTGGGTGGGCATCTGTATGGGGGTCTGGCTGGGGATCCATGTCCCAGGTGGGGGTCTGTGGGGGGGGGGGGGGGGGTCTGTGTCCCAGCTCATGTCCAGGTCTTCACAGCAGGTTTGGGGCTCGGCTGTGCAGGATGTGGCCCCGGGTCCCCAAGCCTGGGGACGGTCCCCAGTGTCACTCACAGCTGCGGTGGGAGCGGGGGCGCCCCCAGCCCCCCTCCACGCTGACGGTGGCCCCGTCCTCCTGCAGGCGGAAGAGCCGCTCCCGGGGGGCCCCCCGGGGCTTGATCTTGCGGAGCAGCGACCCCCGCAGCATCCTCTGCACGTCCTCGTCCTCCGTCAGGCCTGTGGGGACTGGCCGTGGGCACCCTGCACCGCTCCCGGGGGCACTGGGAGGGACTGGGAGGGTACTGGGGGGCACTGGGAGGGACTGGGAGGGACTGAGGGGGGGCACTGGGAGAGACTGAATGGGTACTGGAGGGCACTGGGAGGGATTGGGAGGGTACTGGGGGGCACTGGGAGGGACTGGGTGAGTACTGGAGGGCACTAGGAGGGATTGGGAGGGTACTGGGGGGGATTGGGAGGGTACTGGAGGGCACTAGGAGGGATTGGGAGGGTACTGGGGGGGATTGGGAGGGTACTGGAGGGCACTGGGAGGGATTGGGAGGGTACTGGGGGGGATTGGGAGGGACTGAGTGGGTACTGGAGGGCACTGGGAGGGACTGGGTGAGTACTGGAGGGCACTAGGAGGGATTGGGAAGGTACTGGGAGGGATTGGGAGGGTATTGAGGGACACTGGGAGGGACTGAGTGGGTACTGGAGGGCACTGGGAGGGATTGGGAGGGTACTGGGGGGCACTGGGGGGGATTGGGAGGGTACTGGGGGGCACTGGGGGGGATTGGGAGGGTACTGGGGGGCACTGGGAGGGACTGGGTGAGTACTGGAGGGCACTAGGAGGGACTGGGAGGGTACTTGGGGGCACTGGGAGGGACTGGGAAGGTATTGGGGGGGTACTCGGGGGGAGTGAGGGGGGTCTCAGTCCACAGCTGTTTGCACATCTGCATACGTACACCCCCACAGCCCCCATGGAATGGGACAACATGGGACAACATGAGGTGGCAGGAGATAGGACAGGATGGGACAGGACAGAGCTGATGAGATGGGCAAGGATGGGATGGGATGGGATGGGATGGGATGGGGTGGGGTGGGGTGGCATGGGATGGGGTGGCATGGGACAGTGCAGCCAGGAGAGGACAGGCAGGACAAGCCACCGCCATCGGGCCCCTCTGGTCCCCGTGCGGCCCGGGGCGGGGACAGGCAGGGCCGCGGTGTCCCAGCCCGGCTGTGAAATCCCAGCAACGCCGCCCAAATCCCGCCCAAATCCCGCCCGGGGATGTCGGGACGGCGCTGGCAGCGGGGCCAGGCGGGACACAGGGACTGGGTGGCCTCGGGGGACCCGCGCTGACTCGGGGCAGGGATTTTCCGTCCATTCTCCCAGCGGTTGTTTCCTCCCTTTTTTGTTTTGCCACCCGCTCCCGGAGCTCAGCCCCGGTGCCCGCCGTCCCGTTCCGGCCGGAGCCACCGCTCCGGGCTGGGACACGGCGGGTCCGGGCCAGAAGGGACATCCCCAGCCGGCCACAGCCCTGGGGACACGGGCACCGCTGCCGGCACCTCCTGCCCCCGGTGCAGGACCCGGGGCACCTGCGGAGGGCAGGGACGGACACACAGATGCACAAGCATATGGATGTGGGGATGTGGGGATGTAGGGATGTGGGGATATAGGGATATAGGCATGTAGGGATGTAGGGATATAGGGATATAGGGATGTAGGGATGTAGGGATATAGGGATATAGGCATGTAGGGATGTGGGGATGTGGGGATATAGGGATATAGGCATGTAGGGATGTAGGGATATAGGGCTATAAGGATGTGGGGATGTAGGGATATAGGGATATATGGATATAGGGATGTGGGGATATAGGGATATAGGGATGTAGGGATATAGGGATGTGGGGATATAGGGATGTAGGGATATAGGGATGTGGGGATATAGGGATGTAGGGATATAGGGATATATGGATGTAGGGATGTGGGGATATAGGGATGTAGGCATGTAGGGATGTAGGGTTGGGGGGATGTAGGGATGTGGGGATGTAGGGATGTGTGTATACAGGGATATAGGGATGTGGGGATATAGGGATATAGGCATGTAGGGATGTGGGGATGTGGGAATGTAGGGATATAGGGATGTGGGGATGTAGGGATATAGGGATGTGGGGATATAGGGATGTAGGGATATAGGGATATAGGGATGTAGGGATGTAGGGATATAGGGATATAGGGATATAGGGATGTGGGGATATAGGGATGTAGGGATATAGGGATATAGGGATGTAGGGATGTAGGGATATAGGGATATAGGGATGTGGGGATGTGGGGATATAGGGATGTAGGGATATAGGGATATAGGGATGTGGGCATGTGGGGATGTAGGGATGTAGGGATGTAGGGATGTAGGGATGTGTGTATACAGGGATATAGGGATGTGTGGATATAAGGATTTGGGGATGTGGGGATGTAGGGATGTGGGCACATGGACACACAGACACTTGGATGCATGGATATAAAGGTGCAGGGACGTATGGATGCAGGGATATACTGATGCATGGACACGAGGATGCAAGGACAGACGGATGGATGGACACACGGATGCAGGGAATGTACAGAGATAGGGATGGGTGGATACATGGCCACATAGTTGTATCCATGCAGGAATATCTGGATACATGGGTGCATAGGGACAGATGGATACATGGATGCAGGGACACACGGACAAGGGGCACGTGGATACACGGATGCACACGCATATGGGGGCACAGCCCATGGATGCTGGGACACAGGGATGCATGGACATGGGGACATGGGGACACAGGGACACACTGACATGGGGACACAGGGACAGGACCCCCTAGGCACAGGCTGCACATCCAGAGCCCTCCCTGGGGGGCACGGGAGCAGCTTCTCCCCCCATGCTGTGCCCACAGGGGTCCTGCCCCAGCGGCCATGGGGTGGGGGTCCCCGCCCACTGCACCCACGCAGGATGGGGCCCACCTGCCCCCAAGGGCTCACCCTGACCCTGCTGGGCACCCACGGGTCCTGCCCCCGCTTCCAGGGGGTTGCTTAAGCTGCCATGGGGGACCCCAAACTGCCATGGGGTGGGGGTCCCTGAGCTGACAGCACTGGGGGCAGCACCCATCTGTGGGGAAACTGAGGCAGGGGATGAGGTTCCCATGGAGTTGGAGCTGAGCCCTGGGGACAATAATCACCCCGAGCACGAGGGCTCCTGTCACCTGTGACGTGGCCAAACCCCGACCCCGCTGCCCCCCAACATCTGGGCCAATGTACAGCTCTTCTGGGGCTACTTTGGGGACCCCTCCCTGCCACGGGGACCCCGTTAACCCTAGGGACACTCCCTGCCATGGGGACCTCACCCAACCATGGGAACAATTTCCTGCACGGGGTCCCCGACTACCTTGGGGACACTCCTGGCCATGGGGGACCCCATTAACCCTGGGGACACTCCTGGCCATGGGGACTCACCCGGCCATGGGGGTCCCTATCGACTTTGGGGATCCTCCCAGCCAC
This sequence comes from Hemiprocne comata, assembly GCA_020745705.1. Taxonomy (NCBI): domain Eukaryota; kingdom Metazoa; phylum Chordata; class Aves; order Apodiformes; family Apodidae; genus Hemiprocne; species Hemiprocne comata. The sequence goes on from CM036609.1 coordinate 1,736,554, forward strand.
GGGGACCCCATTGACCCCGGAGACATTCCAGGCCATGAGGGACCCCATTAATCCCGGGGACACTCTCAGCCACCGGAACCTCTCCCGGGACCCCCCCGGCACAGCCCCCAGGGACTCACCCATTTTCCTCAAGGCTCTGCCGGGCCGGCGGGGGCCACCGGAGCCATCCGGGGGAGTGCGGCGCTGCTCGGCGGCGGGACGAGCCCTCCTGCCGCAGATCATGGTGGGGGCCGGTGCTCCCGGTGCTCCCGGTGCTCCCGGTACTCGCGGTGCTCCCGGTACCCCTGGTGTCCCTGTTTCTGTCGGTACTTTCGGTACCCCCGGTGCCTGCGGTACCCCCAGTACTCCCGGTGCCCCCGGTACTCCCGGTACCCGCGGTGCCGCCGGTACCCCCGTTACCCCTGGTGCCCCCTGTGCCCCCGGTGCTACCGGCCAGTGCAGCTGAGCTGGGCGGTGGCTGCGCCAGGGGCTGGGGCCGGACTGGGGCTGGGCGGCCCCTCCGGGACCGGGGCCGGGCACGGGGAGGTACCGGGAGGAGCCACATTCCAGCCCGAGCGGTGTTAACCGTTTGTGCCGGCCGGGGCCGAGCGGGGCTGCCGGGGCCGGGCAGTACCGGGAACGGGCTGCACCGGGAACGGGCTGTACCGGGCGGGGATCAGTCCTGCACCGATTGGTCTGCAGAACCGGAGAGTTGTTCTGCACGGGGAAACGGCACCGGGGGGTCCTGCTCTGCGCCCAGTATGACCCCTCCGGGGAGCCGCCTGCAGCAGGCACGGGCCCGGGGGGGGATCCGAGACCACCAGGGGATCCCCCTCTGCCCGGGGGACACGGCTGCCTGCGGCCGGTGGCACCCCAAAACTGCCGGTGGGGACACAGGGGACCCCCTCTGCCATCATGCCTGGGGACAGTGGGGACCCATGGGCCCATCATCACCTCTGGGGACAGTGGGGGCTCATGGACCACCCCTCTGCCATCATCTCTGTGGACAGTGGGGACCCATGGGCCCATCGTCATCTCTGGGGACAGTGGGGGCTCATGGACCACCCCTCTGCCATCATCTCTGTGGACAGTGGGGACCCATGGGCCCATCATCATCTCTGGGGACAGTGGGGGCTCATGGACCACCCCTCTGCCATCATCTCTGGGGACAGTGGGGATTCATGGGCCTACCATCATCTCTGGGGACAGTGGGGGCTCATGGGCCACCCCTCTGCCATCATCTCTGGGGACGGTGGCAGCTCGTGGGCCACCCCTCTGCCATCCCACCAGGGGTTCAGGCTCTGCTGTGCCTGCCCTGTCCCCACGGGCAGGATGGCACCGGGGCTGAGGGGTGACCCCCCCCCCAGGTGACTGTCCCCATGGTGGGACAGCAGCAGGAGCCAGTGATGGGCAGCACGTGTGTGTATGAGCACATGTGTGTGGACACGTGTTCATGTGTGTGTGTGTGCACAACTGTGCACGTGTCACATGTGTGTGCATGGCTGGCTGCAGCCACGTGTGTGTGTGTGTGTGTGTGTGTGTGTGCAGCCATGTCCATGCATGCACACGCATGCGTGTGTGTATTTGTGCCCAGCCACGAACATGTGTGTGGGTGCATGTGCATGGCATGTGCATGGCATGTGCACACGCAGTTGCCTGCACGCCTGCCTGGGTGGCTCTACCCCTGCACGTGTGTGTGACTTCCCCTCCCCCCAAATCCCTGGATTTTCACACATTCCCACCTCTCCCACAGCCCCCGCTGTGATTTCCAGCCCAGGGGGTGGCCTGGGCTGTGTCCCTGTGACACGGGGGACTGTCCAACCCCAACATGGGAGTGAAAAATCCGTGGTGGGGACAGGGAGGTCACCCCAGGAAACCACGGCCGTGGGTGGTGACTTCCCTGGGCCGGGGTGGTGGTGGCACTGCCAACGGCTGCTAGACACGGGGGGCACAGCTGGGCACCCAAGGGTGACAGCAGGGCAGCTGGGGACAACATCTAGGCACCCTGGAGTAACATTGGGGTACCCTGGGACAACATCTGGGCACTCGGGGGCCAACATCTGGGCAGCCCAGGGAAATACCTGTGCACCCTGGGGCAACCTTGGAGCAGCCTGGGGCAACATCTGGGCACCCTGGGGCAACATTAAGGCACCCTGGGTGATGCCTGAGCGTTCTGGGGGAACATCTGGATACCCTGAGGCAACATCTGGGCACGCTGGGTGATCCCTGGCTACCCTGGGATAAAATCTGGGTGCCCTGGGGTGACAGCTGAGCATCCCGGGTCACATCTGAGTATCCTGGGGAAACATCTGGGCACCCTGGGGCAACCTTGGGGCAACATCTGGGCATCCTGGGTCATATCTGAGTATCCCAGGGAAACATCTGGGCACCCTGGGGCAACCTTGGGGCACCCTAAGGCAACATCGGGGTATCCTGGGTGATATCAGACTATCCTGGAGCAACAACTGGACCCCCTGGGGCAACATCTGGACCCCCTGGGGGGGTACCTAAGAGCTGCAGCTCTCAATGGTTGGGGCTACATCTGGGCAGCCCCTTGGCTGTGTTTGGGAGGGGGGGGGTTACAGGCGTTCCTGAGTCCTCTGGGACATGGGGACATTTCCCAGGGCCATCCCTCCTCTTGTCTGAGACTTTGAAAACTCCAGGAACTGCAAAACGAATTGAATTGATTCATAAAAACCAACCAACAACAACAACAACAAAAAACACAACAACGAACACCCACACCCCACAAATAAAAGAAAAAAGTGACAAAGCTGACACAGCCACCCCAAAAATGCACCTGCACCCCCAGAACCCAGCTCAGCTCCAGCCCCTCTCCGAGTCCCCTTCATCCCTCAGGAAATTCCATTGCTAGGAATTCAGCAATGGATGCAGTGACCGGGAAAACTCCCTCTGGCTGCAACCAACAACAAAAAAGGCCCTTCTCTCTCCCACAACGTTTCTGTTTTGGGTTGGTTGGGGTTTGGTCGGTTGTTTGGGTTTTCTTTTGCCACTTGGCAGGAGCCCCACGGAAAGCCGGGATTCACATTCCCGACTGTTTCTAGCACAGCACGTGCCCCGTGAATCACGGCTCGGGATTCGGGATGGCTTTGGGAGCGGGTGGGAACCAGGCTGACCGCAGCTGAAACCCTGAGTCAGAGCGTCGGGACGGCAGGAGGTGACAAAACTTCGCTGTTTTTCCTGTTGGGTTGTGGATTCCTAGAGGAAATTGTCGCCCAATTCCCCAGTGGGAATTTGGAGGGGCTGGGGAAGAGGGGTTCCCCCTTTTGGATTTGGGATTTGGAGGTTGGGTTCAGGGAAATTCCCCCCCCAAGTGTAGGAAAATTGGGAGCGTGGGGCTGCTGGAAGCGATCCCCAGCACATCCCACAGCCCCAGGGCACCTGGCACCACACTTGTCCCCATGTCACCTGTGTCCCCACAGCACCCTGCCTCCAAGGAACGCCCTTGGAGCCCAGGGTGACAGAGCTTCACCTCGGGGGCTCAGGGACCCCGAATTCTGCCCCTTCCTTATCACTGTAATTAATAAAGTTTGATCATAATTAACAGTAATCAGCTGCTCCACCAGCCCTGTGCAATGGGACTGTGCTCTGCCCAGTGCCCTGGTGACATTGTCCCAGTGCAGTGTCCCAGTATCCCAGTGCATCCCCCTGGACCCTCAGTGCATTTGTCCCCCAGCTCATTGTCCCCACATCTGGTGCATCGTCTCCCAGTGCATTGTCCTGGTGTCCCAGCGCGTGGCCCTGGTGTCCTGGATGATTGTCCCAGTGCCCTGGGGCACAGCCCTGCTGCCCCACGGTGTCACCCCACGGTGTCACCCCACGGTGTCACCCCACGGCCCTGCTGACTGTCGGGGTACTGCCCGGCTGCGCTGTCCTGCTGCACGGCCCGAGTGGGCCAGTGCGATGTCCCCGTGCCCTGTCCCTGTGTGTCATCCCTGGTGCAATGTCCCGGAGCGCTGGGGCACTGTCTGGGTGTCCTGTCACACTGTCCTATCGCACCAGCCCGGTGCATTGTCCTGGTGCACGGTCCGGTGCTCAGTGTCACTGTCCTGGTGCCCAGTCTCGCTGTCCTGGTGCCCAGTCTCGCTGTCCTGGTGCTCGCTGTCACTGTGCCGGTGATCACTGTCCCCGTCCCGGTGCGCTGTCTCGCTGTCCCGGTGCCTTCTTCCGGTGCCCTGTCCCGGTGCTCCCTATCCCTGCCCTCCCTGTCCGTATCCCGGTGCTCTCGACTCCCGTCCCGGTGCTCCCTCTCCCGGTTCTCCCCGTTCCTGTCCCCGTGTCCCGCCCGCCCCGTGCAGTCCCGCCCTCATCCCGCCAGGGGGCGCTGCAGCGGACCTCACCGCCCATCCCTCCATCCACCCAGCAGGGGGCGCTAGCGCTGCGCCTCCCCATTGGCGCCGGGCAGCCAAGGGGTGGGAAAGTGGCAGGACGGTCCCTTTTCGGAAGCGGATCGCTGATTGGGCGCGGTGCCGAGGGGCCGATGGAAGGCGGGCGCTGATTGGTCCCCGCGCTCTCCCCTCACGGAGAAACATGAGCAACGGGGCCGGTACCGGGGTCGGCGCCATGGAGGAGGCGGCGGGTTGCGGGGCGCAGTTCCGCGCCGCCGTTCAGGTTATCCAAGGGCTACCCCGGAGCGGTGAGTAAGGAGCTGGGAACGGAGGCGGGGAGCCGAGGCCGCAGCGCCCCGGACCCGTTCCCGGCTCCGCTGATGTCGTGTCTCGCCCTTAGGTTCGTACCGACCCTCCTATGAGGAGATGCTGCGTTTCTACAGCTACTACAAGCAAGCGACAGCGGGACGATGCCAAGGCCCCAGGCCCGGCTTCTGGGACCCCATCGGCCGGTACAAGTGGTAAGGCCCCCGGGGGGGGTGGGGGGGTGGCCCCACTTCTGGTCTGAATTACCCCTCTCCTGCCGCCTCACAGCCGCTGTCACCCCCAGGGACGCCTGGCACAGCCTGGGGAAGATGTCCAAGGAGGAGGCGATGGCAGCTTATGTGGCTGAGATGAAGAAGGTGGCCCAAAAGGTAACGGAGGGGGGGGGCAGAGGGGGGCTCGGTGCTCGGTGGTGCCCGTGGCAAGCTGTGTCCCTCCCCAGATCATTGACACGGTGCCCATGGATGAGACAACAGAGGAAATGTTTGGGTACTTTGAGCCACTCTACGAGGTGATCCACGACATGCCCCGGCCCCCTGAGACCTTCTTCAAGAGAAAAGGGGGTGAGTGGGAGCCACTGTGCCCTGCTTTGTGCCTCACCTTTCTGCCACACTCTTGGCACATCACTCTTGCTGTTGCCTATTTGCTTCTGCACCGGTACAGCCATCACCTCTGGGCTCTGCTCATCCCCAGGGCATGTGGTTCTGCTGCTCCCTGAGGGGGGGACAGGATGGACACCCCACCTCATGCCTGACCCCCCTGCCACGGCGTGGCTGCTGCTGAGATCCTTGTTTGGGCACCACCAACCAGACGTCTTTTCAAACGATGCAGGTGTCTTTTCAGTTTGGGCTTTCTCTTTGCAAAACTTTGAGGAGAGAACTTGAGATTTGGCTTCCAAAGGCCCTTTGGCCCAAATCCCTGTGGAGAGCAGAGCAGGGGATCAGCTCCTGTGCAGTGCTGAGGCAGGGAGGCCGTGCTTGCTCTTGGCAGCACCTCCGGGCAGGGCGGGCTGTGCACAGGGAGTGCAGGTCATCTGATGTAAACATCGGGACAGTTTTTGCAGCAGAAAGGATGTGGATAAACCGAGGTTGAGAAACGGGATTACTGGGACTGCCTTGAGCGGGACAAGAGTCCTTCCCAGCCCTTTCCATGCCTGTGACTGCCACCTGCTGAGAGGTGGCTGGGGACCTGTCCCACCCCTGGAGCAGGGCAGGCCTGGGAGTGTCTGACTTGAGACAAGCATCCGAGGGAGCAAGGGGCTGGATGTGGTGGTTCAGAAAGGTGTTGGCTACCGTGGAGCAACTCTGCTGGCCTCACACCAGGAGTTTGGCTGTGCCACATGGCTGGTAGGTGAGCTCAGGAGCAGATGAGCTCTCGGGGTGTATTTGTAGCAGGTGTGTAAACTGTCAGTGCTTTGCTAATGTCAGGAGAGTGCTGACAAAGACTTGTCCCATGCATGTCCCCGGGCATCTGTCCTGCCTCTGACAGCTACTGTCACCCCCTGCTTGCAACAAGGATGCTGAAAACACGTGTCCTGTAGGGCTTGGCCTCAGGATGGCTGCACCTTCCCATGGTACCCAGGCCCTTTTAGTCTCCATTTTGATGCTGAATCCCTTTAAAAGGCGAACAGACTTAATTTTTCTCTGGAACATAAAAAGCTGGGTCTAAACTCCTGGTCATTACCCACTTGGGAGCATCCTCCTGTGCTAATGTCACAAAATGACACTGTCACTTAAATCCAGACCTGGTAGGGTCTGTGAAGGAGCCTGAGGTGCCTGAAATGGTGGTTTAAACCTCTGACCACTTTAAGCTGTTGAGTCATTTGCGTTAAAGGTTCTCAAAGCCACCTCCAGGCTGTGATTGCTGCTTTAGTTCCTGATAATCCAGGGGAGAAAGGTGGATTTGGACACCATGGCAGGTGGGAGCGGAGCGTGGCAGGCATGGGGCTGTGGGGGACACTGATCTGGAGCCCAGGCAGGTTTGGGTTGGTTTAGTTACAAAGTCAATGCAGTGTCAAGTGGCACTTGGAACCCAGATCTTGGAGGGTCTCCAGGCTGGAGCTTTCACCAGCATCTTGGACACGTAGGCTTTGAAGCAAGAGGGAACCAACAACAAAGCCTGTAACACCCAGGCCTGATACTGCTCTGCCAGCCTGGGGGTCAGTGCCTGAGCCAGGTGGTGACGTGAGGTGACAGGACCCTGCCTGTGCCCACTGGCCCACAGGGTGGGCCCAGGGGTCACAGCACACACACTGAGGAGGGATTTGGGGACAGTGAAGGTCCCTGAGCACAGTGACCCTCGCTCCTTTGTGGGGTGGGGGCTGCCCTCATCCCCCTCAGGGGGTTCAGCCCCCTGGGCTGGGCTCTGGGGGGGTCCCACAGCCTGGGCCTGCTGCTGGGAACAGCAGAGAAGTACAGGCAAGGTACAGGCAGGGCAGGGCTGCCACATCCCTGCCTGGCCAGGAGCAGGGAGCAAAGTCCTGGGGCCTGCTGGAAACATGGCTGGGCTTAACCTTGAGGGCTCCATGGGGCCGTGGGGAGGGCTGGGACCCCTGCTGTGCTGCTGCTGCCGTGTCCCTCCAGCCAACGCTCCTCACGTTGGGCTGTTTGTTACTGTGGGTGGGCCATGGGCCCTGCCAGGGGACAAGGACAGTGGCTGTCACCTGCTGGTGTTTACCCAGCTGTCAGCCTGCTGCCATGGGGGCTCAGGGGACCCGGACTCCCCGGGTGAACCGGAGGGCAGACCCTGCTGGTGCGTTGAGTCCATCTTGATTCCCAGCTGCCGGCAAAGGGAGCCGGCCCCTCCTGCCCTGCCAGCCACCAGTGTCCAGAGGGGTCCGTGTGTTCCCCAGCCGTGCTGGGGGAGCAGTTCTGAGCCCAGCCCGTGGAGCCTGTGCTGCCAGGACCCCCACAACGCTCTAATTCCTGCCCCTTTCCCTCCGCACAGGCAGCCGGGAGCCGACAGCCGAGCCCAGCCAGGACGGCCCCGCCCCAGAGCGCCCTGAGGATGCCCGGCCCCAGGAGCAGCGGGATGGGCAGCATGTGCCAGGTTGGTCTCCCTGGTGTGGCCAGCACCCAGCAGAGACCCCGGGAGGAGGCACTGGTGCCAGGGCTGGGGCTCCCGGCACCCGCAGCAGCTCCAGGCCCGGCTGCTCCCACCCTGGTGGTGCTTCAGGCATTGCCCGAGTCACGGCTGGAGCTTTCCATGGCTCCGGCTCTTGGGGTGACCCTGGGCACGTTGGGTTGCTCTTACTTGGGCAAAGGGGCCTGATTGTGCTAAACCATAGTGGGAAGGAGAGGGTTTTCCCTGTGGAGAACTAGGAAAACATCACCCAGGAAGGTCCATGTTCCGGGGGGGAACATCTTCCCTCCACTTGAGCCAAGTCCACCCCTTCCACAGCGCCGGGAGCCGCGTTCCGATCCCCGGGCCTCCCTGCCTGTCCTTTGCCTAAGGCCTCGGTCCTGGATTTTCTTGCGCAGCCCCTCGCACCCCCCACCCACCACCGGCGCCTCCTCGCCGGCCGGAGGAGCCCCTTGCTGTGCCCTGGCTGGGCAGGGTGCTCCCGGCAGGCGTTTCCTCCCACCGCCGCTGTCCTGCTCCTCCCCCGAGGAGCTTATATGGTCACTGAGCGAGCGGCGGCTCCAGGCCGTGCAATTCCTCGGTGCGCCTGGGCTGGCAGCGTGCAGGGCAGTGTCCCTGCCGGCATGGCGGGTCACACTGTCACCTTGGTGGCAGTTGGTGGCGTGCAAATGTTACCTGCTCCCTGCACTGCAGGCAGGAGAAGGGGGAATATGGTCCTTGGATTCACGGCCACCATCCAGGGAGGAGTAACAGAGATGGTGCCTTCCCCCTCTGTTCCTCAGTTTCCCTTTCTCCTGCCTCGCCTCCTGCAGGCAGGCGCTGCCTTCCCCCGTGTGGCTGCGCTGAGCTCTGCTGCCCTCGGGACACGGTCCAGGCCTCCCTGTGCCCTCCTGAGCCCTGTGTTCCCTTCCAGGAGGTGGGCTGGTTCCTGCCACCGAGGCCCTCGAGGGTGGCCAGGTGACCAGTGACTCTGAGGGGGATGTGTACTGTGACACCCTGGAGCAGGTGGAGCCCGAGCAGGTAATGAGGACCTGGGAGCACCGGGGTCCTGCTGCAAGGCTTGCCTGCTGCCAGCCCTGCCACCTCCCTGTCACCAGCTCCCCCTGCCCACCTCCCTGTCACCAGCTCTGCCACCACAGCACTGCCACGCTGCCCCTCAGCACCAGCATCCTGAGTGCCTGGCGAGGCTCCCAAGACCTACAGGGCCAGCTTCTGGGCCTTGTGTCCCTCTCGCAGCCCGGTCCCTGTCCCTGAGGGGGGTGAGGAGCCCTCAGTGAGCACCCACAGCCCCCTTGTTCCTGCGATGCAGCTCTGCTGGGGATGGCTGCACTGCGGGGCACAGCCAGGCCTGTAACCCTGAGCTGGGCTGGGGGGAGGCAGCCCCACCACCTGCTGGCTTCTCCCTGGAGCTCTGTCACCAGCTTCAGCCTGGGTACCTTGCTGCTCTCCAGGGCTCTGCTCTGCCACCTCCCAGTCAGAATCAGGGAATCCCAGACTGGTTTAGGTTGGAGGGACCTTAAAGATCATCCAATCCAACCCCCCTGCCATGGGCAGGGACACCTCCCACCACACCAGGTTGCTCCAAGCCCCATCCAACCTGCTCTTGAACACTTCCAGGGATGGGGCAGCCACAGCTTCTCTGGGCAACTTGTTCCAGGGTCTCACCACCCTCACAGCAAAGAATTTCTTCTTCATGTCTCACCTAAATTCCCCCTCTTCCAGTTTAAAGCCAGTCCCCATGCTAATGATGCTGCCGGGGGCTTTGGCTTCTCCCAGCCCCACACTCCCTCTGCCACCAAAACTGCCACCTCGGGGCAGGGGGACAGTCACTGCTGCCACCACCCCGGCCTAGCCTGCTACGCTCCTCCAGCCCGCAGAGAGAGGGGCGGGGGGCTCAGGGCCCTTCTCTCCCCTGGCACAGGCTGGGCGGCTGTCGGGTCTGTCCCCAACCGGGGCTGGGGCCGAGCCGGAGCCCCCGAGCTCCCGCGGTGCCGGGCAGGGCGAGCAGGGTGAAGACGGAACATCGGAAGGGAGGAGCAGCGCTGGCCCCGCAGCCCTCGGCTCCCGCAGAGGTGGGTGCAGCGTTTGGCTCCTTCCCGCTGCTCCCTTCCCACCGCCCGGCAAGGGGGGCTGGGTTTGGGGGCGGGGGGTCTGTGGGGCTGAACGGAGAGGCTGGGGCTGCGGCTACGGACGGGGACCAGTTTGGCTCCAGCCGCCAGGGGTGGGTCGTTGGGGAGGCGGCACCGCCCTGGCCCCAGGGGCGCCACGAGGAATCTGGAGCGTCCCCTCTCTCCATCCCCAGGCAGTTTGGTGTCTTTCCTGTCCTAGGACATGTCCCCTTTGTCACCTGCTGAATTCCCTGCATTTGGGGGATGCTGGGGAGGGGACTGTGGATCCCAGCTGCCTGCCCGTGGTCCCTGCTGCTGGTGGCTGCACCCAGTGCCTTTGGCTGCTGGGGGGAGGCAGTGGGTGAAGCCAGGCAATATGTCCCCAGAGGTGCCAGCCCTGGGACACCCTGTCCTGCAGTGCCACTCATATCAAGACACCCATGCTGTTGCTGGCATTTGGGGACAACCGGGCCCTGAGCTGTTCTGCTGAAGAGAGGGGATAAGAAGCATCCTGGCAACGTCTCCCAGACACATCCTGGGGGCTTTCTGTGCCAGGGTGGCACTGCCACCCTCACCCCTGGGTGCCACCCACCTGGGCACTGCCCACTCTTCTCACCTTCATCTTCCCACCATTAATGTTCCCACAAATACTCCTGGGCTGCTGGATGGGTGGGTTTGGGGCCTGGCAGGAGGCAGCCGTGCAGGTGAGGTGTCGCACCTGGCACCCGCTGTCCTGCCTGGCACCCGCTGGTGTGTCCCACCTGGTGTGCAGTGTCCCACCACGTCACCCACTGCCACCACCTCTGCACTGGCTGATGTGGTGGCCCATGGAACAGGCCCAGTGCTGGACCTGGGTCTGGGGGCTCCTGACCCAGCCCGGAGCAGCCACAGTGCGGGCAGAGCTGGCAGCATGCGGGCAGCCCCGGGGGCAGTGCGGGCAGCCGGTGAGACCCGGAGGGGCAGCATCCCCATCCCCACACCGCCCGTCTCTGCCCCCCACAGATCCTCTGCTCACCGGGGCAGAGCAGGATGCCGGGAGCTGCCCCGTGCTCACGCAGGGGCTGCCGGTGGAGCTGGAGGCCCGCGTGGCTGGCACGGTCCGGGCCCTGCAGGACGACATGAGGCGGGTGCTGGAGCGGCTGAGCCAGCTGGAGACGGTCACCGCGGCACAGGTACGGCAGGGCCGGGAGCCGCCGTGGGGCCACCGGGACCGCACCTTCCGGGGCGGTACAGCCGGGCCGGGACCCGCTGCGGGGCCACTGGTGCGGGGCAGGCCAGCGGGGCCGGCACCAGCAGCACAGAGCCCCGGGGTTTGGTGACACGTCCTGGCACGGGACACGGAGGCTGGTGCTGCACTGGTCTGCCCCGGGGTGCAGGCAGGGGGTGGAAGTGCAGGCAGGGAACTAAGGCACCGGCAGGGAACGGGGTGCAGGCAGGGAGCCAGGGTACAGGCAGGGATCCAGGAGGCCCTGCCCTGCCTGCACCCCAAACCTCCTCCTGTCTTGCAGGGGGACACAGCTGGGACCGACCCCAGCCAGCCGTTGGCTTCACAGGTGAGTTGGTGATGGTGGCTTTGCCACGTGGTGGCCGTGGTGGCCCTGCCTCCCTCTGCCACCCACCCTCAGGGGCCTGGCTGCCCCCACCCCATGGGGGCCTGTGGGGGGACAGGTCGGGGAAGGGTTCCTCAGCTGGGGAGCAGGTGACATCCCTGGGGATACATCCCCAGCGTCTGGGCAGCAGGGACAACAGTTTTGATGCAACATGTCCAGAGTATGACAGAGGTGACAAGGACTGCTGGGCTGTGACAGTGACCAGCCACTGCCTGCCTGTCAGTGTAGTGTTGGGGGGGTGTTTAGTGACATCGGTGACACCTTTGTCCCCCTCCCCACACCACCTCTCTCTGTCCCCTCGCCAGGCAGCGTTCCCGTGGCCCCTGCCCGTCTCCCCGCGCACCCTCCTCTTCCTCCTCACCTGGCCCTTCGTCACCCAGTGGCTGCTGCGCCGCTGGCAGGGCAGGAAGAGGTGACAGCCGCGTCCCAGCCGCCACCGCCGGCCCCGCCGCCCCTCCGTCCCCATCCTGCTTCGCCCCAGCCGGGGAAGCGCCACCGGATCGACGAGGGAATCGCCTCACCCAGCCACGGGGTCTCCTGCGGGCGGGACCCCAGCCCCGGGCGGGGCGGGGGGGGGGGGCGCAGCCGCCGCGCACTGCCGATGTCACCGTCACGCTCAGGGTCTCACCAGCAGCGCTGGGACGGCAAAGGGACCGGCTGTCCCGGGGGAGCGGGGTGTGGGATCGCCCCAAACGGCATCCCGGGGGATCCCCTCGCTCCTGCACACCGAAGAACCGGCTGCCTGTCAGCACCGGGCGGGCGGCAGGGGACAGCCACCGTCGCTGTCCCCAGAGACCGGTTCTATCAAGTGCTGGAACATTGAATCTGCCTGAATTAAAGTTGCCTTTTGAGTCCAGCCCCGCTGCCTGCCGCCCTGTCACCAGGCCACCCCCGCTGTCCCCCGCAGAGGCCTTGGTGGCACTTGCCTGTCCCTGCCCTGCCAGCTCTAGCTGCCAGGCCCCCCCCCCCCGCCAGGGGACTGTCCCCAGCCCCCAGCCTCCCCTGCTGCTGCCACTGCAGGGAGGGCCACTGCACCCAGCACAGGCAGGACCGGGCAGGCCGAGGTCTCCGGTGCCACTGGGCCGGTACCAGCCCCAACCTCCCGCCCTGCTCCGGGGGACCGGCAGCGGTGACTGTCACCGGGGCACCCAGGAGACCCCACCCCCACAGGCAAGCGCTTCCCCACGAGGGTGGCCCCGCGTGGGGGGGGTGGCTGTTGTGGAACCATGGGACCCCCCTTGGCTCCTTCCCCCGGGGCTCCGGTGCCATCGGGCCAGGGGAAGCTGAGCGATGCGGGGGGCAGGGCAGGGCCCCCTGTGCTGCTGCCACAGCGAGGGAGACGCCCCCCCCGCTCCTGGGGGGTCCCCATGCTCTCCCTAGGTCCCCAGGCCCTGTGTCCCACAGGGGGAACCCCCATGGCTCTCCCCAGCCATGGGGCCTCCCCGTGCCCCCCCAGCCACGGCTCCCCCAAAGCCATGGGTCCCCCCGGGCCCCCCCTTCCCCCCCGCCATGGCTCCCCCATAGCCCAGCCCCGCCCCCATCCGTGGGGCCCCACGAGACCGCGGCGGGGGGGTCACGGCCACTGTGGGGGTGACACGGCCACTCTGGGGGTAACACGGCCACTCTGGGGGTGGCAGGACCAGGGCCCCCATCTCCCCTCCCCCACCCCCCCGCGGGCGGACCCAGGCGTTCGGGACCGCAGCTCCGCCCCGCCCCTGAAAAAAAGGGGGACGCGGCGCCTTTAAGGAGGGACTCCTTTCTGCTCGGGTTTGTTTACATCTCACTCCGCGCGGCTGCACCAGCCACCGCACCCAGCGCAGCCCCGGGGCTGCTCCGCCGCCCCCCTTTCCACCTCCACCCCACCGTCCCGGGCCCTCCCCTCCCCCGGGCCCCTTACAGCCACCCGGGGCCGTTCCAGCCCTCCCCCGCTCCCCGGGGTCGGGGCGCGTTCGCAGCACCGCCCCGGACTCCTCCGCGGAGCGCGGACTCTTTGGGCCGCCCCACGGGCGGAGGGGGGGGGGCGGGCGCGGCCCTGAAGGTCGCGGGCGCGCGCAGCCCCGCGCACGGGAGCGCCCCCTCGGCGCGTGGTACTAGCCCGGCCCCGCCCGCGCCCCTCGGGATTGGCGGTACCGCCCGAGAGTGACGGTCGCTTCCACCAATCACCGCCCCTCTCCCGCCACCGCCAGAGGGCGGGGCCCAGCGGGAGGGCCCGCCCCACCGCGCCTGCCGATTGGCCGCCCGGCGGCACCGCCCGCGTGCGGGAAACCGTAGTGGCGGCGGCGGGCGCGCGGCGGAGGCGGGACACTGCGGGTCCCGGCGTGCCGCGGGGCGGGGCGGGAAGCGCGCCTGCGCGGGGCGGAGCCGGGCGCACGCGGCTATATAAGGAGGGGGAGCGGGCGGGGAACGGCAGTCGGGAGGCGGCGGCGGCGGCGGCGGGTGGGGGCGTGGGGAGGGGCGCGGCGGGAGGCGGTGGCGCGTGCCATGCGCGCGGGGGGGCGGGCCCGGCGGCGTTAACCCCTCGGCGACCGGCGGCGGTGACACCCCCGGGGCCTGGGCCCCGCGCCATGGCCCGGGCGGCCTGAGGGGAGCGGGCGGGGGGTAGCCCCATGCGGGGCGGGTAGCGCCGGTCCCTGAGGCAGCGCAGCCGAGCGCTATGGCCGACACGGCGCCCGCCGAGCCGGGGCCGGAGCCCCAGTGCGAACCGGAGTCCCGCTGCGAGCCCGAGCCCGAGTCCCAGCCGGAGCCCGAGCGCGGCGATGCGCCGGCAGCGGACGGCGAGGCCGGGCGGCTGCACCCCCCGGGGCGGAGGAGGCGGCGGAGGGCGCGGGCGGCGCCGAGGGGGCGGCCGGCGGCGGGCGGAGCGGCGCGTCCCGGCCTGGGCCCACGGTACCGGTCGTCGGTGGGTCGCACCGAGGAGTGGCCGGTGAAGAAGAAGCACCGGCGGCGGCCGTCGAAGAAGAAGAGGCGCTGGAAGCCCTACTCGAAGCTGAGCTGGGAGGAGAAGCAGCAGTTCGACGAACGGCAGAGCCTCCGCGCCTCCCGGCTGCGAGCCGAGATGTTCGCCAAGGGGCAACCGGTGGCACCGTACAACACCACGCAGTTCCTGATGGAGGACCACGACCAGGAGGAGCCCGACCTGAAAACCGGGCTGTACCCGCGGCGAGCGGCCGCCAAGTCGGACGACACGAGCGAGGAGGATTTCCTGGAGGAGGCGGCAGAGGAGGACGGGGGCAGCGACGGGATGGGGGGGGACGGCAGCGAGTTTCTGCAGAGGGACTTCTCGGAGACCTACGAGCGGTACCATGTGGAGAGCCTGCAGAACATGAGCAAGCAGGAGCTGGTGAAGGAATACCTGGAGCTGGAGAAATGTCTCTCCCGCATGGAGGAGGAGAACAACCGGCTGAGGATGGAGAGCAAAAAACACGGGGGGGAAGCGGCAGAGACGCGGGTGCGGCAGCTGGAGCTGGAGGTGGACAGGTTGAGAGCCGAGAACCTGCAGCTGCTGAGGGAGAAGGACCTGCCCGGGCAGGAGAAGGACCCCTGCAAGCTGGGGGAGTGACACTTGGGGGGCGGGGGGGGCTTTTTACAGTGGTGGGTGTCACATTCTATACCTTGTACAGAGAGCGCCGACCCTTTTTAACGGGAGGAAAGCGCAGCCGGGGGGAGGGGGGACGGCGAGACCCCCCTCTTTTTTTTTTTTTGGGGGGGGCGGCTGTGAAGGGATGAGGGGGGGGTTGATGTATCGGTGACATTGGTTTACGAGTTGATTTTAAGGGTTTTTTTGTGTCTAAACCAAAAAAAAGAAAAAAAAAAGATCCCCAGAAAAGCTGTAAATTGGCCAAAACTGACTATAAAAAAAGATAGAGGTCTAATAAATTTAATTACTTGTAACTGTAACGGTTTTGTGTGATTTTGTAGAAAATATTCCAACTGGCATTCCAGCAGGAAATGCGTTTTGAATTATTTTCATGATGTTCTAACTGGTCTGTGGTGATGTTGGGTTAAAATGAGCTCCAATTTTCCCCCTGAACCCTTTTTATTTCCTTCCACTTATTTTCAATTTTCATCCTGCTCCACGAGCTGAAACAGTTAAAAATCCCTGGAAGGGGGATAACAGCTCGTGATACCATTTGGATAATGGACACTGCAGACACCTCTAATAACCTAAAGTCTATTTGCTTGCCCAAAGGCTTGTGTGAACTGACTCTGCTTCTTCTTGGGTTGTAGGAACCTGGCTCAGGTAAATCGGGGGAGGGAAACCTGCCTAAAATGGACTTCCAGTGACAAGTGAGGGGAAAAAAGTTTTGGAGCAGCCCAGGGAAAAGTTTTGGTAGTTGGTGCTTGGCCTGTGAAATGGCTGACGGGGTTGGGGGGGGCGGTGGGTGGGAGGGGAAGGTTCAACTTTTCCCTGCTGCTGTACCTGGGTGGGGAAGGAGGAGGGGGGGGAGCAGGATAAGGTCTGGGAAGCTGTGGGATCTGTGGGGGTTTTGGGGGAGAAACAGGGAAATTCAAGGGTAAAGTCATGGAAGGGCCTGAGGCTGCTCTGGTTCCTGCTGGGATGTAATGGAAGGACCTTGGGCTTGAAACTAGGAGGGTGTAAATGAACCTGGAGGGCTCGGGGGTGGCACCCCCGGCCCGATACAGCAGAGGGAAAAACGGCCTATTCTAAAAACCAGAGTTGGGATCTGGGGAAGGAGGAGACAGGGGATGACCCCGGGGCGGGGGGGGCTCTGCTGGGGGCGGCGCGAAACCGGGCGGGTTTGAGGCTGCCGAGGGACTTGGTGCTATGGATGGAGGCAGATTTTTAACACCAGCCTGGCAAAAATCCCGCTGGGGAGGGAAAAAGGAACCTATTGGGGGTGGCTACTTGCTCCGGGATCCGGTAGCCGCCCGGCCCCTCTGCCGTGACACCAGCGGCAGAGCCGGCGCGGCTGCGGAGGGAGGCACCGGCCCCGCACCGGCCCCGCGGCCAGAGGCGGCGAGTTCCCCGGGATCCGGCTGGGAAGCGGCGCCGAAGCCCTCCCTGCTCCTCCTCGCTTATCCCGGCCGCTTCCTTCCAGAGATTTACTTCCCCCAAAGAAGTGATTCCCATTCCCTTTCCCTGCTGCTGTGTCTTTTTCTCCCGGGGCAGGACAACCGCCGGCTCCGGGGTGGGTGCCAAACTCCAGGGCTGCCAGGAGGGGCAGATCTTAGCACCTGGTTCAGGTGAATCAGGAATTAGCGTCAGTCAAATGTAGCAGTGCAGGCTGTGTCCCATGTCAGTGCACACAGGGTTTGCCCCCCTCTTCCCCCCCCCACTTGTTACATTTAAGACCCAGGAAGAAATAATTTCATTTATCTGCAAATCCTTTAACAAACAGAACTTTAAAACCCTTCTAAAAGTAGAGTAGCAATCACCTCCCCATCCTGCTTTGGCTCCACCAACTCTTCTTACTTGATTCTGTTCTGTTGTAATGGAGTTGTAAAACCAACCAGGCTGCCCTGCTCCCGGGGTGCTGGGAAGGGCAGAGCTCCTTGCAAAGGCTCATTCCAGCTCCTGTGTCCAAACCTCCTGGCAGACACAGACCGATGGCCTTCGGGGACCTTTGAAACCTCCACGTGGTTCAGTAACTCACAGGGAGCTCATCCTTGCTTGGCCTCCCCGTGAGCTCCAGAGCCCAGCCCAGAGCTGCCTGGAGTAGAGGAGCTGGACCATGGAGAGGAACAACTGAGATTCTGGAGCTCACCAGAGCTCATGGTGTTGGAGAGCTGGCCAGGCTGGGTCATCCAAAGGCAGCCACCAGCCCCTCGGGACTAGTCTTGACTGGTGGGAAGGTGAGCAAGGCAGCCACACTGCCAGCCCCTGCAGCACATCCCTTCTTCCCTGCCACCATTTTGGTCTTGCCCGGGTTGTTTGAGCCTCTATTCCAGCTCCTCCAGGGAGCCCAGGAATGCCACTGGCACAGCAGCACCCTCCAAGCTCCCCAGATGGGCTGTGCTGGAGCCCGTGGCTGCAGGGATCTGCCCCTTGGAGCTCCTGAGGACACCATCAACACCAGCTTTGTGCAAACAGCCTCAGAACCACGAGGCAGGGAGGGATCCTCGGGGCTTTTCAAGTTCCTCCCTTCGCCAGGCTCTCCCACTGGCTATGGGAGATTTGTATTCCTGTCCTGGGGAGAGGGAGAAAACATTCCCCAAACGAGGACAAAACCATCCCAGCTGCAGTCACAGCCCTGGCTCTCTGAGGGGCCAAGCGGCAGAAGGACGGAGCAGTTCCCAGAAACCACTGCCAGCAAATCAAAAAAGAAGGAAGTAGCCATCCTAACAGGCCACGGTGTGAAGTGAAACCCGAGTCCTGCCCCTCAACAGTGCTCCCTGCCTTCCCTCCTGCTCCCAAGGTGTCCCCAGGAGCAGGGATGTCCTGCAGCTGGAGGAGCTGGGTGTTCCCAAGCAGGGAACGCTGCCCTCCTGCCCCTGATGAACCCACACTCATTGCACTGACCTTCATTAGCTCGACCTTCTGAGGACACACTTACCCAGAAGTTTGGGCCATCCTGGTGACTCTCGTGTCACAAGTGGCATTTTGTTAAAAAAAAAGAGGAGTCTCTGAAGCACAGGGAGCCCAGCAGATGCAAGTGGTTTTCCAGTGCCGGGGCTGGAACGCTGGCAGCTCCTGATCCACCTGCAACAACACATCAAACCCCTCAAGATCAGGCCCTTCATGTCCTCTCCCTCCAAAAAAACAACCCCTCTGACAATCCGAGTTGGTGCAAGGCTTGAACGGAGCAGAACCCTGATCAGGTTGGCAAAACCAACTGGAAATGAGACCTTCAGCTGCTCTGCTCGTGTGGAAACACACAGCACGACCCTCCCAGCTCTGGAAATGCAGCAGGTGATAAAAACACCAAGATTTGGAGCTCGGGGCATCAGAAAGCAACATGGGGTCATCAAGTGTCAGCAGAGTCACAACAACAAAGCACCTTCTTCAGGAAAAAGAACACCAAGTGCATCAATGTCAAATCATCTGGTTTTTTGAACTGGAAGGGTCCACATTTGACAGCTCAATCTGCACTTAAACCAGAAGCCTCCCAAAAATCTCACTGTTTGACATCCAAAGCAACTCCTGTTAATAGCAGGGGATGAGCTGGCATGATCTGCCTTTCCCAGAGGGAAGAAAACGTGGCCACAGCACTTGCTTAAACTCAGCAAATCAGGCTCACCAGCTGCCCCAACCCTCCCCACAGAGGCTGCCAGCTCAAAAAACTCCCCAGCTCTGAGTTGTTTTAATAATTCCGGGGTTTTTTTTTGTTTTGTTTTTTTTTTTTTTAAATAAAACAGGCTTTTTTTTTGACTTTGCACAGGACAAAAAAACCCCTCTCAGTCATTTCCACAGCCCTCGCTTCCACCAGCCAGAGGAGTGGCATTTGTAACTCAAAAGACAAGGTTTGCTCCAGTTTATTATCAGCTTGAAAAGTTCCCCCTTCGGCCCCAGCAACAGGCAAACGCTTTTGCTTTTAAGCCTCTCCAAGCACCGCAGCAGGAATTGCTGCCTGGGTAGATGGCAGCAGGGGAGGAGAGGCCATATTAACTGGGATCTACTGGATCCAAGCAGGGAGAACCCCCTCCAGGAACCCGGCCGTGGTTCAGCTGCAACGTGTGAAACAAAGGATTAAATTCAAGGGATTATTCTTCCCCACCTCGGTGTTTTGTGATGGCACAGAAGGCACCCAGCAGCTTTCACCCTTGCAGGAAATGTGTTTCGGAGACCTAAATTTCACTTTCAATCTAAACCTGGGCTTTTCCTCCCCAGTTTGCTCCTACCCGGGGATCAGTCACAAACCGGCCTTGCAGGGAGCTCGGGCTGCTGCAGGGGAGCAACGTTCAACCACTATTTAACGCGGGTTTTGCTAGAAAAAAATATTAACTCCCCCCTGCACCCCAGCATTACAGGTGAGGCCGGAGCCGAGGCGCCGCTTGCCAGCAGAGACACGACGTGAATACCGGCCGGGTCGGGCCTCCCCCCTCCCCACCGCGCCCTGAGACCCCAGGAGGAGGCCGCGGCGCCGCTTCCCCGGCTCCAGAGAAGGCGCTCCCGGCAGGAAAAGGGCTCCCCCGTCCCCGGGTCCTGAGAGGTTGAAGCGGCCGGTGGCGGGCGCGGCGCCGCCGCCCACCTCAGGGCCGCCAGGGAGACCCGCGCTCTGCTCCCGGGGAAGGGAGGCCCAGCCGGGCCGCCCCGCGCTCCCGGTTCGGCGCCGCGGAGGAGCCCCCCGCCGGTCCCCGGCCGCTCACCGGCCTCGCAACGCCGCGCCCCCCCGCCTCCGCGGCGGGCAGCAAGGCCCGGAGTCGGCTCCGCACACACAAAATGGCGGCCGCCGCTCCCCCACCGCCCGCTCGGCCGCCATAGCCGGCGCCTCAGCTCTGCCGCCCTTCCGCCAATCAGGCGCCGCCGTGCCGCGGCCCGACGGCTTGGCGGAGCCAATGGAAACGTGATTCGTAAGGAAGAGGCGGGGCGCGGGGCCGCGCGGGGCCTTGCGGGAGCTGTAGTCCTCCGCTGAGGCAGGGAGGCCGGGACGGGGCTGCCGCAGACTCGCTGTCCCGTGATGCCGAGCGGGGAGCGGCACATCCGGGCGTTGTCATGGCGACGGGCGGTCGAGAGGCGCCGGTCCTCGACCCCTGGCTTGGCCCCGCAGCCGCGGGGAGCAGGGAGGGGACCCGTAGTCGAGGCCTCCGCTGTGGCGGGCCGCGCTCTCGCCGGCCCCGGTGCGACCGGCGGCCTTGCGGGGCGGCAGGGCCGAGCTCTACGAGCCTTCCCTGGGCTCCCCTAAGCCCCCCAGCGGGGGTAGCGCCTCGGTTGGGCGCTCAGGGCCCGTCGGGCTCCGGGGAGGGGGTTTTGGCTGGGTTAGAGGCACTGAAATCCGGTCCTGGGTGCTGCCCGGCTCGGCGGTGCCACAGGGGGCAGAGGAGCCGCTCAAGCGGCCTGCGCAGGGAGGTGGGGGGGCTCTGGGAAGGTGCCTGGCTCGGAGGAGGAGTGTCCTGCTCCAAAGCGGGCTGCCCGGCTCACGGGGGGGAACCCCAGCTCTAGGCCTGGCCTTGTGCTTCACCCTAATGCCTCTCCTCCTTCAGAACCGTTCCCAGATCACAATTAGCAGCCGCTGATCACAATTAACAGCCGTTTCTCCCCGTGGGGAAGGCGGCCCCTTTGGGGGGGGATGGGGGGGTGGCTGTTCTCCCCTCAAATTGCGTCTCTGCCCAATTCCAGCTCTGCCTTCTCCTCCTCCTCTTCCCAGGGTGAGCCCAGGCTCCATCTTGAATCTGAAGGAGAGGACCGACCCAAAGAACAAAGTCAATGAGGAGCTTTTCCAAGTGTCTCCCTCATTTTTTGTTTCCTCAAAGCCTCCAGTCTTGCCTCTGGCACTGGTAACACTCCTCACAGGCAGCCTTGCTGGATGAGCTGTGGATGTTAAGGACAGAGTTTTCAGTGTGTGAGGGAACAATATGCATTTTGGGGATCAGGACACATAGAAGGCAAAAACAAGCAATACATTTTGCATAAAGACAACAAATCAAAAGCCTCCATACAGAGGCAGGCAGCTTGGACTTTCCTTTCCTGGAGGGAAGGTTGTCCCAGGCCGTGTCCCCGTGTGATTTTGGGGAGAACGATGTAGGGAATCAGCCTGTGCAGCTGCTTGAAGCTTTTTGAGCCAAGTTCTGCTGCTATGAAAAGACAAAGAGGTTTTGTGGGTTTTTTTCCTGGGCTGGTAAACCCCAAGATCACAAACTTCCTCCTTGCGTTGTTTAGGATTTTAGTGGGTGGGAGTTAATTGGGCTGGAAATGGCCTGAATAGAAAAGGGGACGGGGAGGTGTGAAATGGGCCAAATCTTGGGATTTGGGCGGGGAGGAGGGGGACAGATCCACCCCTTCCCCCCCTCTCTGTCCCAGTACGACCCTTCCAGAGACTCGGGGGAGACTGGGGGGGCAGAACCCACCTGTGCACAGAGCCAGGGAGCCGCATCCTGGGGAGGGAGCTCCCCGGTGTCACCACTGGGGTGGCACCAGTTGCCCCCGGCCCCTCTGGGCCTCTCCGTGTCCCCAAGGGGCACCGCGCCGGGGAGGCGGTGCCGGGAGGTGCGGGCAGGGCTGGCGGCCAGCGGGAAGCCCAGGCTTGCCCTGCTCCCTGCCGGTGGTGGCAATGGCTGACACGCTGCCAGGGAGCAGGAGGGAACCTGGCGTGACCCCTCCTCGCCTCCTCCTCCGGAGGGGGTTGTCCCTGTCCGCCCCCTGTCTGGGAGATGTTGGGGGACAGGTGGGAGGCAGAGCCGTGTTCCCTGGGATGCTGCTCAAACAAGGTCGTTGCTCCTCACAGCCCTTTGGCACACCCTGAGCACCCAGTGCCGGTCCACCCTTACAAGCCAGAGGATCCCCCCCCATTTTTGGGGGCTTTCCGTATCAGGAGAGAGGTTTTTGTAGCTATGCCATTGGCAGCTCAAGGACTCGAAAGCCCCCAGCTAGTGCAGATGGGGTTTGACTCCCTGCGTGTCCCATTGCCCAGCATTTTCGACCTTCAGAGTCCTACAACAGCCTCCTCAGTCACGGCTGTGGGTGTTGTGGGCCTCCCCTGCCTGCTCCTGCCCTGCCCCTGCCTGCTCCTGCCCTGCCCCCGCCTGCTGTTGCTCACAGGGTCTGCAGGAGCAGGGCAGCAGCCGATAACCCACCCCCCCCGTGGTGCTGAGCTTATCTCGCAGCCCGAAGCACAGCACAGCTGAGCCCCACACGTCTGCGAGTCAGGCCCCTTGTCACCCCGTACGTGGTGTATTTCATAGAGTCATGGACTGGTTTGGGTTGGAGGGACCTTAAAGATCACCTAGATCCAACCCCCCTGCATGGGCAGGGACACCTCCCACCAGACCAGGTTGCTCCAAGCCCCATCCAACCTGCCCTTCAACACTTCCAGGGATGGGGCAGCCACAGCTTCTCTGGGCAACCTGGGCCAGTGTCTCACCACCCTCACAGGGAAGAATTTCTTCCTAATGTCTCACTCTCTTCCAGTTTTAATCCATTTAATGGCCGGAGTGACAGCAAAGCTCTCTGAGGTCACCATGTGCAGCTATTTCTTGGTTGCTGTAAGGATCCGGAACCCATCCTGCTCCCTCTGTGCTCTGTGCACCATGGAAGAGCTGTTGGTCACTCTGCTCCAGAGCTGCTCCACCTTTCCTGGGCTGGAGGGACAGGTCCTGGTCGTGCCTGGGGCTCCAGGTTGCATGAGGGAGCAGGAGGATTTGGCAGCCAGGCCAGGCTGAGCTGCAGGTGCTGGGAGTTTTTGTTTTATAGTCCCAGATTGATTTTTTTTTTTCCCTCTCCATGAATTTGGTTCTTTCCCAGCTGTGTTTTAGCTTCCTCTGCACCCCAGGGTGTCCAGCTGAGCACAACCAGCCAGGTCTGGGTGCAGCCATTGCCCCATCTGCCACTCACAGGTCTTCCCACCCCTCATGGTACCCCAAAGCTTGGATGCCACAACCCTTTCCACACCTCTAAGGAATATTTTTGGGACACCAGATGTTTGTACAACCCTCATCTTGAAGAACTGGCCTCCCGTGGGTTGGCAGGCCTGGCTGGGCTTGCCCCCAGCCTCCGGGCAGGCTTTGAAGGGGGGAGAAGTGCCTCAGGCTGGATTAAACTGGTGACATGGGGGGTGTCCCCTTCTGGAGCAGTTTTGGGTCCGGATTTGCAGTTGGGAGGAGGGGATTACACCCCAAAGCCCTGGGTTAGTGTGGCCCAGGATGAATTAGCTCGGCTGCTGGGCTGGACGGAGCAGGGAGCTGCTTGTTGGGACCGGCCCAAGCTTGAGCAAAACCTCCAGCAGCTGGAGGGGGGTTGGGGAGGGGAGCCCGAGGCTGGGCCTGAGCTCTGCAAACAGCCCTCGGGACCCCAGCCCCCACCCTGAGCCCCGACCCCCCTCCCAGCCATGTGCTTCCCGGTCCCGGTGCAGGCAAACGGGAGTGGTGGGCAGCACCGGGACGTGCAGCCCTGCCTGGAGACAGGCCACTGCCCTGCCTGTCACCCCGCTGTCCCCTAGGGCAGTTTGCTGTCTGCTTCCCTCCAGTGCTCTCTTCAGGCCGAAGCTGAAGTGAAACGTCCCCCGGCACCAGCACAGCTTTCCCACCCACTGCCCACAGCCCGGCCACCCCGTGCCCAGCTCCCAGCGCTCAGCACCCCAGGACCCACCTCCCAGCACTCAACTCCCAACACCCAGCTCCCCAGCTCCCACCATCCATCACCCCAGCATCCATCTCCCATCTCCCTGCACTCATGTCCCAGCACCAGAAACACCTATTCCACCTCCCACCTCCCAGTGCTTCCAGCACCTAGCACCTATACCCCATCTCCCAGCACCCAGTGCTCCCTGCTCCCTGCTCCTATCTTCCAGTGCTCCTATCTTCCAGTGCTCCCAGTACTCCCAGTGCTCCCAGTACTCCCAGTCCGCAGACCGCTCCCGCCCAAGCGCCGCGGGGCGCCAGATCCAACGCTGTGAGCCACTGCCTGGCCCCGCCCACCACGCCCACTGCTGCATGGCCCCGCCCACCTCCAGCATGACCACGCCCACCACGACAGCGGGCCCCGCCCACCCCGTTGCTCCCGCCCTGGCCCCACCCCTCCCCTCAGTTGCCCCGCCCCCAGACCCGCCCCCCGCGCGTGCGCAGCCGGCCCCGCCCACAAGGCGCGGTCCCACGGGGCGTCTGGGGCGCGTCCCCGCGTCGTCGCGTGTCCTCGTCTCATCTGCTCGTCCCCGCGTGTCCCCGTCTCCTCTGGGTGTCCCCACGTGTCTTCCCTGAGTGTCCCCAGGTCCCCTGTATGTCCCCCCATGCACCCCCCCCCGTCCCTCTGTGTCCCTGTCTGTCCCCCCGGTGGCTTCCATGTGGCCCTGTCCCTGGTGCCCCCACCTCTCTTGTGTTCCCCCATGTGCCCCCATGTCCTCTGTGTCCTCTCAATCTGCTGCACCCCCCCATCTGCCCCTATGACCTTTGTGGGTCCTCATGGCTCCCATGTCCCCCCCATCCCCAGTGTCCCCTGCCTCTTCTGTGGCCCCTCCATGTTCCCCTGGTCCCCTCCATGTCCTCTGAGTAGCCCCCTGTGTCACCATGTCCATGCTATCCCCCATGTCCTTATGTCCTCCATGTAAACCCATGTCCTCCATGTGCCCCCACATCCCCTGTACACCCCATGTCCTCCACGTGCCCCTGTGTCCTCCCATGTCCCTTGTTCCACCATGTCCCCCCACATTCCCTGTGCACCCCATGTCCCATGTGTCCTCCATGTGCCCCCATGGCCCCTTGTCCTCCACGTGCCCCTGTGTCTCCCATGTCCCTTCTTCCTCCATGTCCCCCACATCCTCCATGACCCCCATGTTCCTTGTGCACCCCTTGTTCCCTCTATGTCCTCCATGTGCCCCCAAGTCCCTTCGTGTCCCCGTGAGGATGAGCAGGCTCAGGGTGTGGGGGGGGTCATCTGGAAATCCCATCCCAGCTTTGCAGTTGACTCTTCCAGGCAAATGTGGACAACTTGATGACCCAAGGGGGAGCCCATAGGTGCTTGGGTGTGAGTGCTAAAGATTCGTTAATTAAATCAATCAATTAATTAACCTTATAAGGTGTAAGACTAGGATGTCCATGGTGGACAAAGCACCACAAGAGACTTGGGATGGGCCACCAGGAACCATGGGAGAAAGGGACAGGGGTTGGTGGCTGCTAAATGAAGTGCTGCTGGTAATAACGTTTGTTCCAAAGGCTGGAAGGGCCAAAGGATGGATGGATGGATGGATGGATGGATGGACAGATCTGCTCCTCCCTCCCGGCACCGGCTCCTTAAAATCCTTCTGTCACCACACGGGGTCATCCCTGTGCCCCATAAAATCCCTGGGGACTCTGGGCTGGTGTCATAGAATTATTGTCCCATGGATGGGACTCTCCTTCCTGGCTGGTCCTGGAGGAACAGGGATGGGAAGCAGCTCCTGAGGGATTTGCCCTTCAGCTGAGCACTGGATCCTGGCACGTTCTCGTGGGGCTCCCCTGCTCCTGTCCCCAGCCAGGCCACCACCGTGTCCTGCTCGTGTCCCCAGCCGGTCGATATCCCAGCGGGGCTGAGCCGAGTGCTGCTGCGCCGGGATCATCCGCGCATCCCCCGCCCACAGGCGCTGCTGGGGACCCCCCGGCTACGCCACCCCCACCCCGTGGCTTGACCCTGCTGGTGGCAAGGTCACAGCGACAAGCTCACAGCGAGGCCACAGTGGCCTGGGGACACTTGTCCCTGACACCCTGCTGGCAGCCGTGGACTTTGTGCCGACGGGAGCGGCGGCCATGAGGCGTTTCCCGGCCCTGGCAGGGCCCCAGATGGCCCCTGAGACCCGGCTCCAGACCAGCAGGTGACAGCGGGGGGGACACTGTGACACGGGGGGGAGGGGGGGAAAGGAGGTGGGGACAGGTCCCTGCTCTGCGCCACTGCCCCATACCCGGGTCTGGAGTTGGCTCCGGGAGGAAATCACGGCGTTATTCCCGTTTTAAAGCAGGGGAAACTGAGGCACGGCGGGACAGCAGGGGCCAGAGCAGCACCTCAGTCCAGCTTTTTTGGGGGAGAAAAGCTGGAAAACTCCATTTTCCCTCCAAACTACGAGGTTCAGAGGCCCCGAGTTTTGCAACGTCCCGTTCCCCTTCATCCCAGATTCCCTGAACCCGGAGCGGAGCCCATCCCGGGGGAGCCTGAAGCCCAGGATGGGTTTTGGGGAGAACGATGGGCTATTGGCTGCAGGTGGAGCTGGGAATAAAGAGCAGGTGTGGGTGCTCTGTGGGAGCCCACCCATGGGTGGGGAAGGAGGTGGGGACATGCCTGGGGCTGGGATTTAGCTCCCGAGAGGCTCCAGGGTCTGGAGGTGTTCTGGGAGGGCTGAGCTGTGCCATGGAATGAGGTGTGTCCGGTCTCTGCAGCCCTCCCCCATCTCCGGGGGGGTCCCTCTGGCTGAGCCCCCCTCGTGTTGCACACCTGGGACCCTCGATGGGGTGGGGTGGGGTGGGGTGGAGGGGGGTTGGGGACAGTGGTGCTGGACACGGTTCGGGGAGGGCTGAGCTGTGATGCTGGTGGTTGTTTGTTTCCCCGAGTCCGGAAACGCTCCTCGGGGAAGGAAAGGGAGGAGAGATCCAGGCTGTTCCCAGCACTGGAGAGGGAGGGATGGTCCCAGGACACCCTCATCCCCGTGGGTCTCGACCCCCAGTGTCACCCCTTCCTGCCCCCTCCCCCAGCTCCTTGGTGGCTCCGTGGTGACCCTGAAGAAGGAGCAGAAACCTGCAGGTGGCTTGGGATAGGACAGGACCGGCTGGTGACAGGTCAGTGGTGTGGCTTGGGGTTTGGGTGCTGTCACCCAGCACCCTTGGGTATCACCACCCTGTCCCCCTCCCCAGCCTTCACGTGGATGGAGGGGGCGGGGGGGATGGGCACAGGGACACGGGTCCTTTGCCCTAGAAATGTGGCTTTTCCTGGGGATTTCCTGGCTGATGCAGGACGGGGCGGGAGAAAACTGGTGGCTTTTTGGCTGCTGGAGGGACCTTGTCCCCCCCTGAGGAGACACCCTGCTTTAGAATTGGGTTTGGGTCCCAGCTGGGTGTCTTTGGGTTCCCCGAGGTGTCGGGTCCTGGAGCAGGGGGAGGTGGAGGTGGGGGATGCTGGTGGTCTCTCATGGCAGGGAGACGGACCCCGGGGTCACATCCAGTGCCCGTCCCCACCGCGCCGGCACCCAACCAACCAGGAGCTGGTGGCACCACCATGGCCCAGGCAGAAGGTACAGCTGAGCCCCTGCTCTGTCCTGGGGGAGGTGCAAGCTTGGCATGGGGACCCCAGTTCTAGTGTGACCCCCCCCTCAAATCTTCACCAGCCTCCATTTTGTCCTGTGCCATGGCCCAGTTTCACTTGGATTTTTGATTCTAAAAGCACCTTTCACCCTAGACCCTGATTTGAAGGGTGCTGGGCTCCTCCAGGAGCTCCTGTTGCACAAGCCCAAGTCCCCATGTCCCCCCCAGGTCCCACTTGTGCAACATGGGGAGGGTGGTTGGGCCTGGATGGAGCTGGGGGGAGACAGGAATAAGCACTGGAGGGGAGGTGCAAGCAGGTGGTCCCCAAGATATGAGGGATCCATGCATGGACAACCCCCTCCATCCCTCCCAGGAGATGAAGAGACCTTTGAACACTGCCATGTGGTCATCAACTGCCAGGAGAAGGTTTCAGATCTGTACACACAGCTGGAGAAGCTGGGGGAGTAAGTGGAGATCCCGCGTCACCCCGGCTTGGGAAGGGTCCGTGGTTGTCCATGTGCCCCCATGGTTGTCCATGTGCCTCCATGGGTGGGGTGCAGGGTGGTGGTGATGGCTCCTCCATCCCTTCCCCTTGCTCTGTCCCAGGGGGAAATTTGGGACCGTGTATCGGCTGCAGGAAAAAGCCACCGGCAAAATCCGGGCTGGGAAATATTTCCGGGCACGGACAACTAAGGAGAAGAAGCTGGCTCAGGCCGAGGTGGAGCTCATGAACCTGCTGCACCACCCACGCCTGGTGCAGTGTCTCGCCGCCTTCCAGGGCCCCACCGAGCTGGTGATGGTGATGGAGTAGTGAGTGGGGGGAGAGTCATGTTTGGGGGTGGTGGGGACAGCGCTGGACCCTGCAAGGAGAAGCAATGAAGGTGGGGAGGGGTCCTGCAGCCTGGGGTGCCAAGCATGGAGTGTAGGATGGGTGGGGAACCTGCAGATCCTGGAGAAAATGGTGGTGAGATGCACCCAAGGTGCTGAGTCTGGGTTCCCAGGTGGGTCTTCTCCTCCTTGGGGCTGGTAGACTTCAGCAGGGTTCTCAGCAGCTTGTCTTCCCTAAGCATAGCATGTGGGGAGGGGTCCTGCACCCTGGGGTGCTGGCATAGGGTGCAGGATGGATGGGGAACCTGCAGGTCCTGGAGATAGGGGTGGTGAGATGCTCCCAGGGTGCTGAGTCTGGGTTCCTTGGTGGGTCTTCTCCTCCCTGGGGCTCGTAGACCCCACTGGGGTCCCCAGCACCTTCTGCCCCCCCAGCGTGGCAGGTGGGGAGCTCTTTGAGCGCATTGTGGACGATGACTTTGAGCACACAGAGCCCAGCAGCGCCCAGTACCTGCAGCAGATCCTGGAGGGGCTGCGGTTCATGCATGACCAGGCCGTGGTCCACCTTGACCTCAAGCCTGAGAACATTGTCTGTGTCAGCCCCAGCAGTCACTGGCTCAAGATCATCGACTTTGGCTTGGCACGGAAGCTGGGTGAGGAGGAGGGGCCTGGGTGACCTGGGCAGGGGTTGTCACCATCAAAGGGACATGATCTAGCTGGACATGTTGTCAAGGAGCTTGATGTCCTCCTGCCTGTTCCTCTGGGACAGGCAGCCCTGTGGCAGCAGAGCAGGGCCCTTCCTGGTGACCATAAGATGCTCTGGAGAAACCTGCATGTCTCCAGCCCCGCATCTGAAGTGGGGACCACTGAGACCCCCACCTATGTGGGTGCCCAGCACCCAGAGATGCTCTAGGGGAGCACCAAGAGCTGTGATGGGTCCTGCAGGGAGGCAGCTCCACCTTGAAGTGGGAACTCATCCAACCAGCATGTGGTGGGGTCTAGCCCCAGGGAGATCCCAGCTGGACTCCATCCCATGGTCTCCACCTTCCCCACAGCTCCAGACACACCCGTGAAGGTGTTGCAGGGCACCCCTGAGTTCATGGCTCCAGAAGTGGTCGCCTTTGAGCCTGTGAGCTTCTCCACGGACATGTGGAGTGTTGGTGTCATCTGCTACATCCTGTGAGTGGCCTCTTGGGGACAGCAGGTAGGGCTGGAGGGGGCTGAGCTGGCACTGATGGCCTTGTGTCACCTCTCCAGGCTGAGCGGGGAGTCCCCTTTCCAGGGGGACAATGACATGGAGACACTGAGCAACATCACAGCTGCCCGGTGGGATTTTGAGGAGGAGACATTCTCAGAGATCTCCCAGCAAGCCAAGGACTTCATCAGCCAACTGCTGCAGAAGGACCCCTGGTAGGACCTGGGGGTGGCTGTGGGGTGGATCCCCATGGTCAGAGTTGGGGCTGAGCTGGGTTTTGGGGTACCAAGGGTGGAGGGGATGCTCCGTGGGGCCACACCAGAGGCTGAGGGTCTGGTGGTGGTGTGACCACCCCATGACCACCCTGTCTACCCCAGCTGCCGGCTCTCCAGCGCGGGAGCTCTGCTGCACCCCTGGCTGCTGCAGCTCCAGCCCAGCAGCACCAAGGTGCTCTCCAAGGAGAGGATCAGGCAGTTCCTGGCCCGTCGCAAGTGGCAGGTACCCGGGGGGATGGTGGGGACGTGGGGATGGGGATGGCTCCGATGGGGCTCAGTGCTCCTCCTCTTCTCTCCAGAAAACAGGCAAAGCCCTGCTGGCCCTCAACAGGTTGACTCTTCTGTCCCAGAGCCTGGAGAGGAGAACATCAGAGGCTCAGGATGAGGAAGGTGATGGCCCCGGAACATCATCCCCAACCAGCCTTCTTCCCTTCTTTGTCACCCCTGACTCCTGCTCCTGAGCAGCTTCCCCTACCTTTGCTCCACCCTTCCCTGGTGCCACCAGCCCCCTGGGCATGTCCTCACTGTGGCATTTCTGCTCTGCCCCAACCAGGTCCCAGCTCCTTGGAGCTGCCAACAGCCCAAGAGGAGGAGGAAGGTGGGAGTTCTGTGGCCGTGGGGGAGGCAGAGAGCAAGGAGTGATGGGGATGAAACCTTCTCCAGCAGCTCACACCATGACCTGGCTGCATGGTAGACCCAGACCCCAGGGCTCCTCTCCTGGGATTGAGCCTCTGGGGTCCCACAGTGTCCCTGTGCTGCTGTGGGGACAGCCATGCCTGCTGCCCCCAGCAAGGAACCCCTGCTCTGACCTGTGTGGCCACCTCGGGTAGAGCTGTCACCAATAAAGGACCTAGGATCTCTGCACCTCCTGTGCTGCTCCTTTTTCACTGGGAGAGGTGGGAAGAGCTGCCCAAGCTGTGCACAGCCTTTGGGAGCTGGCCCACCACCCCTGTCTTCTCCAGGAGAGATGCTGGCCTTGGGGACAGGGGCTGAGTGGGCGCTGCTCTAGCAGCAGCCCTGGTGACCCTTGTTCAGAAGAATCATCATCTTCAGGGGAGGGTGGGCGGGGGTTGTCATCATGTCCTGAGTCAGGATGAGCCCCAGGGCCTCTATTTCCTCTATTTCTGGGACAACTCTGGTACCAGCAGGACTGGAGGAGGCCCAGAACCTTCTGTGTCACCTCCAGCTTCCTCCTACAGAGGCAGCTTGAGCAGAAACCAGGGTATGGGAGCTCTTGTCCTTCAACAAAAGTGTCCAGCCCTGCCCTGGGAAGAACAACCCCAGGAACCAGCATCTGTTGGGGGACACCCAGCTGGGGAACAGCTTGGTCTGGGGGTCTTGGTGGACACTGGGGTGCTCCTGATCCAGAAACGTGCCCTCGATGCAAAGAAGGTGGATGGTGGCTTGGGTTGTTAGACAACGTCTGGCCAGCAGGTGGAGGGAGGAGATCCTCAAAATCATAGAAGGATTTGGGTTTGCAGGGACCTTAAAGATCACGGGCAGGGAAACCTCCCACTCGACCAGGTTGCTCCAAGCCCCATCCAACCTGCCCTTGGACACTTCCAGGGATGGGGCAGCCACAGCTTCTCTGGGCAACCTGTTCCAGGGTCTCACCACCCTCACAGGGAAGAATTTCCTCCTCATGTTTCATCTCAATCTCCCTCTTCCAGTTTTAATCTATTCCCCCTCATCCCATCCCTCCCTGCCCTTGTCCAAAGTCCCTCCCCAGCTTTCCTGGAGCCCCTTCAGGCACTGGAAGGTGCTCTAAGGTCTCCCTGGAGCCTTCTCTTCTCCAGGCTGAACACCCCCAACTCTCCCAGCCTGTCTCCAGAGCAGAGCTGCTCCAGCCCTCAGATCATTTTTGTGGCCTCCTCTGGACTCATTCCAGGAGCTCCATCTCCTTGTGTTAAAGACCTTTAAGATCATCCAGTCCAATCATTAACCCAGCCCTGCCAAAGCCACCACTAATCCACTTGCCTCAGCACCACATCTACATGGCTTGTGAACACCTCCAGGGACTCCTCTTCACCCAGCACTGGTGAGGCTGCAGCTGGAGCAGGTGTCCCTGCCCACGCAGGGGGTTGGAACTGGATAATCTTTATGGTCCCTTCCAACCCAAACCCGTTTGTGATTCGATGATCTGTGTCATGTTCTGGGGTCCTCAGTATCAGAGAGACATGGACACACTAGAGAGAGTCCAGTGAAAGGTGATGGGGGGACTGGAGACCCTTTGAGGAAAGGCTGAGGCTCCTGGGACGGTTCAGCCTGAAGAAGGCTCAGGAGCATCTCATCAATGTGGAGAAACACCTGAGTGGGGGGGCAAGGCAGGTTTGCCCAGGGAGGTTGTGTGATGTCCATCCTTGGTGATATTAAAGAGTCTCAGCACAGTCCTGGGCAACCTGCTGGAGCAGGGGGATGGACCAGGTTACCTCCAGAGGTCCCTTCTATGCTCAACCATCCTGTGACTCTGTGAAACCCCACCTCCTGCTGGCTGCTCTTTCCCAGCACATGCTGGAGCTGGAGAACTTGTGAAGATGTCCTGGTGGGAGTGGTCCAGTCCTGGGCCTGCTGCCAGGGCGCTGCTGTGCCCAGTAGTGCAGGGCTGAGACACAGCTGCAGCTCTTCCTCCTCCTCTTCCTCCTCCCCTTCCTCCTAGGTAGGAGAGAAGTGTTCTTGTTCACTGGAACCAAAGCCACCCACTCTAACAACCATGGTGGGGACACACGTCAGAGCTTTGGCTCATGGGACAGGGATGGAAGGGACACCAACCACCAGAGCTGCTGCTGGCCCAGCCAGGACAAACCTGCACTTGGCCAGTTTGCAGAACCCTCCAGGAAGCTGGTGGCCACCACGGCAGGAGGTTTCCACATCAAGCTTTGGCTTCCTGCTGCCTCTGGACATGGTAGATGCCTGTGGTCCTTTAGCTGGGGGACTTCATGGCTCTTACCTGCTCTTCTCCTGGGCCAGCAGGGAGGGATGCTGTCACCCTCCAGTGGTAACATGCTCTGCTTGGGACCTGGGGGTCTTTCCCTCTTGGTGGGAGCAGCAGATGCATCTTAAGAAGGAACTTAATTTGTCAGCTGATGTGGGTCCTCTGGCTGGAGAACAGAGAGCACTTTTGGGGACTCCCCAACCACAGCGAGGCCACCTCCATGTTTTATGGCTTGGCACACTGTAGGTCGTTCCTCACAGGGTTCAACCATGGGTGAGACATCTCCTGACACAGCTCACCTGCTTCCTGCTCCTCCCATGTTTTCAGCAGGAGAAGTGGATTCAGTGCTCCAAGTTGGACGAGAAACTCCTTAGAAACAACGAAACAAACAAAAATATCCCTGTTTTTTTCTGCAACGTTTGCTTTCCCTTCCCAGAGGAACAGAGAGAGGCTGAGGAACCCCTTCCTCCTCCACAGCTCGTCCCTTGATGTTCACACCCCTCATATCCCACTTCTTCCCTGTTTTCTAGTCCATGTTTCCCTCATTCCATAGCCCCTGGACTCACCCGTGTCCCTCAGGAATGCACCACGTGCCTTCAAGCTGAAGATGACAACAACCACCACGTTCTGTATAATCAAGCCCTTGATGAGCTCTTTACCATGTGACATGACCAAAATATTTCTGGTTGGGAACTCTGTTTATCTGCATCTGGTTTCCAAACTCCTCCCACAGCCCTGAAAATCCATGTCCCAGGACTCCAGCCATGAGCTTTCTCTATAATCCTGGTTTTTACACCATAAAAACTCCAGAAGCAGCTGGTTCACTCACAGAAGGGACACTGTTCTTCTGCTGCTGCTGCTTCCCGTGGTTGAAGGCACTAAAATAGGCTCAGGAGAAAATGATGGACTTAAATAAAGAGCAGAGTTGGACCCAAGACTCATTAAAATCATCAAGAAATCCAGCAGGACCAAAAATAGAAACCCAATCTCAGCATTTCAGAGAGAAAAGAATTAAGATCTTGATCCTTCCATCAAGACAGACTCTTGGGTTGACCTTCATTTCTGCCACAGAGTCCTTCAATCATCAGAAATCCTTGACCAAGGCCCAGTGATACCCCTGAGGAGCCTGGAGAAATGGTTCCTTCCCTGTCTCAGGCACCCTGAGGTTCAGCTCCTTGGAGGGACCTGAGGTGGGGTCAGCTGGCCAAAGCCCCTCAAGCTGGGGAGCTTCAGCTCCTTCAGGGCCAATTTATCCTGATAATCCAGGGTTTATTAGAAGGAAATTCTTTCCTGTGAGGGTGGTGAGACCCTGGAACACGTTGCCCAGAGAAGCTGTGGCTGCCCCATCCCTGGAAGTGTTGAAGGGCAGGTTGGATGGGGCTTGGAGCAACCTGGTCTGGTGGGAGGTGTCCCTGCCCATGCAGGGGGTTGGATTTAGATGATCTTTAAGGTCCCTCCAACCCAAACCAGTCTGGGATTCCATGATTCTGGGCTGCACAATCTGGGTCTAGAGATGCTTGTTTGGATGAGAAAATCTCACCTGGGTGGCTCTAACATCAATAAATGTGTGGACCTGCAAATTCAGGGGGAAAAAAAACCCCAGAAGATGATGACATTGACATGAGCAAACAATGTGCACTGGCAGCCTGGAGGGACAATTGCATCCTGGGCTGTCGCCAGCAGCGTGGCCAGCAGGTCAAGGGAAGGGATTCTCCCCCTCTACTCTGCTCTCATGAGACCCCACCTGGAGAGCTTTGTCCAGCTCTGGAGTCCTCAGCACAAGAGGGACATGGACCTGTTGGAACAAGTTCAGAGAAGGGCCACAAAAATGATCTGAGGGCTGGACCAGCTCTGCTCTGGAGACAGGCTGAGAGAGTTGGGGGTGTTCAGCCTGGAGAAGAGAAGGCTCCAGGGAGACCTTAGAGCACCTTCCAGTGCCTGAAGGGGCTCCAGGAAAGCTGGGGAGGGACTTTGGACAAGGGCAGGGAGGGATGGGATGAGAGACATGAGGAAGAAGTTCTTTACCATGAGGGTGGGGAAGCACTGGAACAGGTTACCCAGAGAGGTGGAGGAGGCCCCATCCATGGAGACATTCAAGGTCAGGCTTGATGGGGCTTGGAGCAACCTGATCTAGTTCGAGAGGTCTCTGAGCACTGCAGGGGGGTTGGACTGGGTGACCTTTAGAGGTCCCTTCAACGTTCTATGATTCTGTGATGTCCTGCCTGGGGGGGTTTCCAGGGAACTGAAAGTCAATAACAAAACAAACCTCAGTCTGGACCAACCTTCGTGGAAAGAAAAGAAATCCCAGTTTCCCCTGGGCATGAACTGAAGATGATGATTTGTACGTGTCGTTTCTGGAGTGTTGGGGTTTTTTCGGGGCTATTATAGCAAGGAACCACCAGCCAGCAGGTGATTGGAACCATCAGAGAAAAGCCTTCAGGTACCACAAGTCAAAGAGAAGAAAAGTGGTGGGAGTAGAGAAGACACCAGAGCACGAGGAGCTGGTAGGGTGAGATGCAGAGGATGAGGACAGAAGTTGTAGGGGATTAAGGAACATCAGGAACACCTGAGTCACTGTGTGGGGTGTCCTCTGCTCTGACCAAAGGGCATGGCCAGGTCCTGACCAGGCTCTGGGTGGTCAGGAGGCTCTTTGTGGTCACAGGAGCTCAACAATTATCACTCCGAGGTGCAGCACCCAGGACTGGTTGTGCAGGGCTGGTCCAAGAGAAGAGCAGATAAGAGCCCTGAAGTCACCCAGCCAAGGGGCCACAGGCACTCGGGCTGGTCTGCCACCTCTGGAGGCACCTCAGGTTCTGAGATGAGGGGTGACCAGGACACTCCCCCACCTCGTCCTCCTGGTATTGCCAGCTCCAGGGCAGCCATGTCCAACCTCCACCAGGGACCTCCAGCACCCCAAACCAGGATTGGGCTCCCTTCTTACAGCTCAGTACCACACCCATAGGGATCAGTGGGACCCCAAAACC
Organism: Hemiprocne comata; assembly: GCA_020745705.1. NCBI lineage: Eukaryota > Metazoa > Chordata > Aves > Apodiformes > Apodidae > Hemiprocne > Hemiprocne comata. The sequence goes on from CM036609.1 coordinate 1,772,029, forward strand.
CTCCTGAGACACCTCCCCATGCCAAGGGGGCACAAGTCCTGTCCTCCCCAATGCACAGCCCCCATTTCATTCCCTGCTTTCATGGCCTTCATCCCACCAAGGCAGCCCTCCTTATGGCCAGGAGATGGTACCATTGGCCTCCTCACTGCTTCTCCTGAGGATTGGGGGCCATGGCTGTCCCTCAGGTCAACCCCACCCTGCCCACCCCTGCTCTGCTGCTCCCTGGAGGTGTTCAAGGCCAGGTTGAATGGGGCCTTGAGCAACCTGGTCTAGTGGAAGGTGTCCCTGCCCATGCAGGGGGGTTGGAACTAGATGATCTTTAAGGTCCTTCCAACCCAAAACATTCTATGATTCTATGATTCTAGAGGACATCCCACCCCAAGTCAGAAGGGACCTTTGAGATCAAAGCCAGGTCCAGGAAGCCCAAGATCTGTCCTAGCACCCATCTCCCACCAGGCTGGGCCCATGACAACACTCAGGTTTCACTCCGTCAGGTGGCCAGGCTGCTCCTGGGGGGCACCCAGACCTTGGGGCTCCCCACAGACCCCCTGCCCCCGAGCAGAACCCACCCCCAGCATGGGACATCTTGGTCCTCACACATGGTCCTGGTGACATCTGCCTACCTGGGCCCACCTTGGGGACTGGGATGGGGTGGCCATCCCCATCCCTGCAGAAGGTGGTGCTGCCTTCCCTTGAAAACCTGGATCAGGGAATTAAACACAAAATATTTAACAAGCTGCTGAAATATTGAACGAAACCAGGAGATTCCAGAGGCAAAACTGAGCTGCTGTGAACCAGAGTGAACTGAATGTGGGTGACCCCGATTGCAGCTCATCTCCCACTTCCCAACCCTCCGGAGAAGCCACGGAGGACGCAGTGTCCCTCAAGAAGTGGTGGTAGAAGTGTCCCCTGGCTGGAAGGTGGGCTTGGCAGAGGGTGGGAGAGGTTGGAGGGGCAGGCCAGGCACGTGCCCCCGGTCCCGGTGGTGCCCAGTGTTGTGTCCCGGCACCTCGGTGGGTCTTGCTGAACTGGAGATGCCAAGGGAGTCGGGGGGCACTGGAATGCAGCTTCTGGCCCCGGGGCTGTTGGGGCAGGGGGGGGTCCAGACGACCAGGGGGATGCCAGGATCCCACCAGGTTCTGTCTTCCACCCATCACAGAATCACAGAATCACAGAATCATCAAGGTTGGAAAAGACCTTCAAGATCATCAAGTCCAACCATCCACCCTACATCCCCCCAACCACTAAACCATCTCCTGAAACACCACATCTACCCCTTTTTTGAACACCTCCAGGGATGTTGTCTCCACCACCTCCCTGGGCAGCCTGTTCCAAGGCCTCACCACTCTTTCTGGGAAGAAATGTTTCCTAATATCCAGCCTGAACCTCCCCTGGTGCAACTTGACCCCATTTCCTCTTGTCCTATCACTGGTCACCAGGGAGAAGAGCCCAACACCCACCTCACTGCAGCCTCCTCTCAGGTGGTTGTAGAGAGCAATGAGGTCTCTCCTCAGCCTCCTCTTCTCCCGCAGCAGATTGCTCCACAAGGTGGAAATTTCAGCAGATCTCACCGAATCATCATGGAATCATGGAATGGTTTGGGTTGGAAGAGACCTTAAAGATCATCTAGATCCAACCCCCTGCATGGGCAGGGACACCTCCCACCAGACCAGGTTGCTCCAAGCCCCATCCAACCTGCCCTTCAACACTTCCAGGGATGAAGCAGCCACAGCTCACATAGCATCTCACCAAATGTCACCAAATGTCACCAAATGTCACCAAATGTCAGGGCGTTCCACCAGATTTCCATGGAATGATGGACTTTGTGTCCTGGCAGTGGTTTGGAGCCATGGGGCTCCAAAATAAAACAAAGTAAAAAAATAAAAAAGAAATCATACAAAAGAAAATGATAAAAAATAAAATAAAATAAAGTAAAATAATAAAAATTAAAATAAAGTAAAATATAACCAATAAAAATTAATAAAATAATAAAATAATATAAAAATATAAAATAATGTAAAATAAAATAAAATAAAATAAAGTTAAATAATACAAAGTAAAATAATAAAAAATTAAAGTAAAATAAAACCAATAAAAAATAAAATAAAATAAAATAAAATAAAATAAAATAAAATAAAATAAAATAATACAAAGTAAAATAATAAAAAAATTAAAGTAAAATAAAAGCAATAAAAATAAAATAAAATATAAAGTTAAGTAATATAAAATAAAATAATAAAAAATTAAAGTAAAATAAAACAAATAAAATAAAATAAAATAATATAAAATAAAATAAAATAAAATAAAATTAAATAATACAAAGTAAAATAATAAAAAAATTAAAGTAAAATAAAAGCAATAAAAATAAAATAAAATAAAACAAATAAAATAAAATAAAATAAAATAAAATAAAACAAATAAAATAAAATAAAATAAAATAAATAAAACAAATAAAATAAAATAAAATAAAATAAAATAAAATAAAATAAAATAAAATAAAATAAAATAAACCAGATCAGACCGACCGCAGCCCGGCCCACCCAGCCCCCCCGCGGCAGGTGCCGGGTCCGCCTCTCGCCGCGGGGCCGGGTCGGGCTCAGCCCATCCCGCGGGGCGGGGGGGGGAGGCGTTTACAGCGCAATAACGCCCCGGAGAAGTTGCAAACGGCGAAGAGCAGCGGAGGAGCAGGGGGGGGAGGAGGAGGAGAACCAGCCCGAACCCACCCCCGGCTGCCCAGCACCGGCCGGCCCGGCCCGCCGCGCCCCGCCATGGGCAACGCGGCCGGGGGCATGGAGGGGGGGGCTGCGGGCCGGGAGAGCCGCGACCCCCGCCCGCCGCTGCCCCCCCCCGCCGCCGCCCCGCCCGCCCGGCAGCCTATGCCCGCGGCCGCGGAGCTGGAGGAGCGCTTCGGGAGGGCCCTGGTGAGTGGGGGGGGGGGGAACACACGCTGCTCGGGGGGAATCCTGGTGAGGCGGGGGGGCGGCGGGGGGCGGCGGGCACCCTCCTCCGGGGTGTCCCGGACAGTAGGGGGCAGGGGGCGGGGAGTACCCCCTTTCTTCGGGCGATACCTGTGAGTGGAGGGGCTTGGGGGGACCCGGCTTCGGAGGATCCTGGTGAGGTGGGGGGGCCTGGAGGGGACCCTGCTTCGGGGGGGTTCTGCTGAGGTGGGGAGCTGCGGGGGGGGGGGGGGGCAGCCCTGCTTCAGGGAGGGGGCCCCCAAATCCTGCCTGGACTTTTTATCACCATCATCATCATTATCATCATCATCATCATCATATTTTTCCGATTCAAATGATTTCATTAGCGCCTCGTTGATGTTTCTATTATGAATTCATTAGTACTGTTGATGATCTTCTTAATTGTAATGATTTTTTTAACTCCCGGGGATGCCGGGAGTGTCTGTGTGTCTGTCCCCCTCCCCCCTCCGCTGCTGCCCCCCCCCCCCCCCGGCCCCCCCGCTGCTCTCACGGCTGAGGATGGGGCGGGATCCCTCCCCAAACTCTCGGGGTGACCCCGGTTCCCGGTTCCCGGTTCCCGGTTCCCGCTCCGCCATGGCGGGAGGGCCCCGAGCCGGCCGCGTGCCGCAGGCAGCCGGTGCTGCGGCTTCACCTCCTCCTCTCCCGGCAAAACCACCGGCATCTTTCCCGGCCTCGCTGATGCTGGAGCCTCCATCCCATGGGATGGCAGCTCCTTGGACCAGCGGGAGCTGCTCTTCCCGCTCCGTTCCCGGCCCGTCCTTCAGCGGGGTCGACCGGCCGTGACCTTGGCGCCGCGGTCCCACCACGCTCCATCCTCTCTCCGTGCCCTTCCCAAAATATGTTCCGTGGCGGAGGGTCAGGTTGGGAGTGGGATAAAAAAAGACACCGATTGCTGCTTTCATCCCTCGATCCCCCCGGTGGGAGATGGAGCTTGGTCGCCGACCCCGTGCCGGGCACAAGCTCCTGCCGGTACCGGGATCTCTGGGTGGGATCTGGGTGGGATCCACCATCCCAGCCCCGAGTGCGATTTATTTGGAAGCTGCTTTTTATCTTTTTTTGATCCTATGGATGAAAGAGGATTATCTGGGAATGGGCATCGCAGCCGGAGCCGCTGCTGCTTCTCTGGGGCCGGCAGCTCCGCAGGGGGGGTGATGGCGAAGGGCTTCACGGGGTGGGGATCTGCAGGAGACCCCCCCGAAATTCCCAAAGAGGATTTCGAGGGTGGGGGTGGGGTGGGCTTTGCAGCGGGACACCCATCGCCGGGGGGGCGGCAGGGGGCTGAGCAGGGTGGGGACGCTGGAGCTGGTCCCGGGTGCTGCGGTGGCGGGAGGGGACGGGGACCTTGAGGTGCTTCCGCCACCGCCGCGAGGCCTCAGGAAACGGCGCTTTCTGCCGGGGTGGGGGGATGGCAGCTGGGAGAGCTGAGGCCACAAAATGATCAGAAAAGGGGACAATGATGCTCCAGGTCCTCATCACCCCCCCGCGCTGCCTCTGTCCCAAGGGAAAAGCGTTTCCCGGGAGCCAGGGGGACCCAGGGGGTTGGGTGTTGGCAGAAGGGAACCGGTTGTTTTGTGAAATCAGTTGTCCCAGTCTTGCTTCCGCCTTCGGCAGGTTCCCTTCCCCCTTCCCATGCTGGAGGGGCAGCGGGACCCCCAGGAGAGACAGTGTGTCCCTCCACCCTCACCTGCCCCAACCCCGTTCCTCAACTTGGGATTCAAGTTTTCCGCCTCCTGAGCTTGTGAGATCAGTGATGGGTTGGGATTCTCCTGGTGGGACATGGTCCAGATCCAGCACATTGCTGTGGTGATGGGGATGCTGGGGCAGTACGTTGGTGCAAACCAGTTTTGAGCTGGATGTCATGAACTGGGAGAGCTGGTGGGGCAAAGCCTGGCAGAAAGGCCAACAGTGGAGCCCGTGGGATCCAAAGTACCACCAGGAAGGGGGTAGATACACCCATGGCATGCCGAGGAACGGGGAATTTGCTTTTATTCCCTGAAAGCTGGCTCCTTCCCAGCTAGGGCAGCGTGGCAGATGCCGCTTTGGCAGAGCCATGGGAGGGTTGTCCCTGTGCCAAGTGGCTTGAGATGTGCAGAGGTGGCTTTTTGGGACGGAGAAGAGGAAGGGGAACATCTTTGCTGCCAGGATGGGGATGTTCCCACTTGGAGCAGCCAGGATTTTTATTTTTTTTTTTCCCCCCTTTGCACATGGGGAGGTAGAAAAGGGGAATATAGAAATGAAGGAGTGAGGCCAGGGAGGGGTGGAGGTGGAAAATAGCTGGGAGGGTTTGTCTGGAGAGTTGGGGACAGGGGTGGATGGGGACGGGGACAGATGGGGACAGTGATGGATGAGGATGGTGGTGGATGGGGCTGGAGGCTGCTCCAGCCAGGAGGTTTTGCTGGTGGGGGCTTTGCTGCTGCTTCTTCTGGGAGCAGGGGGGGGGAGAGGGCAGCAAACGTCACAGCCGCAGATGTGTGCAGATGTGTGCAGATGTGTGCAGATGTGCCGTTGGCCCCAGTGGTGGGACGGGTCACCAGCCAGCCCTGGCTGCTGTGGCGGCCTCAGCTCAACTGGGAAAGCAAACTGGTGCTCAGCTTCCTGCTGGATCAGGGCCTGGTCAGGGCTGGGCTGCTCCTCAGCCCTGCCCAGCACGTGGTGGGTTTGGGATCCGATTGAATCCAGGGACTCCCTGGTGGGATGAGCTGGTCCCAGGAGTGTCACCCAGCCCAGTGTGCTGCAGCCAGGAGAGCCCTGGGTGGGCCTGGTCCTGCTGGGTGCTGGTGCTGAGCCTTGAGGAGCAAGGGGACTGGTCTCATGGTGGCTGTGGTCACTGAAGGGGACACCAGGGGACAGCTGGCACCGCAGGGCTCCCCTTGGGTGGGAGCTCTGTGGCCAGGAAGGCTGGAGCATCTCAGGATCTGTGGTCCATCGGCCACCAGCCCAGCCCCCGGTGACATTTGTCCTCCTCAGGGTGGGTGGAAGCCCCTAAACCCTCATCTTGGGGGCTGCTCTGGCCCCTTCCCCGTGGCAGGCAGGACTGGTCCCCATGTGGGGACTGGGATGCTCCAGTGCCACGTGCCAGCAGAGCTTTCCTTCCCTGCTCTGTAGCTTCATGTCCCCGAGGGCCATCGCTCCCTATGTCCAGCCCCGGGATCACTCCCTCCCGTCGGTGTTTTGCAGAGCAAAAGCTGCTCAGTTTTTATGTTGGGTGGGGGCAGGGCCCGGCCCCGCTGGTGTGCAGAGCAGAAGGAAGGTGCCTGACACCCAAAACAGCTCCAGCCCCCCCGTCCATCCCCCGCCAGCGGCTGTGGGCGCCGCGACGCAAAAACATCTTTTCGTACCGGAAAATTATGTCGGAGCCGCGTCACCTCCCCCCACGGTGTGGTCTGGGGTGTGGGGGAAAGCCCCGCACAGCCCCCTGGGGGTGGCTGAGCTGGGGGGCGGGTCCCAGTCAGCCACATCCTGGTGCTGGGCATGGGTGGGATGGCACCAGGCATGACATGGCTGGGATGGCACCTGATTCTGGTGGGATGGCACCTGGTTATGGCTGGGATGGCACCTGGTTCTGGTGGGATGGCACCTGGTTATGGCTGGGATGGCACCTGGTTCTGGTGGGATGGCACCTGGTTATGGCTGGGATGGCACCTGGTTCTGGTGGGATGGCACCAGGCATGGCTGGGATGGCACCTGGTTCTGGTGGGATGGCACCTGGTTATGGCTGGGATGGCACCTGGTTCTGGTGGGACGGCACCAGGCATGGCCGGGATGGCACCTGGTTCTGGTGGGACAGCACCAGGCATGGCCGAGATGGCACCTGGTTCTGGTGGGACGGCACCAGGCATGGCCGAGATGGCACCTGGTTCTGGTGGGACAGCACCAGGCATGGCCGAGATGGCACCTGGTTCTGGTGGGACGGCACCAGGCATGGCCGAGATGGCACCTGGTTCTGGTGGGATGGCACCAGGCATGGCCGAGATGGCACCTGGTTCTGGTGGGACGGCACCAGGCATGGCTGGGATGGCACCTGGTTCTGGTGGGACGGCACCAGGCATGGCTGGGATGGCACCTGGTTCTGGTGGGATGGCACCAGGCATGGCTGGGATGACACCTGGTTCTGGTGGGACGGCACCAGGCATGGCTGGGATGGCACCTGGTTCTGGTGGGACGGCACTGGTTATGGGTGGCATGGCAACAGGCACAGGTGGGATGGCACTGTGTGTTCTGTGGTGCCTTGAGTCCCAGGAGGGTCAGGGGACACCCATTTGGTGGCATCTGTTCAGTGACAGCCCCACACCTCCCGTGCTGCCAGTCCCCCCTCCCTGGCAGGAAACAAGAACCAGTTTCTTGGCTGTGATGTTGGGACCACAACAGAGCCACTTCCTCCTCCCTGGCACCACGTGCCCTCCTGGGGCCACGGTGGGACGCAGCCATCACCCAGATTGTACCCGGACTGGGCCACATCCTGCCACCTGGCCCAGCCCTGCTGGTGAGGAAGGGACTGTGGGGCTGGGTGGCAGAGCCACCTCCTTAGGGACATCTCCAGTGTCCCTCTCCCTGCCTGTGTCGTCACAGCAGGGAGCCCACGGGGGGTCTTGTCCCACCGGTGACACTTGATCTCCTGGTTTTTCCAGGTCCCACACATGGTCACTGCAAGAGGTGGCCTACGTGGTGGGTGCCACCATCCCCTCTCTGCTGAGGGCACCCAACATTGTCCCACAGTGGGTGCCACAGGTGCTTCCAGAGCCCTGGGTGAGGTGTTTGGGTGTGTGGTCCCTCTCAGCACAGCCTTGTCCCTTGGTCCTGCCCCCCTGGAATGTCTCATCCATCCCAAACATGGCACCTTGGGGACCACGAGGATGGGTCTCCCCAGCAAAGGGGATATCTGGGTGCAGTTGCCCACCCTGGGACCCACCTGGCAGCTTGGGTGCAGCCCCAGCAGCTTCTCAACGAGGCTGTTTCTGGCCCCACAGCTGGATTTTCCCCTCCCTGCCCAGCTCTGCTCCACCCCGGCTCCTCTCTGCCCACCTCCCCTGGCTTTGGCTTCTTGCAAAGGTGGCTCAACAGGTCCTGCCTGCTGCCCTGTCACCTCTCCTCATGGACCTGCTCCTCTGTGGGCAACCAAATCCCTGGGAGATGCCTTGTCCCCAGAGCTGTGGGTGTCCCCAGGGTGTGTGCACCCCACATCCCCACTCTTAACATCAGGGGACCCCAAAACTGGAGGTGAAGGGTGACCTGGGGCTGTGGCCAGCGTGCCATCATGCCCAGGTTCTCCAGGCCAGCAGCAGCCTCAGCTCCTGGGTTTCCCTCAGGGACCAGATCACCAAGAACTGAGTCTTGGGCAATTAAATCAGCTGTGACCCAACCTGAGCTCCCACACGGGGTGCCCCATGGGGTGCTCTGCTGGTCACCCCACGGTGTCCCTCAGGGTCCTGCTGTGTCCCTGAGGCTGGAGCTGTGGTGGTTTCGGCAGCTCCTGGTGCCGTTGGGAGAGCGGAAACACGTCACGTCCTGCTGGGGCGGCCCCAGGGGGTGGCAGGGATGGGGGTTGTGCAACAGTGGCACGGAGGGATGTGGTGACACGCCCGGCCCTGACATTGTGTCTCTTAAAAACACTGATTTCAGTGTTTCAGAGGTGACCGTCCCCCTCCGGGAGGACCCGGACCAGGTCACCAGCCTGTGTCCCTGTCCCCAAGTGGCTCTGTGGGGACTGGGCTGGCTGAGGCTGGGAGCATTGTGCGCTCATGACACAGATGGATGGGTCCAGTTTTTCCTCCTGTCCCCTACTTACAGCACTGCCCTCTGCGTGGGGACCCCGGGTGGGGACCTTGCTGATGGGTCCATGGCTGGTGAGATGCCCCCATTGTTCCACTGGTGTCCCCCTCATCCCACTGGTGTCCCCATTGTCCCACCAGTGTCCTCATCCTCCCACCGGTGTCTCCATCATCCCACGGGTGCCCCTGTCCTTCCACTGGTGTCCCCATCATCCCACTGGTGTCCTCGTTGCCCCACTGCTGAGCGAGGACGCCTGGTGCTGGGCAAGCAGCGGGTGCCACAGCCCCGGGGGGTGTTTTTGGGGTGACCCCCAGCCCTGACACCCGTCACCCCACAGGACTCCATGAACCTGCCCCCTGACAAGATGGAGCTGCTCAACCAGTACGACAACGAGAAGAAGTGGGAACTCATCTGTGACCAGGTGAGGTCTGGGCATTGCGATGCCCCTGATGACATCTCTGTCCCCAAGTGCCACTTGTGGCTTGGGCATTAACCCGAGCCCTGACATCCGTCTCCGTTAACAAGTCAGCGCCTCATTAACCTGATTAAACACCGATGCAGCAGGGGGGGGTGGGGACAGGGACGCGGTGGCTGCCACAGGGACAGAGTCCCCTCCCCGTGCCGGGGGCAGTGTCCCCGTTTCAGCCTCTCTCTGGGGCTCGTAGGAGCGTTTCCAGGTGAAAAACCCACCGTCCGCCTACATCCAGAAGCTGAAGAGCTGCTTGGACACGGGTGGCGTGAGCAGGAAGGTGAGGGCCACCCCTTGTCCCCCTTGTCCCCATCCTGGGTCGGGCATGGGGACAATGCCAACAGCTCTCCCTGTCCCCCAGTTCAAGAGGCGAGTGCAGGAGTCAACACAGGTGCTCCGGGAGCTGGAGATTTCTTTGAGGACCAACTACATTGGGTAGGGATGGGGATGACCTCGTTGTCACCTGGCCACTGCCACTGTCCCCAGCATGGCTGGGACAGGGACTGGTGTGCCGGTGGCTTCTGGCAGTGGGGGTGACAGCAGGCTGTGGAGGCTGGTGGCCTCATCCTGCCCCTCTGGGGTGGCTCTGAGGGGAGGACAGGGCTGCTGGAGCCTCTGGCTGTGCTGGGGGAGTTGCAGGACCCCAGCCCCATTTTCAGGGTGCCAGGATGGACCCTGGACGCCCCCATCTTGGGTATCCCCACCCTTTGTGGTGTGCTGGGTTCTGAGCCGTGGGTGCCTGTGGTCCCACCGCCCAGGGCCAGGCTGTCCTGTCATCATCACAGTGGTGGCAGCGGTGGCACTGGTGGCATGGGTGGCCATGGGCCCCTTGGGCTTTGTCCCCTGTGCACCAAGGTCCGGGGGTCATGGCACCCACCTACCTTGGAGAGGTGCCATCTCCCAGAACCACCTTGTGTCCCTAACATGTCCCAGCCTCGCTGGGGACCAGGGGGACGCACCGCTGGGGGTCTTGGGGGGATGCTGACGGGGGGGCTGGCTGGTGGTGCCTCCTGACCCCCCACCTTTCCCAGCTGGGTCCAGGAGTTCCTCAACGAGGAGAACCGGGGCCTGGACGTGCTGCTGGAGTACCTCGCCTTCGCCCAGTGCTCTGTCACGTACGTCCCCGCCGTGTCCCCACCATGTCCCCTTCCCCAAGGCTGGCATCGGACCCCTGGGACTTGGGGGATGGACAGGGAGGTCCCCGGGGCTGCTCCCCCCCTCATCAGAGAGCTGGGGCTTAGGCTGCTCCACAGTGTCCCCCAACCCCTCTGCACCCATGTCCCCAGCCCTGGGGACCCCCGGGGTGGCAGGGGTGTGCCCATATGGGGGTGTCACATCTCACCCCACCCCCCCGTGTCCCCCATGGGCCACCAGGTACGACATGGAGAGCGCCGAGAACGGCAGCCCAGGCTCCGACAAGGGCAAGGGGACGGAGCGGTCGCTGGAGGACCTGAGCAAAAGCAGCTCCTCGTCCCCCCCCCAGGGCCCCCCAAAAGCTCGGCACCTCACCGTCAGGTAACGACTGGCCCCGTGTCCCCTCCCTGTCCCCCCTGTCCCCCGCTCTCCGCCTCGCTGCGCCCCCCTGCTCGCAGAGGGGCTGGGCAGGGAGACCCAGGCCTGAGCCTACAAACATGTCCCCAGCTCTGGCTTGGGGACACCAAGTGACATCATGGCACGAGGGATAAATCCTGCCGGGAGCTGGGCTGGGCCTGTCCCCCAGCACCCCCCCGCACCCCCCAGCGTGGGCTGCTCTGAGCAAACCCCAGAAATCGGCCCAAAAATTGGAGATCCTGGAGATGTTTGAGGGGAGGAACAGGCCTGTGCCCCCCGCAGCCCCCCCCATAACCCCCCGCAGCCCCCCTCATAACCCCGCAGCCCCCCATAACCCCGCATCCCCCCATAACCCCCCGCAGCCCCCCCCAGCCCCCCCATAGCCCCCTGCAGCCCCCCTAACCCTGCTCTTCTCTTGCACGCTGCCGGGACGCACTGACGGTAGGTGACAGGCTCAGGGCGCTGGTGGGGACACCCCAGTGGGACCCCCACTGCTGAGGGGACTGTGCCTACAAGGGGGGGGTCCTGGGTGGTCTCAGGGGACACTCCACCACGGTCACCCGGGAGCCGTAATGTGGCACTTCGGGGGTCGTCCTCCCCTTCCCCGACCCGTCAGCAGCTGGGGTGTCCCCCCCAGCCCCGAGGACAGGTCAGGAGGGATGTGGCACCCGTGGCGGGGGGAGGTCCCAGCTGGCGTGTCCCCAAGGCCAGGGGGTCCCAGGGGTCCCAGGGGCCACGCGGGAGCCGCGTCTCTCCCTCCTGTCCCGCAGGCTCTAACGCTTCTCCAGCTGCTGCCTCTCGAACCAGCACCTCCAAACCCTCCTCCGCCACGTCCACCCCAGCGTCCCCTTCAGCGCCCCGGGCAGCGACGGGGACAGTAGCCCCAGGTCACCCGGCAGCTCCTGCCCACCCCGGTGAGCCTCCGAGACCACCCGTGTGCACCCGGGGGCACCCCGCCACCACCCCCCCCCCCTCACCCCACCCCAAAGGGCTTGTAGATGGACACGGGGGGGTCTCTCCCATGGGGATGCAACCACCCGGGTCTCCTGGTGTCCCCTCCCCGCTGCCACCCAGCGTGCGCTGCCCCTTCCCCGCTTGTGCTGTGCCCCCTCCCAAGACCCCCTCAGCCCCCCGCTCAGGCCCCTCTCGCCCACCCAGGCTGAACCCCTCGCACAGCAGGAAGGCGCTGAGGAGCTCCCGCCTGGTCAGCCAGAAGGATGATGTCCACCTCTGCATCATGTGTCTCCGGGCCATCATGAACTACCAGGTGGGGAAGGGGCAGCGTCCTCAGGGACCCACCTGCAGCGCCCCAAATGTCACCAACCCCCCATGAGACCATGTTGGGGGTCAGGGTTTGGGGTGGGATCTGTTCTCAGATGGGGTCAGGGTTTGAGGTGGGACTGGTTCTCCATCCCCTTGCTCTGGGATGTCCTCACCCGACCTCATGGCTGGTGGGGACGTGGCATGGGGGTGTCCCCAGGTCCTGCAGCATCCCTGGGCTAGAGACAGAAGGACACATGACCCCATTAATGCTTCTTTTCCCTCCAAGTCTGGTTTCAGCCTGGTCATGAACCACCCAGCCTGCGTCAATGAGATCACCCTGAGCCTCAACAACAGGAATGCCAGGTAGGACTTGACCCTGTCACCTGTCCCCCTGTCCCCTCACCCACCCTGTGGCCCTGACCCCCTCACACCTTGTGTCTCCACAGGACCAAGGCGCTGGTGCTGGAGCTGTTGGCTGCTGTCTGCCTGGTCCGAGGTGGCCACGACATCATCCTGGCTGCCTTTGACAACTTCAAGGAGGTGAGTCCCCAGCAGGGACATGTGGTCCCCACACTGACACCCATCTGGGTTCTTGCCTCAGTTTCCCCCTGCATCACCGGAGCATCCCCCATCCTGAAAACGTCCATCTTGTGGGACGCTCCAGCCACTGGGCTTGATGTCCCCACACCAGCATGTGTCCCCAGGGCCATGTCCTGGACCAGGTGCCAGGCAGCACCTGCAGGGCTGGGAGGGTGTCACCCATGGGTGCCTCCAGCCCCTCCACCTCCCCTTGGGTGCCACCCTGGCCTTGTCCCCCAGCCCCCTTTTCCCACCCCAGGTCTGCGGGGAGAAGAACCGCTTTGAGAAGCTGATGGACTATTTCCGCAACGAAGACACCAACATCGACTTCATGGTGAGCTCCACTGTCCCCAGGGCATCATGTCCCCAGGAGCTGCTGGGACATCCCAGGGTGCTCTGTCCCAAGGGCTGTCAAGCCACCGTGCTGTCCCCAGGGCACTGTGTGTCCCCAGGGAGTGCTGAGCCACCATGCTGTCCCCAGACCCTTGTGTCCCCAAGGGGCGCTGAGCCACCATGTTGCCACCAAGCCATCATGTTCCCAAGGGCTGTTGAGCCACTGGTCCTTCCCCAGGTCCCCATGTCCCCAGTGCTGTGAAACCACCACGCATTCCCCAGGGGCACCATGTCCCCAGGGGCCACCGATCCACTGCACAGTCCCCAGGAGACCATGTCCCCAAGGACAACTGGGCCACTGTGGCTGGCAGTGACCTTGCTGAGCTGGTGCCCTCCCACAGGTGGCCTGCATGCAGTTCATCAACATTGTGGTGCACTCGGTGGAGAACATGAACTTCCGAGTCTTCCTGCAGTACGAGTTCACCCACCTGGGGCTGGACCAGTACCTGGAGGTGGGTGGTCCTGCACGTCCCCAGGGTTGGGTGGGTGCTGGACAGGGGGTACCACCGGCCATGACGGTGCCACCGGCTGTCCCCTGGCAGAGCCTGCGCCTCACTGAGAGCGACAAGCTGCAGGTGCAGATCCAAGCCTACCTGGACAATGTCTTTGACGTGGGGGCCATGCTGGAGGACTCGGAGACCAAGACAGCCGTGCTGGAGCACATGGAGGAGCTGCAGGAGCACGTCAACCAGGTGGGACGTGGGCGCGTGGGCAGGAGCTGGTGACGTGAGCCCCGAGGGAGGGAGCAGGGATGGGGCTGAGCGACATCTCCTCATCCTCACAGCTGACGGAGAAGCTGCAGGATGCGGAGAACGACTCGATGGCCAAGATAGCAGAGCTGGAGAAGCAGCTGAGCCAGGCACGGCGGGAGCTGGAGGCTCTGCGGGTGAGCACCCCTGGGTGCTGGAGGGAGGGGACCCCCAAGGGATGGGGGGTTTCAGGGGTGCGGGGGGACATCAGTGATGCCCCCCCCCCGGGGTTTGTCACCCCTGCAGGAGCAGCTGAGCCCCCCGCGGCCACCCAGCCCACCGGCCCCGCAGCCCCAGGAGAGCTACCGGCGGGCGCTGGAGCGGCGCCTGGCCGAGCTGGAGGAGAAGGGGCTGGTGCAGATCCTGCGGGGGCCCGACGGAGACGTCGCCATCGAAATTGTCCCCGTTGTCATAGAAACCCCAGCAGCCCCCGTGGTTACCGGAGAGGCCACCGCTGCCACCGGCACCGGCACCACCCCCGGCACAGACACCACCCCAGGTACCCCAGGTGTGTGTGGGGGGTGGCAGCCACCTCTGATGTCCCCCTCCCAGTGGGGATGGCTGGCACGGGAGGGGGGGTGTGACAGCGTGTGTCTGGGCAGAGAAACTGAGGCAGGGGGGTGGGGACGTGCCCAGGGACACCGAGTCACTCAGTGGCAAAGGGAGTGTGGCCAGTGCCACCATCTCACCCACCTCTTCTTCCCGTTGCAGATGTTCCAGCTCCAGCTCCAGCTCCAGCCCCATCTCCACCCCCGGCACCCCCAGCACCCCCTGCCCCCCCACCGCCCCCCCCGCTGCCAGGGGCTGAGCAGGGCCCTGTGGTGCCCCCCGCACCCCCCCTGCCCGCAGGCACTGGCGTCCCCCCAGCCCCTCCGCTCCCAGGAGCTCAAGTGCCACCACCCCCCCCGCCACCCCTGGGGGGGCTGGAGGGCTCCATCCCCCCCCCCCCCTCCACCACCCCCTCCCCTCGGTGGGCAACTCCCAGCTGAGCCGGGTGCTCCCCACACCACCAATGGTTCAGGTGAGTGGGGCCCAGGGATGGTGGGGACATCACCCAGATGAGGGCTGGGGGCACCCAGGGGTGGGTTTGTGACCCCCCGTGACGTGCCCCCCCTCCCCATTTCCCCACAGTGAAGGTGAAGAAGCCCATCCAGACCAAGTTCCGCATGCCTGTCTTCAACTGGGTAGCTCTGAAGCCCAACCAGATTGATGGCACCGTCTTCACTGAGATCAACGATGAGAAGGTGCTGCAGGTGAGGACATGGGGGGGGTCCCAGGGGGGCTGGGCACAGGGTGCTTGGCTGGGCCAGCACCCCAAGCCACGCCACACCCATGCTGAGGTTGCCCCCGTGCCCACCTTGCACCCATCCGTGGTGCCACGTGGCTGCTGGAGGTTGGAGCGGCTCCTTGGTGCCATGGAGAGGGACAATGTGGGGTGTGCCATGCTTCTCCTGGCATTCCTTGTCCCCTCAACCTGTCTTTGTCCCCTTGCTCTGTCTTCATCCTCACATCCTGTCCATGTCATCATTTTCATCTTCATCTGCTGGCGCCCTCATCTCCTCCTTACCCCCTCTGTGTCCCCTTGTCCTGTCCCTGTCCTTGTCCCCTTGCTCCATCCTCATCCCTTCAACTTGACCTCATCCCCTTGCTCCGTCTTCATCCTCTCACTCCCCCTCATCCTGGTTCTCTGGCCCCATCCTCATCCCTGATGTCCTGTGTCACCTCCCTGCCGTGCCCTCAGCCCCGTCTCCCCACAGGAGCTGGACATGAGTGACTTTGAGGAGCAGTTCAAGACCAAGGCACAGGGCCCGGGCTTGGACATCAGTGCCCTCAAGGCAAAGGCCACACAGAAGGCTCCCAGCAAGGTCACCCTCATGGAGTCCAACCGAGCCAAGAACTTGGCCATCACCCTCCGTAAGGGTGGGCGCAGCATCCAGGACATCTGCACGGCCATCGAGACGTGAGTGTCCCCTCCTTGATGGGAGAAGGCCGGGAGAAGGTTGGGGGTGAGCCCAGCTATGCTGTGGGGATGGGATGGTGTGGGATGTGCTGAGTTGGAGGAGTGATGCCACCAGCCGTGGGGATGGAGGGATGCAGGGACCAGATGTGGAGGGGTGCAGGGACCAGTCAAGGGGATGGAGGAAGATGGGAACAAGCCATGGGATTGGAGGGATGCAGGGACCAGTCAAGGGGATGGAGGAAGATGGGAACAAGCCATGGGATTGGAGGGATGCAGGGACCAGATATGGAGAGATGGAGAGATGTGGGGATGGAGGGATGCAGGGACCAGATGTGGAGGGATGCAGGGACCAGTCAAGGGGATGGAGGAAGATGGGAACAAGCCATGGGATTGGAGGGATGCAGGGACCAGTCAAGGGGATGGAGGAAGATGGGAACAAGCCATGGGATTGGAGGGATGCAGGGACCAGTCAAGGGGATGGAGGAAGATGGGAACAAGCCATGGGATTGGAGGGATGCAGGGACCAGATATGGAGAGATGGAGAGATGTGGGGATGGAGGAAGATGGGAACCAGCCATGGGGATGGAGGGGGCTGAAGGACCTGCTGACAGTGCTGGGGTCTGCCCCCACCCCCAGGTATGACCAGCAAGCCCTGAGCCTCGACTTCCTGGAGCTGCTGCTGCGCTTCCTGCCCACCGAGTACGAGCGGACGCTGATCGGGAAGTTCGAGCGGGAGCAGCAGCCGCCGGAGGAGCTGTCGGACGAGGACCAGTTCATGATCCGCTTCAGCAAGATCCCCCGTCTGGCCGAGCGCATGAACGTCATGATCTTCCTGGGCAACTTCAGCGACACGGCCCAGCTGCTCATGCCAGTGGGTACTGGGGGGACACGGGGCGTCCAGGGTGTGGTGGGAGGGTCTAGGACAACTCTCCACTGCCAGTTCTCCACCAGGACATCTCTGCACCGGGACATCTCTACACCAGACAGAGCAATCTCTACACCTGGTTGCAGGGATGTCCCAGCAGAGACTTGGAAGGGAAGAGTTGTCCCTTCCCACGAGGGGTGGCATCCTGCCATGATACTCAGGCCCTTCTCCCCCCCCTACCCACAGCAACTCAACGCCATCATCGCAGCCTCCATGTCCCTCAAGTCCTCCAGCAAACTGCGCAACATCCTGGAGGTGAGGAGCTTGGGGGGAGGTGGCCCTGCCGGGGGGACGTTGGGCTGGGCTGGGTGACTGTTCCCCTGGGTGCCCTGTCCCCAAGCCCTCGTGTCCCTACAGATTGTCCTGGCCTTTGGGAACTACATGAACAGCAGCAAGCGTGGGGCTGCCTACGGCTTCCGGCTGCAGAGCCTGGATGCGGTAGGGATGGTGTGGGGGACACGGGGACACTGTCACTGCCTGGGGATTGGCCTTGGGAGAGAGGGACACAGGGACAGGCTGTGGGGGTGAAGGGATGTGGGAAGAGCCATGAGGATGGAGGGATGTAGGAACCAGCCGTTGGGATGGAGCGATGTGGGAGCAGCTGTAGGGATGCTGGGACATCCCTGGGGATGGAGGGATGCAGGAATATCCATGGGGATGGAGGGATGTGGGGACAGCTGAAGGGGTGGAGGGATGCAGGGACCAACCTTTGGAATGGAAGGATGCAGGAACATCCCTGGGGATGGAGGCCCCCAGAGCCCACCCTGAGCAGGGTGAGGTGGGGTGGTGGGCCATGGGTGGGGCTGACCCTGCTCTGACCCTGCTCTGACCCTGCTCCCCCCCAGCTCCTGGAGATGAAGTCCACGGACCGCAAGCAGACGCTGCTGCACTACCTGGTGCGGGTGATCACGGAGAAGTACCCGGAGCTGATCGGCTTCCACACCGAGCTGCACTTCCTGGACAAGGCGGGCTCAGGTAGCGCCCGCGGGCTGCGGGCTGGGGGTCACGGCAGCCAGAGACCCGGGCTGGGGTCCCCCCGGGCCTGCCCTGCCCTGACCCTGCCCCCGGCGCTGTCCCCATCCCCGCAGTCTCCCTGGACAGCGTTCTGCAGGACGTGCGGAGCCTGCAGCAGGGGATGGAGCTGACCCGCAAGGAGTTCATGCGGCAGGACGACAGCCTGGTGCTCAAGGACTTCCTGAAGGTCAACTCGGAGGTGATGGAGAAGCTGCAGGCTGACAGCAAAACCGCCAAGGTGGGCGCTGGGGGTAGGAATGGGCACCCCCAATTCCTCCCTGGGGACACCCCGAGGTGCCCTCTGCCTCGTGGGAGAGGCTCCCTGGGGAATGTGGATTCAGCAGGAGAGCCGGGGGGGTGGGGAGGTGGGAGGGGCTGGTGGGCGGGGGTGGGCGATGGGCACGGCGGCCCCGTCCCAGCCCCCGCGCGGGGTGTCCCTGCCCGCAGGAGGCGTACGAGTCGGCCGTGGAGTACTTCGGGGAGAACCCCAAGACCAGCCCCCCCACCACCTTCTTCCCCATGTTCATGCGCTTCATCAGAGCCTACAAGGTAGGAGGGGATGGGGACTGGAGACTGTTTATAGGGAGGGAATGTGGGGTTGGGAGGGGGTCTGATTCCACTTTGGGGTAACCAGGAAAAGCCACACGTGAGACTGGGGGGGGGGGGTCGCGGGGCAGAGAGACCCTGGGGCTTGGTGCTGCCCTTTGGAGAGGTGGGAGATGCTGGAGCTGGGTTGGGGTGAGTGGGGGGTGCCAGGGGGAGGAAGGGGGGGCTTTGGTCCCATGGCAGGACCCCCCAGCTCAGCACACCCTCCTTGTGCTCCTCCGAAGAAAGCAGAGCAGGACATCGAGCTGTGGAAGAAACAAGAGGCCGCGGCCAAAGAGGCAGAGTCCAGCCCCCCTGGCAGTGAGGACCAGCCCGAGGTGAAAGTGCCCCACGTGTCCCTCTGTCCTGGTGGGGCAGCCCCAAGTGGGGAAGGGCAAAGCAGGTCCCGGTGGGGGGGGAGAGCTGGGTGGGAGGTGAAGATGGGGGCACCTCAGGGGTGTGTCGGGGGGTCAGGCCGTTCACCCCGTGCTGTCCCCACCCCCAGCTGCCCACCCAGAGAGCCAAGCGGCAGCAGATGGACATGATCGCCGAGCTGAAGAAGAAGCAGATGGTGAAGGAGCCGCTCATCTACGAAGGGAAAGACGGGGCCATCGAGGACATTATTTCAGGTGAGAGATCAGTTCAGGTGAGCAGAGCCAGTGCTCGGGGACAGCGCGGAGACCCTCGCTGATGGGGGGGCCGTGGGGGGCTGTGACAGCCTGGAGCCAGAGGGCCACTGAGCCCCATCATGGGGACCAAACCCACCTGTAGCAGCTTCCCATCCCACGCAGCCAAGCTGCTGAGCACTCTCTGCCCTGTCTCATGGCTCTTCCTCCTCTTCTGCTTCTTCCTCCTCCTTCCTCCTCTTCCTCCTGCTCCTCCTCGCTGTCTCTGGATTGTTCTGCTCAGCTCTGAAAACTGTTCCTTTCACGGCCCGGACGGGTAAGCGCTCGTCCCGGCTCTTCTGCGATATCAGCTTCCCCGAGGAGAGTCCTCTGTAGGTAACGTGGGGGTCCGGGGCTGGGGGCGAGGCGCCGGCGGGGGCTGCCAGGCTCTGCCACCCCCCGGGTTTCCTGCCCCCCGTCACCCCCGGTTGCGGGGCAGACGGGCCGGGCTCTGCGCCGTGCTGAACGCCCGTCCCGGGGGCACCGCGGCAGCAGCCCCAGCCCCAGGGTGCGGCGCTGGGCACCGCAGGAGCCGCGGGACGGTTGTTCCGTAGCTGCTGCTCCTTCCGTCTCCGCGGGCAGCCGGTCGGGCTTCTCCCGAGCACCCTGGTACCCGAGGGGGGGCACTGGGCGGTGGTGGGGGCCGGGGTCCCGGCCGGAGCCGGGGCGGGCAGGCTCAGCGCTTTTTCTCGCTGCAGATCTGCGGAACAACCCGTACCGGCGCGCCGACAAGGGCCGCGGCAGCGCCAAGAAGCGGGCGGCGGGGCAGAGCCTGCAGGCGACGCCGGACATCGCGCTGTGACCGGCGCCGTCCCTGCAGCTGCCAGGACCGGGACAGGACCGGCCTCCCGGCGCAGATGGGACCGTAGGACGCCGACCCGCCGGCCCGGGACGACGCGGGGCAGTGGGACGGTGCCCGCTCCCGGCTGCTCCAGCCGCTTCGCCTGCCAGCTCCCACCCCGCGGGCCCTCCGCTCCAGAACAGGGACCCCCCGGCGCTTGCTTAGCGATGCCCCCGAGCTCCTCTCCTCCCGCTGGCAGGGCTGGGCGACCCTCCTGTGTATGGGCAGGGAGGGGGGAGCAGAGAACGGGCCCCAGCTTGTCCTGGAAGGAGCCCGATCCCCACCCCAGCGCTGCTTCAGCGCCCGCCGTTCTCGGGGCCAGCCCCGCGCACTGCTGCACCGCACCCCCCCACCCCCGCTCTTCAGCTTGCTGGTGCCTTCGGTTCCCCGCGGCAGGAGGGGAGGAGGACGGAGAGCCAGGGATCTCCCCCCGGCCCTGCACGTCTGCCCCGGCCCCGCAGAGCCCTTCGAGCCCCGTGTGCTGCTTCCCAAGGCACGGGCTGCGCCTCCTCTCCCGGGAGGAGCCTGCTGCAAAGTTCCACCCTGGGCACTTCCCGTTCCCCAGGAGCTGGCAGGGGTGCTATTTTACAGTGGTTTTATACGTCTTCCTTAACGTTTCTCTGTGCTACGGGAGCAGGGACTGGAATATCTAGATACAGGCTCTCACCTAAGGCTCAGGTGAGTCCGTTCCTCACAGGGGAGGCTCCACAGCTGCAACCAACAGCAGCAGGCACAAGGATCTACTGTTCTCAAGTCTGCGAGGTGGCACCTCTGTCCTGCATCCCCCTCTGCTGTGGGGGCTGGAGCCTCCCGGAGCCAACAGGGACCATCAGGAGGCTGCTCCCCAGCCAGCAGCTGCAGGACACACACCCAGCGGCCTCCAGCCCCTGCAGCAACCACCAGGAGCCCAAAACAGAGTTGAATCACAGAATTGTCGGGGTGGAAAGGGACCTGCAGAGATCAGCTAGTCCAGCCTCCCTGATAAAGCAGGAATGCTGCAGGAGAGAGGCCGGAGCAGCTGCAGGAACATTCAAGTAACGCCCCGGCCTCCACCCCTGCCCTGCTGCTGCCTCAACCCCAACCACGCACTGTCACAATTAACCTCTTGATGTATTTACTTCATTAATTGGCCCCTGCTCGCCCTGCTGCCCAGGGCTGGTGGCCACCATGTGTACGTTCTTGTTAGCCCCAGCTTCAGACCCGGGTAGGTCCCCAGCACAAGGCAGAGCAGCCGCTGCTTCCCGCTGGAATGAAGAGGCGAAGCGCCGGCTCCGGATCGCCCCGGGATCGGAGGGAGGGAAGGGAAATGAATGTGTAACTTATAAATGCCTTTAAGCCAGAAATGTAAAACATTAACTGCTAATTTGTATACATTATTTTTCTATCCTGAAGGCCTGTTTAATCTAAAGCAGAACTGGTAATAAAGTGACTCTGAGGATGAAGCACTTGTCTGGGAGAAGGGGTGAAGATTTGCAGGGGGGACGATGGGAAGGGAAGAGGGAAGGGAAGAGGGAAGGGAAGAGGGAAGGGAAGAGAAAGGGAAGGGAAGAGAAAGGGAAGGGAAGAGAAAGGGAAGGGAAGAGAAAGGGAAGGGAAGAGAAAGGGAAGGGAAGAGAAAGGGAAGGGAAGAGAAAGGGAAGGGAAGAGAAAGGGAAGGGAAGAGAAAGGGAAGGGAAGAGAAAGGGAAGGGAAGAGAAAGGGAAGGGAAGAGAAAGGGAAGGGAAGAGGAAGGGAAGGGAAGAGGAAGGGAAGGGAAGAGGAAGGGAAGGGAAGAGGAAGGGAAGGGAAGGGAAGAGGAAGGGAAGAGGAAGGGAAGGGAAGGGAAGGGAAGGGAAGGGAAGGGAAGGGAAGGGAAGGGAAGGGAAGGGAAGGGAAGGGAAGGGAAGGGAAGGGAAGGGAAGGGAAGGGAAGGGAAGGGAAGGGAAGGGAAGGGAAGGGAAGGGAAGGGAAGGGAAGGGAAGGGAAGGGAAGGGAAGGGAAGGGAAGGGAAGGGAAGGGAAGGGAAGGATGGATGAGCTGCTGCTCGTTGCTCAGGTAACAACACTGACCTCCTGTGCAAGGAAGAGCACGTTGAAGTGGCTGCTGTGTTTCTGACTGGTCCACGGCTGCAGCTGGGACAGGGAAACTTGAGGGCTCTGCTCAGCCCTGCAGCTCCTCCCAGGACTGGCAGCCTCCAGGCAAGGGTGAGAACATGAGGAAGGAGTGCCAGAGGACAAGAGAAGGGAAAAGCCAGGACTTGTGGCTCTTCCAAGGGGCAGTCCCACTTCCTACTGTGCAAGTGTCCCTGAGGAGAAGGCCACCAGACCCCAGGCAAAGACATGTACCAATCTCTGCTGGCTACCTGGGCCAGGAGGCCACAGTGTTTGACATCCATGGTGTGGAGGAGCAGAGGGCTCAGGAGAGCCCATGGCCAGGGGGGCAGCACCAGCAGTTTTACACCACTGCTCAGCTGGGCTGGCCTTAGAGGCACGAGGTGCTCCAGTTGCTCCCCTAAGCTGGGCTGGACCTTTGTGGGGAACTCCAGTGACAAACACCTCATTTTGTGGACCACTGATCTGACCTGTGTCTAGTGTTCTAAACACAGGTACATGACAGTGACCCTGACAACTTCACTTTGGACTTTGTGCTTCAAGACACCCCTCTCCCTGGCAGTGCCACCAGCTCCCCCTTGGTGTAACAGAGACCCACCCCAGCAGAGCCAAACCACCCCCACGTCAAGCACAGGCACCTGCTGAACAGTGTGGGCAAAACTCCAGGCTCTGCCTCCCCAGCCAGGCACCTCAAGGTCCCAGCCCTGCTTCTGCACTATGGGGGGGTAGACTCAGCAGCTCCCAGAACAGGTAAACCCCCCATCTGCAGGGACAGGAGGAGGAAAAGGGACTATCTGCCTGATAATGAACCTTACAGAGCCTTCCAGTGCCTGAAGGGGCTCCAGGAAAGCTGGGGAGGGACTTTGGACAAGGGCAGAGAGGGATGGGATGAGGGGGAATGGATTAAAACTGGAAGAGGGAGATTGAGGTGAGACATGAGGAGGAAATTCTTTGCTGTGAGGGTGGTGAGACAGTGGCTCAGGTTGCCCAGAGAAGCTGTGGCTGCCCCATCCCTGGAAGTGTTGAAGGGCAGGTTGGATGGGGCTTGGAGCAACCTGGTCTGGTGGGAGGTGTCCCTGCCCATGCAGGGGGTTGGATCTAGATGATCTTTAAGGTCCTTCCAACCCAAACCAGTCTGTGACTCCATGACTCTATGATAACAGAGAGATACCAGCTTATTTAGCTCAGATCTAACAAACGTGGACAAGGGGCAATGGGCACAAACTGGAGCCCAGGAGGGTCAAGCTGAACATAAGGACAAACTTCTTTGCTGTGAGGGTGGCAGAGCCCTGGGACAGGCTGCCCAGGGAGGTGGTGGAGTCTCCATCCCTGGAGACATTCCAAACCCACCTGGACGTGTTCCTGTGGGATCTGCTCTAGGTGACCCTGCTCTGGCAGGGGGTTGGACTGGATGATCTCCAGAGGTCCCTTCCATCCCCCACCACTCTGTGACCCTGAAAAGTCCTGCTGCATCCTCCAAAAACCAGGGCAACACACAGCAGATTTTACCCAGACCAGGCTTCCCTTCTTGAAAACTGCCCCATTCAGCTCCAGTGCCTTGTCCTCTGGGCCAAGGTATCAAACCACCACCAATGAGAAGGAAGAATCTTTTTTCCTTTTTTTTCCCAACTTTATTATTTTTTTTTTTTCCTGTGAAAATGCAGGTCACCAAAAAAATGTTAATTTCAAGAAATCACAGTTTTTATAAAGTGTCATTCGTTCATTCCAAGCCCCTCCATCACTTTCACCCACACCTGTCCTGCCCCTCCCAGATGATCAGCTTCATCTTGCTCTGCCAACAGTGACTTTTCCAGACTTCCAGAAGGAGCTCCATGACAAGAACCATCTGTGCTTATCACTCCTACTGGTATTTGTCCTCCCTACCCTGACCTGGGGGTTCTGTCCTCAAGCCAGTTGTGTAATGACACAGTTTCAGCCCAATTTTCATGTGGATAACAACAAGCTTTCCTGACTTTCTCTTCTGGCAGCCTGGAGCTGGAAGCTGGACTTTTTTAGGCCTGTCCCAGCAAAAGTGACCAGCCAACTGAAGAGGAAACTGTTTTGGCAGCAGAAGAGAGTTGAGGAGATCCCAAGTTGATAGGTAGCAAACACATGAAAACCCTGGAGATGCTCCTGATTGGAGAACCACATTTCAGGACAGGAAGGAAGCACCAGTGGTTTGTGGTATTAGCCCAAGGTCCTTCCCACCCAGCAGGGACTGTTGACCCCCAGCTCTGCTGGCTGGTTGTCATGGAAAAGATTCCTTAGGTGGAAATCTGCAGCCTGACTTCCTCACTTGAGGTGGCAGCAAAATAGGACTGAAGGTTTTGGACAAAATGAGCAGGATGGAGATGGTGGCTAATGCTGGTGAGGGTCCAGGAGAAGGTGGAGATCTCCATCTCCCCAGCAAGGCCAGTGGGGCTGGCTCCCACCTGCTCCTGCATGTGGCCTGTGGAAGGTTAATGCTGTGGATGAAGTGGAAAGCTCCAAGTCCTGGGAGCAGAGGGTTGCATCCTGCCCTGCTGCTGAGCACCACCTGAGCCCAGCACGATGCACAGAACCACACACCTGGAAGCACTGACAGAGCACAGGGAAAGCCACCAGACCCAGCCTCTGGGATGGACACAGACCAGGCTTTGGTATTGACACCTCCCCAGGGAGGTGTCACACTGACACCACCCCCACGGGCTCTTCTTAGAAACAACCAACAGGTTTTTCTCCTCCCCCCACTCAGAGGAAGCCCAGGAAGGGGGTCAGGCCTGGGGAGATGGGTTGGTGCACTGAACATGTCCTTGGGAGCTCCTGGGAAGGCATTTTGATCCCTCCTGCTTCAGAGCCTACAATTCTAGGAGTTCATGGCAGCTGAAAAAGCCAAAAATGGAGCCAACCAACCCATCCCCTCCCCCTCCTTCCTGGAAGAGAAGTGCATCATGTCTTAATTGTTTACTAAAAAGCCTCTTTATGTGCCATTTCAACTATAATTAGGTGTCTATTTTGGACACAAGTGCTTTAGAATAAAAAGTGCTATAAAACTCTCCCCAGAGCTGTGACAGGTTTAATTTTTCTTCGAGTTCCACTTTTTTTTTTTTATTTATTGCATCACAACTTGAGTTTTCTGAGCTGGGGTGTCACTGCCTCGTGTAGCAAAACCAGCCCATGTTCTGGGAGACCAAAGGGAAGGAGGATCAGTTGCTTAAAGGTCCTCAAAAGGAGAAGCTCAGAGGTCAACTTTTCCTAGCTATTTTTCTAAGTGAACTTCACTTGAGCAAACTGCCAAGGTTCCTGCCCTCTCGTGTCCCCCAGAACCAGCATGGATCCACCCAGCAGGACCTTCCTTGCTTTTTGGGAGCTGCTCCTCTACCCAGTTTGGATGCAGACAGCTCCTGCTCAGAGGCCCCAGTGGATGCAGCATGCTGGAAGAGCCCAGCACACCATCAAGTGATGGTGATCTCCAGGGGTGCAAGGACTTGGAGCAGCCCTGAACAGGCACACCCAGAGCTTCCTCCTCCCTCTGGTTTTGTTCTGGGTCATAGAAGGGGGAGCAGCACCAGCCCATTGAATGTGACCCAAACAGCTCCAGTAGGTGGCAAACAATTCACAAATCCATAAGAAAACAACTTCAAAGCTTGAGGCATTCTGGGCCCAGCTGCCATCCCACTCCTTTCACACCCTGGGACACAAGGGGAGTGGTAGGAAGCCTCCTGCCAGTCTGTGGGTGCTGGTGGGGACAGGCTGAGCCAACACATGGCACAGAACTGGGCCACTGATCTCCAGTGGAGGGGCTGAGCAGGCAGCCTGCAAGCCTGGAGCCAGATCTATAGAAACACTGCAGCAAAATCCAGACCTTGTCCAAGCTGCCTGAGCCATCCTCTCTTCCCTCTTCAGGGGAAGCTGCCTGGATGGGACAATCCCAGTCAAGTCCCAGGTCAGTGGTGGAAACAGGCTGGAGGAACATAACCCCCCCACCCTGCCCCACCAAGGAACACCAAGCCCTTCTCCTGCCCTACCTGCCCACCAGCTCTGGCAGCCACAGCAGAGAGTGAGCACCAGCTCCCAGGCTGGGGAGGAGACCAGAAGATGAGAGCTGCAAGCAAAGCTCTTTCTGGGAACAAAGTTCTTTTCTGATTCAAGAAGGAAGCGTCTGCGGGGAAGGGTGGGAGGTGAAACCAAGAACCCAGCCAGTTACTGCTGTTGATTTTCCCCCTGCAAAAGGCTTGAGGTAGAGGTGCTGCTACCCAAAGCCAACAGAAATGTTGAGTTTTCCCTCCAGGTAGAAGGAAGTCAGCCAGCTCCCCTCAGCACCACCAACCACAGCTGCACTGAAGATACCCAACCTCCTCCTCTGGGTGAGCCCGGCAACGACCGACCGGCTTCACCACGGAGATGGAGGAACAGGAGTTCTCCTCCAATCCCCCTCTTCTCCTGAAAAGCACAATCACATTCCTCTGCAAAACAGGAATTTCCACCCACCATTCTCAAGCTCAACCTAACACTCACACCCAAAACAAGTAATTCCCACTGTTCTGGGGAACATCTAAGCTCAGGACGTGTCTTGGAACTGGATCAGAACAGACAACAGCAGTGAGGCCCGGGAGCAGCGAGCTGCTGAACCACTATCCTACTTGAGCACAAAACACCAGCAACTGCACTTGGTGCTCCACGGCAGGGGTGGTTGGAAGCTTTTGCAATTCCTTCTTTCAACAAGGTAAAAACCTCCAGAGCAGGAAGAGCTTCAGGGCCTGTTCTCCAGCTGCCCGTGTTTGACCCGCCATGTCCAGCTGACGCTGCAGTCGGGGGCCAGGGTGCACTGCAGCTCGATGCCAGAGTCTGGGACCTCCATGTCGTAGTGAACTGGGTGGCCTTCCTTGGTCACCAGGCTGAAAGCAGGGACTGGGATCTGGGGAGCAGAGCAGACAGACCTGAGTGGCACTGCAAGCTTCTTGAAGAACATGATATCCCTGTCAGACCCAGCAAACAGCTTCCCAAGCTGAGAAAATCCGAGAATCCCGGACTGGTTTGGTTTGGAGGGACCTTAAAGATCATCTGGATCCAACCCCCCTGCATGGGCAGGGACACCTCCCACCAGACCAGGTTGCTCCAAGCCCCATCCAACCTGCCCTTCAACACTTCCAGGGATGGGGCAGCCACAGCTTCTCTGGGCAACCTGTTCCAGGGTCTCACCACCCTCAGAGGGAAGAATTTCCTCCTCATGTCTCACCTCAATCTCCCTCTTCCAGTTTTAATCCATTCCCCCTCATCCCATCCCTCCCTGCCCTTGTCCAAAGTCCCTCCCCAGCTTTCCTGGAGCCCCTTCAGGCACTGGAAGGTGCTCTAAGGTCTCCCTGGAGCCTTCTCTTCTCCAGGCTGAACACCCCAACTCTCCCAGCCTGTCTCCAGAGCAGAGCTGCTCCAGCCCTCTGGTCATACTTGTGGCCTCCTTCGGACTTGCTCCAACAGCTCCATGTCCTTCTTATGTTGGGGGCTCCAGAACTGGACCCAGTTCTCCAGGTGGGGTCTCACCAGAGTGGAGCAGAGGGGGACAATCCCCTCCTTGGCCCTGCTGGTCCTACTGCTGGTGACACAGCCCAGGACATGGGTGGTTTCTGAGCTCCAGCACATGGTGCCAGCTCATGGTGAGCTCCAGGAGAGAGGCCTGTGCTGGGCAGGAACATCCCAATCTTCCCTCATGAGGAAGCATAGCAGAAACTGGAGCAGGCAGCATCCACCTGCCTGCTCAAGTCCCTCACCCAAGTTCTTGACCATTGGTTGGTGGTTCCTGAAGTGCCCACGTTTGTGCCCTGTGAACTCCTCTGCAGCCTACTGACAGTTTGCTTTGGGATGTCCAAGTACACCAAAAGGCACCAACACCACTAAAACATTGTCTGGACTTCTGCAACCTCTTTGTTTAGAGATGATCACCACATTTGATGCTCAGGTGAGTCACAGTCCCAAAAACACTCTGGAGTTTCTTTCAGGGACTGCCAAAGAGGCCCACAGTGAGGCTCTGGAGTCTGCCAATATCTCCTCCAACCTCAGGAGTTAGAACATCCAGCAGCCAAACACTGGCTGACACCACTGCTCTTGGTGCAAAAACCCATGGCAAAGTAATTGTTCTTGAGGAAGAGGAGAAAGATTTTATCTTTAGAGATGAGAAGAAGGAATTTTAAGCTGCAGCACAGGTCGTTTCTAGGATGAAGATCCCTGTGACAATCAGCACTGGTGTGTAAGTCAGTGAACACCTTCTGGTATCACCCTGATAACACCAGCACTGAAGTTGTGCTACTAAACGTGTCACTAGGATCCTTGATGGATTAAATGGATTAAAACTGGAAGAGGGAGATTGAGGTGAGACATGAGGAGGAAATTCTTCCCTGTGAGGGTGGTGAGACTGTCCCAGGTTGCCCAGAGAAGCTGTGGCTGCCCCATCCCTGGCAGTGTTGAAGGGCAGGTTGGATGGGGCTTGGAGCAACCTGGTCTGGTGGGAGGTGTCCCTGCCCATGCAGGGGGTTGGATCCAGATGATCTTTAAGGTCCTTCCAACCCAAACCATCCAATGATTCCGGGTCACAGGGTTTAAGACATGAGGCTGCATCATGGATGAAATTGCTGGATTTCACCCCCAGCTTTGTGTCTCACCTGGCTGCTTATCCCAGTGGCAACGTCTCCCACCTTGGTCCTGTGGAAATCCCTGATGTGTAAATTTTCTCCACTTAGCAACTGGATCTGGATTTTCACTCCTGCAATGCACAAGAGAAGTCATTCACTTCTGCTGTAGGCACAGGGACTTCCCCAGCCAACACAGAAAAAGCAACTAGGAATGTAGATACACCAGAACTCCTCCTTTTTTTTGGTCATTAACCATTAAATTTATGGAGGCCTGAGCATGGAGGCTTCCTCAACACAACAAGGGCTCAGAGAGCAGAGCTGGATTTAGCAAGAAAGGAGCTGAAGAGATGTATTGATTTGCACAACATGCCCTTAAAATCACTTTGGAGATGTTGATGGTTCTCAAGCACACTGTTGCACGTGGCAGTGGCACAAGGCACCCAAAGCTGAAGCAAACTGGGTGTTCAGGAACTTCTCTGGCTTCTCCTAGACTTGACAGACTTGAGGAGAGTTGGGCAGGGAGAAAACTCATGAAGTTCAACAAGGGCAAGTGTAGAGCACTGCATCTGGGGAGGAACAACCCTAGGTACCAGTCCAAATTAAGGGGTGACCTGCTGGAGAGCAGCTCTGGGGAAAAAGGCCTGGGGGTTCTGGTGGCCAACAGGCTGACCATGAGCCAACAATTGGCCAAGAAGGCCAATGTCATCCTGAGGGCATCAAGGAGAGCGTGGCCAGCAGGTCAGGGAGGTTCTCCTGCCCCTCTGCTCTGCCCTGGGGAGGCCCCATCTGGAGAACTGGGTCCAGTTCTGGGCTGCCCAGTTCCAGAAGGACAAGGAGCTGCTGGAGAGAGTCCAGCACAGGGCACTGAGATGCTGAGGGGCCTGGAGCATCTGCCTGTGAGGAAAGGCTGGGAGAGCTGGGGCTGTTCAGCCTGGAGAGGAGGAGGCTGAGGGGGGATCTCATCAGTGCTGCTCAATATCTCCAGGGGGGGGGCAGGAGGATGGGGCCAGACTCTTCCCAGTGGTGCCCAGTGACAGGACAAGGGGCAATGGGCACAAACTGGAGCACAGGAGGGTCAAGCTGAACATCAGGACAAACTTCTTTCCTGTGAGGGTGGCAGAGCCCTGGGACAGGCTGCCCAGGGAGGTGGTGGAGTCTCCATCCCTGGGGACATTCCAAACCCACCTGGATAAGTTCCTGTGGGATCTGCTGTAGGTGACCCTGCTCTGGCAGGGGGTTGGACTGGATGATCTCCAGAGGTCCCTTCCAACCCCCACCACTCTGTGACTCTGTGGGTGCCTTCCACCCACTGATGACTGGGGCAGACTCAACCTCCCGACAATCCATGTGCTTTTAGGAGGGTCCGTGCTGCCACAGCAACTGAAGGACATGAAGACCTCAAAGACTCCATTTCCCAGAGCCTCTAGATACTGAGAACATCCTACCTGACTGTTTCTCCAAGCTTTGGAAACCCAGACTCACCGTTGAAGTAGCTGGGAGTGTCCGTGGGCCGGCTGCGGCTCAGCAGGTTGTTCCAACTGAAGCTCTGTCCATCTGCCTGGCTGTTCCAGGAGTGAATCCCAGAGCTCATAGTGTCCCTCAAGCTATGAGAAGCCTTCATGGAATTCTGCAAAAGGAAGCACAAGTTTGTAAAAGGCTCCTAAAGAAAGTGAGCTTGCGTGAGGTAAACATTAGAATAACCTAAGGGAGAAAAAAGAAGTCCCCAGGGATCTAAGGCTGGGCTTGAGTTATCCAACACTCCTCTGCCATCTAGAAGGGGGATGAACAACAATGCAACAGTTTGGAGACATCCTAAGGTGTTCTCAATACTCCAATCAATAATCAGCTGAAGGGTTGGATGAGAAAAGAGGGTTTCATCATCTTGAGAGAGAGAGAATAAAGCATCAGATAAAAGCGTCAGGAAAAGTAACACCCAGAAAAGCAGTTCACTGCATCCACAACTGCATCCAGTGCCCTGCTGCACTGGGTGGAAAAGGCTGGACTATCTTAGAGTCAGAGAAGGTCAATCTGACAACATCAGTACCAGCCAGAAGTCACATTAGATGTTAGGGTAGATAGTGGGGGCAGAGGGAAAAAGCTGAGTCACATCCCCACACACTTGCTGTGTCAACAGCGGAACTGCTGGACAGAACTCTGCTCAGTGCTCCTCAGAGAGCATTAGAAGGCAGAGAAGAGGAACAGAAATAGGACATCAAGATGTTCACAGGCAGGAAGGATTCCTGTAGGTGGCAGGCTATCCAACTTTGGACTCTGAAAACAATGACTGAAGGGCTGATGTCCTTCCCTGATTCCACAAGGGTCAGACAGTGTTGCTCACTGCGATTCCCTACCTTATGAACACCAGAGATAAAGCAAAAATTAATTAAAATTAGTATTTAAACTTAGACTAGGTAAGTCTTTCATATGAATAGGTTAAAAGGAGTCCATGGAGAACAGATCCATAGGCTGGGAATGAATATCCAAGACAAGGGGCTCTGTTCTGCCCTATCCTTCTGTTTTTCCCCAAACATCCTTTGGGTGGCCGTGGCCAGGCTGAAGGTCCTGGGCTGGGCAGTGTTAGGCCCAAGGTGGCTCAGCTCCTGTGCTCATCAGGGGGTCCCTGTGCTCAAAGAGGGTCGAGGCCACATGGAGATTTTCCATCTCCACACACTTGAGTGAGCACAGAGCCCAGGAGAGCAACTGGAGGAAAGAGATCCACGCTGGAGAGTAAAGAACAACCACAATCCTAAAATCCCTCCCTGTCCAAGGGCACAGATTTGTACCCCACAGCAAACTGGGGGTCAAAAAGCAGCAGCAAATGTGAGAAACTCCAGATGCCCACTGGTTCCAGCTCCCCGGGGTGGCTCCCCTGCCTCCCCCCAGCCCCAGTGACACAGCCTGGTACTCACCTTCTCACTGGCATCTGACACGAAGGGGCTGTCGATGCTGAGACAGGACAGCATTTGCTCCTGCTCTTCCAGCGAGTAGGGCTGGGAAAGGCTGTTCAAAAACAGCTCTGCAAGAAAGGAAAGAGAAGGAATTCCAGGGATCCCCTTCATGCTTCCCTGCTCCAACCACAGCTACTGCCATTAATGCCCAAAGCTTCTTCAGCCTCACCTGCTGACCACTGATATTAGTGTCCCCAAAGCACGTGACACACGGCTCCTCTGCTCAGCAGAGGTTGAGGCCACCACTGAAAATAGGGAACCTGAGCCTGAGAGGACAGAGGAATTGTGCAATGACATGCAAATGCCAGAGACAGGATGAGCACCCAGAATTTCCCAGTTCTTGCCTACTTGTCACCCATCAGCCTTCACTCTTCATCCATCCACATCACACCCAGGGAAAGGTCAAACTTGTGGAGTCAACTCCTGATTTGTAACTTGCACTGATAATATCCAGACTTTACAAGGCTGCTGAAGATCCAAAGCCATTTGAGAAGAAAGCTGGTCCTCAGCAACCCCTAAAATGACCCTCCTCAGCTCTGTGACAACAGTTACATTTCCAGACACTTCTTTCCTAGCTTGAAGTTTTCTAGTCATTTACAAAGACCAGAAAATATGGGATAAAAAAAGTGAAAAGTTGAGCTATACTGGGCCAATGGAATTACTGATTTTCACACTGAACTTCACAGAATCCCAGGCTGGTTTGGGTTGGAAGGGACCTTTAAAGATCATCCAGTCCCAACCCCCTGCATGGGCAGGGACACCTCCCACCAGACCAGGTTGCTCCAAGCCCCATCCAACCTGCCTTCAACACTTCCAGGGATGGGGCAGCCACAGCTTCTCTGGGCAACCTGGGCCAGGGTCTCACCACCCTCACAGGGAAGAATTTCCTCCTCATGTCTCACCTCAATCTCCCTCTTCCAGCTTTAATCCATTCCCCCTCATCCCATTCCTCCCTGCCCTTGTCCAAAGTCCCTCCCCAGCTTTCCTGGAGCCCCTTCAGGCACTGGAAGGTGCTCTAAGGTCTCCCTGGAGCCTTCTCTTCTCCAGCCTGAACACCCCCAACTCTCTCAGCCTGTCTCCAGAGCAGAGCTTTTCCCAGAGGTCCCTGCACCTCTCACAGATACTCACTCCACTGCTAGAGCAGAAGCAAATCCTGATCACTATCTTTGTGGCACATTACGAGAGAGGAACTATGAACAAAATGATATCCAAGCTCAAACCCCAGCAGTAATTGTCAAGAGGCCAAAACCAAGCAGCTGTGTTTTGATCAAAGCTGAATTCCCTGCACAGCACATGGCTTACCTATCTCCAGCTGCTGGAGCTCTTGCTCTGAAATGGTTGTTGCTTTCTCCATGTGGCTGCAGCTCTTCAGGGGGAGAGGAGTGGAGGAGAGAGGTGGAGGATCCCAGGTCTCAGATAATTCCTTGCACACGTTCCCAGGGGTTCCCTCAGTCTCCTCTGTTTGCTCCAGAGATGGTGGTGGTAGGACTGGGCTTGCACAAGAAACTTTGTCTGCCAGTTTTGGGTCAGAAGCAGTCTCAGAAACTGGGCTCACTGTGGGGGACAGGGAGGTCTGTGGAGTGTTTTCTTTGTTCCAGGATAAATGTCTAGGCTCTCTGTATTCACCTTTCCAGGGGCTTGTCACACCTCCCACTATAAAACCAAAAACCATTACAAAATATATTAAAGAGATGAAAGTTTTCCTTCACAATCAGAGTTTCTGCAGTGCATCTTGCTGTGAAATGCCCAGCTTCTTCAAAAGACACAACCAGGTCACCTCGACAACTTCTTGCTGTGTTACAGCAAGAGATGATGGCTAGCTTTAGAGGCAAGACTGGGCCACAGGCAGGAGTTACAGGTCAGGATGGAATAAACCTCTGCTTTCAGTTCTGCTGCACACCAGGCTCCAGCTCACTGGATGGAGTTGATGCTTGAGCTGAACACGAGCCCAACCACAGCACATGCTGTAATAAACCCCCACAAAGCACAACAGCATCAGCTTCAAGCTGAGGAGGAAGAAAGAGCACGTAAGAGCACAGAGGAAAGTTGAATTTCTTGGGGTGAGAAACACCCAGCTGTGGGTAAAAGGTATCAACCCAAAAATACACCTCGAGGCTGAAGCCTGTGCAAACAACACCCTGCAGAGTAAAAGATCCTGAGGTTTCCCACTGTGACAACACCAGCAAGTGGCCACCCTGCCAGGGAGGGGAAGAAGGTTTAGATTCAGGACATTTCTACCTTCTTCAAGTGCCACACTGGTCTTAGTTTTCAGTTCAGATGCAGATGCTCTCTGAACAGGCTCCTTCTCCAGACCCATTTTAATAATCTCCGCAGTGAGAGGGTTGCAGGAAGGTGGAATTTCCCTCAGAGGAGGTGGCTCTTTAGCTATCTGTGTAACAAACAGGAAGTGAAAGAGGTTAGACCAGAGAGGCTTCATTTGATTTCAGAAAGGTTCTTCCCACCCTCAGAGGGTTTCCAACTGAAATTACAGCCTGAAATGAGAGGCCTGAGCAGTAATTTTATTACAGCTGAATGGCTAAAAAGTCACACCCAAGTCATGAGCAGGGTAGGAGAGAAACAGGCCCAGGATGTAATACCCAGCAGTCTAAGAGGTGTAAGAAATAATCCACTTCCAAAGGAAGGTTGGCATCATGGAATCACAGAATCACAGAAGGATGAAGGTTGGGAGGGACCTTAAAGATCATCAGGACCCAACCTCCCTGCTATGAGCAGGGACACCTCCCACCAGACCAGGCTGCACAAGCCTCATCCAACCTGGCCTTGAACACCTCCAGGGATGGGGCAGCCACAACCTCCCTGGGCAACCTGTGCCAGTGCCTTCCTGCTCTCATGGGGAAGAATTTCTTCCTCATGTCTCACCTCAATCTCCCCCCTTTAGTTTAAAACCATTACCCCTTGTCCTATCACTGCCCTCTCTGGTCCAAAGTCCCTCCCCAGCTTTCCTGGAGCCCCTTCAGGCACTGGAAGGTGCTCTAAGGTCTCCCAGGAGCCTTCTCTTCTCCAGGCTGAACACCCCCAATACTCCCAGCCTGTCCCCAGACCATCTCAGATGCCCAGCTGGCTCTCAGCCAGCCTTCCTGAAACGACTGCTCTCCAGCTAGCTGTAATGAGATTTTACAGGCTTAAGTACCTGTTAGTGGAGATAACTGGGGTCACTCACCTTCAGACAGAGAGGGTGGTTGTAGTACTGGGTCCAAGGGTGGCACCCATTCAGCATGTGCAGCATCATGCAGCAGCTGCTCCAGACGTCCACCTTGGAGTCACAGCGCTTGCCCATCACCACCTCCGGGGCCATGTGGGTCTCTGTGCCAGGCACATAGTTCCCTAAAGCCATTCAAATGAAAACTCAACTCCAGGGGATTGTTCCAATCCAACTGCTGGGAAGCCTAAGGCAGCCTCCTTGTCTTTTCAGTGAGCAACAAGTCCCCTTAACCCAAAAAGCAGCTTGGGATGCTCCTATGAGCTGTTCAAAGGCTACATCTCCACAGCAGTCTCACCCCTCATAGAATCATGGAATAGGAAGGACCCTAAAGATCACCCAGATCCCCCTGCATGGGCAGGGTCACCTCCCACTAGACCAGGTTGCTCCGAGCCCCTTCCACAGAATAGGTGTTAAACTCCCCTTCTGAGCAAATTTGGGAGGCAAAACACAGTGTTCCACTGGTGAGTTTGGCATTAGAAAACATACCCTCCTCTTTCAACAGCTGCACTGAGCAGCACTGTGAAGTTTAACAGCCCAAAAGGCAGTGAGGAATTTTGCTTTGGTGGAGCTCAGGATTCTTCCTCAGCCTTTTAGAGAGGTGACATGACAAGCCAGAGTTCCATTTTTACGTTTCAGTGTGGTTTCTTGTAGGGACAAAACACTGAATGTTGTTTGCTGACATAATCTGACCAAAAAAAAAAGAACAACAACCAACCACCAGCCTCCTAGACTGGGAGATAAGGACCATCCTCCAACCTACAATTCCTTTCAGCTGTCAGTGGGACACATCACAGTAAGACCAATATATGAGACACGATGAGCAACGTTCAGTCTGGAAAATACAGTTGCTGGCAAATGAGCCATATGTAAATGTTCAACAAGAAAGGATGAGTCAGTAGGGCAATTCTTCAGAATTGAAGCAGCAGATCCTTACCTGTGACCAAGCACTTTCCCAGGCCATCGGGGTGAAGGTGAGCAGAGTGACCAAAGTCACACAGCAGAGCCCTGCTTCCATCGTCAGACAAGAGCACGTTTTCCGCTGGCAACGAGAAGGTTTGAATGAGTCAGTCTCCTTTGTGCTATGGTCACTGGGATGGAAAAACCAGCCAAAGGCCCACACAACTAGAGGGGTTTTGAGCCCAAACCAAGGTCTGTTACTCCTGTGGAGTGTCACTGGCTTAAGCAGGTGCACAACTTGAATTATCTCTGCTGAAGACAGGCTGGGAGAGTTGGGGTGTTCAGCCTGGAGAAGAGAAGGCTCCAGGGAGACCTTAGAGCACCTTCCAGTGCCTGAAGGGGCTCCAGGAAAGCTGGGGAGGGACTTTGGACAAGGGCAGGGAGGGATGGGATGAGGGGGAATGGATGAAAACTGGAAGAGGGAGATTGAAGTGAGACATGAGGAGGAAATTCTTCCCTGTGAGGGTGGTGAGACCCTGGAACAGGTTGCCCAGAGAAGCTGTGGCTGCCCCATCCCTGGAAGTGTTGAAGGGCAGGTTGGATGGGGCTTGGAGCAACCTGGTCTGGTGGGAGGTGTCCCTGCCCATGCAGGGGGGTTGGATCTAGATGGTCCTTAAGGTCCTTCCAACCCAAACCATTCCATAGCTCTATGATAAGCTACCAATTATCTACCCTGGAGATTCCTCAGCCCCAGTGGTGGGGCAGCCTGGGCAAACATACTGTCAGACCCACTGGATGACAGAAAGAGGTGACAAATAAAATATGCCCAGCTGTTTAGAACCAACTTGGCTCTAATCTCAAATGTAGAGCTGAAAATAAGCTTTTGCTACTCAGTAACTATCTCCAAGCAGTTTGCCTCTTCTAAGGAAGAGTGAAGAACATAGTACCTTAAGCACCACCCTACCTTTTACATCTCCATGGAGAATGTTTTGAGCATGAAGATACTCCAAGCCCTCTAATGCCTGGCCCAAATAGCTGAGGGCTCTGTCCTCTGGCAGGCAGCCACTCTGTTTAATTAGCTGACCTAATGAGCCACCTAGAAAGGAATCCAGAAAGTCCATGTTAGCTTATCTTTAAATTCTTCCCAGCATCACCAGCGTTCCTCGGTGTTTCTGATGAAGAAATGAGAACTGCCAGGTCTGACAGTCCTTATCTTCCACACATGGGTCTGTTCCTGGTATTCCCAGAGTTCCTTCTGCTCACAGAAACTGGTTTTTTCATGAAGCCTTTTGCTTCATGTCAGTTTAAAGGTGTTGCTTTGTATCTAAAGCAACTACTCTGTGATCATATCACTTCTAGGTTCTACTGACCACCAGGCTTGACTCTTCACAGGCTGGTTTTTTTCCTGGTTGGAAAAAGGAGCATGAGGCAATGGAAGCATCTAGGTTTGCTGATCCAGCATCCCCTGTTCCAGCACGATGGCCTTTACACAGTGCCATGCAAATCACCACGAAAGCAAAAAAAAAAAATATACAAACCAGCACCAGTTGTGTGTTTTTGTGAGAATTTGCTGGTCAAGAGACCTTGAGCTGGAGTGAGACAGGACTGGAAACCATTCCCCCCAGGAAAGACCAGTGTGACCCACCAGCAGGGCTGCCACATACCTGTCCCAGCCCCCTCAGGAGTTAATGCTAGGAACACTCTGGATACACCAAAGAATGAACAGATTTAAAATGGGGGCAGGAGGAGGTCAAGGGCCACTGCACTCAGCAGTTGCAGTGGTGCTTCCCTGGCTGTCCTTCCTGTCTCACCCTCCATCAGCTTCATGAAGATGGTCACCCAAGGTCCTTCCTTCACAGCTCCATACAAGGGGACGACTTTAGGACTCGTTATTGCAGCACACGTGGTTAACTCCTCTGCACGGAAGTGTTCAACTTGCACCTGCAGACACAAAGAAGCAGCACTGACCAATTTTGTGATGAATCCTGACAGAATCATCCCTCCCTGGTGCTGGGGTCAGAGTGTCCCACACTGGTGGGACAGAGGCACATGGACAACCTTCACTTTTGCCCATCCCTGGAGGTGCTCAAGGGGAGGTTGGATGGGGCTTTGTGCAACCTGGCCTGGTGGGAGGTGTCCCTGCCCTTGCAGGGGGGTTGGAACTAGATGATCTTCAAGGTCCCTTCCAACCCAAACCATTCTATGATTCTGTGATTCACTAACAGAAATCAGAGGGTGCAGCAACATATGGAACCTCTCAGAACAACTCTGGCCAAGCAGATGAGAGTCCCTAAATCCTCAGTGTCTGACTGAAGTGAAGATCTGTCAAAAAAGATGTCAGGCTGCAGAACCTTCAGCTTATGGCTGAAGACTGGTCATCTTCAGGGGGAAGGTAATTTCTGCCTCAGTTAAAAAGAGGATACTGACAACTCAAGCATTCTGCTTTCATGAAAGAGGAACAAAAATGTCTAAGGATGGTACTTGGCAAAAATCAAACTGCCCCAAAACAGGAGGGAACATGAAATATGACCACAAGCAGTGACCAACACTATCACCTTCTTAGGTGCTGCTCAGCCTGCACAGAAAAATGGTTAAAGAAAAACTCTCTGCACTTAGTTCAGCCAAACAAAACAAACCAAGAATTTGCTAAAGACCAGAAGGAAAACATGAGTCATTAAGATTCTGGTGGGAAAAGGACTGTATCATGTTTCTTCACTGTCAGCAATCCAGTGATGGCTACTTTGCTTCAGTCTCAAGAATTTGGAGAGCAGGTGCTCACAGCACCATGTATGGTGAAAGAAGGTCAGGTAGTTCCCTTCCCACAGGGGAGACAGCAACAATTCCAGACACTTGCTGATGGAAAATGAAATGCTTCCTAGTTAAGCGTTTAACTTGCATGTTGGAACTCGATGGTTTAAGAGTTTGGTGTGAGAAGATGCCTTTCTGATCCACAGAAGTATCCTTTAAAATCCTCCAGTAATCACAGGGTCACAGAATATCAGGGGTTGGAAGGGACCTCCAAAGATCCTCAAGTCCAACCCCCTGCCAGAGCAGGACCAAATCTAGGGCAGGTCACTCAGAAAGGCATCCAGACAGGTCTTGAAAGTCTCCAGAGAAGGAGACTCCACAGCCTCTCTGGGCAGCCTGTCCCAGGGCTCTGTCACCCTCACAGGAAAGAAGTTCTTCCTCATGTTGAGGTGGAACTCCCTGTGCTCCAGTTTGAATCCATTGCCCCTCGTCCTATCACTGGGCACAAGTGACAAGAGGTTGTCCTGCTTCTTGACACCCTCATGTATTTATAGACATTAATTAGATCCCTCAGTCTTCTCCTCTCTAGACTGAACAGCCCCAGGTCTCTCAGCCTTTCCTTGTTCCAGTCCCTTCATCATCCAAATTACAAAAAAAACCTATAAAATTGGTATTTTGCAAGACTTCAGCTTCTCCTACTCTCCTGTCTCCCTTTTCAGCTCCACCACTCCTCCTTCCTGAAAACACACCCCACTGCTAACAGCTCCTTCCCCTGCTTACAACAAGGATAACACACTTCAGTTGTCCCACACTGGCAGCAAACAAACTGCTTGTGTTGCCACAAAACCCCACATCTAAAAAGGGAGGGTGCAGAGGGAGGAAATAATTTTCTCCATGCTTCAAATACATTTGCTTCTATATAAATGAAGGTACGAGCTGCATGACCAATGAAATGGTTGAAAACCTGGCCAAGTTGGCTTCATCTTGCCACTCAGCTCTTGCAGCAGGCAACACTCCAAGTTCAAGACCAATGTGAAGAAGAAAAAGGAAACATTTTACATCGAAAATCACAGGTTCCAATTCTTCTTTTTTTTTTTCTTTTTTGGCATATAATATTTTTGTACTCAAGCCCAACGCTCCCCACGCACTCGCTGAAGTTTTCTGTTGGAGTGAGGTGAGACACAGCAGCTCCCAGAGGTGATAAAGCCACTCAAGGTTAAGTTCAAACAAAACAGTTCACTTTCTCATCATCTACTTGCATCATCACTCTGCCCTCCCCTCTGAGGCCCCCCCATGGCTGCCCCCAAATCAATAATTATATTCCACAGGCTTCACACATCCTATGACAAAGGGTATCTTGGTGTACACTAGTTTTTTTATGCCAATTTCTGGACAAACAAACATCCTTTGCTGGATCTGGAACAGCATCACCTCCTCCCAATGTGCCAGTATCACACATGACACTCACTGAGCAGAAAGAAGCCCCATTTTAAGTGTCTGCTGACTGCCTTCTTTTTTGCCTGCTTCATTCCTTTTTCAACAGAGGAACACCTGCCATGTCCCCATTTACACCAGACGTGTTTTAAGGTGAGAACAGTTGGACAAGCAGACACCTCAGGCAGGCATTTCTCCCCCCGAGTCACTAGGAACACACTTTGAATCCTTCTGAAATCTCTGCCCTCTTGGCCTGTCTCAGCACAAAACCCAAGATGCTTCATAACATACTTAGAAGGTCAGAGGAACCTATTTCTGGCTGCTAAGTGTGACTCCCTGTGCACACAGGTTCTGTGTCTGCTGCTTCTCTCCGTGCCATCGTCTTGAAGTTTTCCCTTGGACACACCAAGCATTTCACTGTGACTGTACAATAAAGGTACCTACAAGTCCATGGGAGATGGAAGAAGAACACGTTTTTTTCCAGATCACACAGAATCACAAAGTGGTTGGGGTTGGAAGGGACCTCTGGAGATCATCTAGTCCAACCCCTGCCAGAGCAGGGTCACCTACAGCAGATCCCACAGGAACACGTCCAGGTGGGTTTGGAATGTCTCCAGGGATGGAGACTCCACCACCTCCCTGGGCAGCCTGTCCCAGGGCTCTGCCACCCTCACTGTACAGAAGTTCCTCCTCATGTTCAGGTTGACCCTCCTGTGCTCCAGTTTGTGCCCATTGCCCCTTGTCCTGTCACTGGGCACCACTGGGAAGAGTCTGGCCCCATCCTCCTGACCCCCCTGGAGATATTGAGCAGCACTGATGAGATCCCCCCTCAGGCTCCTCCTCTCCAGGCTGAACAGCCCCAGCTCTCCCAGCCTTTCCTCACAGGCAGATGCTCCAGGCCCCTCAGCATCTCAGTGCCCTGTGCTGGACTCTCTCCAGCAGCTCCTTGTCCTCCTGGAACTGGGCAGCCCAGAACTGGACCCAGTTCTCCAGATGGGGCCTCCCCAGGGCAGAGCAGAGGGGCAGGAGAACCTCCCTGACCTGCTGGCCACGCTCTTCTTGATGCCCTCAGGATGACATTGGCCTTCTTGGCCACGGGGGCACATTGTTGGCTCATGGTCAGCCTGTTGGCCACCAGGACCCCCAGGTCTTTTTCCCCAGAGCTGCTTTCCAGCAGGTCACCCCCTTCACCCCCACACGATGCCTTCTTGTGTCAGGAAACACCCCTCCTTTCTCCCTCAGAATTACCTTCTTGGCAGCACACTGGAATCCTGTCTGTTTGTCCTCTATTTTGTACACTTCTCCAAAAGAGCCAATGCCCAAAGAACCGTGACACTTGGTCCAATGAACCTCTTCTCTGTACTCATAATCCACTGGCTTCAGTTTCTGGGAGTGAAAACCAGAGAAGAAGATGAAGGAAGGAAAGAAGCACTTCACTGTTGAGCTGCACAGACAGAGAGCAACATTTTCAGCAAAAGCACGATGACAGATACCACTGCACCCCTCTGAAAAATCCCTGGACAAAATTACTTGTCATAGGGCTTGAGATGAAACCAAACAGGAGGAACTCCTTGGTTTCTGTTTGATCTAAAGGAGTGCATCCCATTGTTGTAAAGCAAGGCCACCAGAATTGGGATAACTTTGGAGCTCCAAACTCTCCCCTTCACATGAAGGACAAAACTATGAAGCTAAATCCTACAAACAAAACAAAATTCATAAGAGGAACTGGCCTCAAGTTGTGCCAGGGGAGGTTGAGGTTGGATCTTGGGAAGAGTTTCTTCCTGGCAAGGGTTGTCAGGCCCTGGCCCAGGCTGCCCAGGGCAGGGCTGGAGTCCCCATCCCTGGAGGGG
Source organism: Hemiprocne comata (assembly GCA_020745705.1). Classification (NCBI taxonomy): domain Eukaryota; kingdom Metazoa; phylum Chordata; class Aves; order Apodiformes; family Apodidae; genus Hemiprocne; species Hemiprocne comata. Next base: position 1,813,565 of record CM036609.1, read on the forward strand.
TTTCCAAGCTGTGTAGATGTGGTGCTGAGGGACATGGGTCAGTGGTGGCCTTGGCAGGGCTGGGTTAATGGTTGGACTGGATGACCTTAAAGGCCTTTTCCAAAAAGAACAATTCTATAACACAGGTAGACATCTCTGCATGAGCTAAACTTCTTCTAGTCAGTAGACCGAGATGGTGCCTCAGTGGTGGAAACATTTGGGCAGGCAAATGACACCCTGAATGAGGAGAGTCCACTACGAGGAGTTTAGGGTGGCAAGAGAACTGACTCCAGAGGAAATGAATCTTGCCTCTAGGTTTCCATGCATTTGCTGTGCCCAAGCCCTGTGCTGGCAGGAGACAATGGGCAAGTTGCTGGTGTCCCACCAGAGGCACCAGACACCCTTTTTGCCCCCTCATGAGCTACGTGGCCCTGGTTTCTGTCTGTGTCACAGCCCAGGCCATCTCCAGCCAATCAAATCCTGCAGGCTGTCCACCTGAATGGACTGGGCTCTTTCACAGACAGAGAAGAATGTTTGAAGATTGAAACACTTCTCACAGACCAGCAGGAATATCTGCTGAACGAGAGAACAAATTAGAGCCACCAATCTAAGACAGGGCTTCATATCCCTCCAAAACCAAAACTGCATCTTTGACTGGTGGTCTTCAACCACACCAAGAACCATTCAGAAAATGCAGTCTCGTTACAGAAGCTAGCACACGGATGCAGATCATCTCTCTTCTGAAGCCCAGGAGACACTGCCTTCCATGGCACTAGTGTGCAGGGTCAGATCATCACCTCGTTCAGCAGCACGCCTTCATTTTCATCTGCTTCATGCAATTGCTCCTTCAGGTCCAGACCACCTCCTCTCCACGTCTTGGCTAGGCTGGCTAAATTTTGTGGTTCACCAAGACTCACGCTCCCCTTCAAGGCGTCCACCAAATATTCTTCCACAGAAACCTTGTCTGAACTGGTTTTCATGGACTGGTTGGCACATTTGGGGAAGCTATAGTCAAAGTTTAGGCCAGATAAATGATGATCACTATCTTGATAGTTGAGGTCACCACGGAAGTACGTCTCCAGGGCACGATGTTTCATGGCATGGAAAGGACTGTCCAGATGTGGGAAATGAGGGGGTATTATGTTGTAGGGAAAAGGATGGAGAGTTTCAGGCTGTGGAACACTGGTCCTCTGATAGTGTCGTTTCCAAACATGATTCAGGCACTGAATGGGGCTTATCAACTTGTGCAGTTCTGTTTTGTATTGGCTCCCTGGGGAAGGGACTTTGCCCGTGGGCTGAACTTTCTCAGGTTCCTCAAACGGCAGCGGATCATAAACCAAGTCCTTGTTAAGTTCTGAAACCCAAAAACTGTTTCTGTAAAGAGTATTTTGGTGCGATTCATCCTCCTGGAAAACAGAACCAAACAAAACAGCTGAGCAGGAACCTCAATCCAGCCACCTAAAATTCAACCAAGAATCCCTGGGAGTTTGCAAGGGTCCCAACAGGACAAAAAGAAGGTTTAAGGTTCTCACCTGGACGGGAATCGGGGTGCAGCTCTCTTGTTCTGGAGTCCTGGGACCTCGCCTGCCAGCAGCAGCCACTGTTGGTACTTTCAACTTGGACCTCTTCTTGTGACGTTTCTTCCTGGTCTTGCCTCGCCGCCTCCCTCTCCAGCTGGTAGCTGCCATCCTCCCCTCCGTGGCGTGGGCCACATTGTTGGGGATCTGATCGAGGCTGTCAGAGCGGCTGGTGGAAACCAAAGGGCAGGAAGGCTCTTAGATGTGCTACTGAAAACACACCTCCAGTGCACAAGTGTCCAGGTCTGCTCACCATGGACAATCATAGAATTCCAGACTGGTTTGGGGTGGAAGGGACCTTAAAGATCCTCCAGTCCCAACCCCTGCATGGGCAGGGACACCTCCCACCAGACCAGGTTGCTCCAAGCCCCATCCAACCTGCCCTTCAACACTTCCAGGGATGGGGCAGCCACAGCTTCTCTGGGCAACCTGAGCCAGTGTCTCACCACCCTCACAGGGAAGAATTTCCTCCTCATGTCTCACCTCAATCTCCATCTTCCAGTTTTAATCCATTCCCCCTTGTCCTCTCCCTCCCTGGCCTTGTCCAAAGTCCCTCCCCAGCTTTCCTGGAGCCCCTTCAGGCACTGGAAGGTGCTCTAAGGTCTCCCTGGAGCCTTCTCTTCTCCAGCCTGAACACCCCCAACTCTCTCAGCCTGTCAAATCACCTCTGTGGCCTCTCTGGACTCTCTCCAGGAGATTCATGTCCTTCTTATGTTGGGGGCTCCAGAACTGGACCCAGTTCTCCAGGTGGGGTCTCAGCATGCTGAGTGGAGAAGAGGGGGACAATCCCCTCCCTGGTCCTGCTGGCCACTCTGCTTTTGATGCAGCCCAGGAGGCTGAGGGGGGGTCTCATCAGTGCTGCTCAATATCTCCAGGGGGGGTCAGGAAAATGGGGCCAGACTCTTCCCAGTGGTGCCCAGTGACAGGACAAGGGGCAATGGGCACAAACTGGAGCCCAGGAGGGTCAAGCTGAACATGAGGACAAACTTCTTTGCTGTGAGGGTGGCAGAGCCCTGGGACAGGCTGCCCAGGGAGGTGGTGGAGTCTCCATCCCTGGAGACATTCCAAACCCACCTGGACGTGTTCCTGTGGGATCTGCTGTAGGTGACCCTGCTCTGGAAGGGGGTTGGACTAGATGATCTCCAGAGGTCCCTTCCAACCCTGACCCCTCTATGGCTCTATAACAATCATGACCCACAGAACAAGAATGAGAATCAGCACTTCTGCCTCCTGAGATTTAAAGAGTCGAGAGCAATCACATAACTTCTTGCCTTCTAATATGTAGCATTTACAACTTCAAATCAAGTCACAGAGTCTATCTGGTTTGGTAAGGATGAAAAAAGGGGGGGTGGTGGTGGGTGAAACAGAGCATTAAGTCTCCCAATATTTTCCAATTTGGCAGGAGACAGCAAGACTAGACAGCAAGGTGGAAGGAAAAGCACTGGATGTCTCCAGCTGGCTTTGAGACAGTTTGTGTCTATGATTTATAGTGAACACAGAGACCATGTATCAATGCAACCTATTTTTCAAAATGGTGCCAATTAATGACAGTGCTCATGATAGAAATGTCTATTCTGAAAGAAAAAGAGGCTTTGCACCAAAGAAAAGGGATGACTAAAGGCACTCAAATAAAATGGCTTCAAAAGCCAAAATATTCTGGCATGTAAAGCTTGATCCTGCACTAGGATTTCTAGGAACACAGACATATAGACAGGAGCACTGGCCAGCACACCAGCTGGGGGCTGAACACACAGATGAAACTCTCCAGAAGAACATTTACCTGCAGTTATTCCATTCCAACCCCAGTAGCTAGATTTTTTAAATCAAATTGTAAGAGAAAACAGGATATTTGATCTTCAAATGAAGAAATCGTAATTGTTGTATTGATCCATACAGCTCTGCTGTGGGGACAGGCTGGGAGAGTTGGGGTGTTCAGCCTGGAGAAGAGAAGGCTCCAGGGAGACCTTAGAGCACCTTCCAGTGCCTGAAGGGGCTCCAGGAAAGCTGGGGAGGGACTTTGGACAAGGGCAGGGAGGGATGGGATGAGGGGGATGGATTAAAACTGGAAGAGGGAGATTGAGGTGAGACATGAGGAGGAAATTCTTCCCTGTGAGGGTGGTGAGACCCTGGCCCAGGTTGCCCAGAGAAGCTGTGGCTGCCCCATCCCTGGAAGTGTTGAAGGGCAGGTTGGATGGGTCTTGGAGCAACCTGTTGTGGTGGGAGGTGTCCCTGCCCATGCAGGGGGGTTGGATCTAGATGATCTTTAAGGTCCCTCCAACCCAACCCATTCTATGACTGATGATTCTATGATAAAGCTCCAGTATGTGCCCCAATAGGAGACATATTCCTCATGAAGAAGAGGTTCATGCCCAGATGACTTCAGGAAAGCAAGTCCCAGGCTTCCATTTTTCTGCCACAACCTCTGCTCCCTCTTTCAGCTTCTCATCACAACCCAGTTTCAGTTGCTGCTGCTGTCACTGAGCAAAGGGTCTCCTCTCATCCCCTTTTTTTAACCCTCCCCAGCTACAGAGCAGTTCCTTTTTCTCAGGACTACTTTTAGCAGCAGTTGTTTCCCACAGCTTTTTCAGGGGACAGTGGGACAAGGTTTCAAAGGCATCAGAACAGTTCAGTTAGAAAAAAAAAAAAAAGACTGAAAATTTTCCCCTGGAGCCTTCTGCTTTAAGCACATGAACGTCAAAAAACCCAAACAAGCAAACAAAAAAAACATAACACTGACATTTCAAAACAAATCTGACAACCCAGAAACAGGGGCAGAAGACTAGAAGGGCCAGTAAATCAGCAGATTTAAATAAATTTAAGTAAGGCAATAAGATTTAAAGAAGACAATGCAAGGTGTTTTGAGTGGGTTTTGCTTAAACATCTGTTTTCTCCTGACGCAAGAAGGATTTGAGGAAGATGTTTGGGGAAAGACACACTCTTCTCAAGCCTCAGAGTGGAAAGCTAATCCAAACAGGAGTGCTTTTGGAAAAAATCTTGTAATGGCACAGAGCCAGGATGACTTGGAGCAAGTCAGTGAAGGTGGGTGATGATGGTAAGAGCTCTCTCACCTGTAGCGCTTACTGTGAGCAATAAAGGATCTCTCTGGTAAGGTGGGGCTGAACTCCTGGCTGTTTTCACCTGTGTGAAAGAAAACAGGATCATCACATGTCTGCAATATCAGGGAAAGTCTCCCCTGGTAACAACTCGACTAAGAAACAACTCTACCAACTTGCTAAACCAAACAGCTCTCCAGACAAACCACCACACAGCCCTGCCACGTCACCCTTCCTCCTCCCCCAGTCACTTCCCAGCACTGTGATCTCCTGATCTCCCAGCTCTCTCTCACCTGACAGCTTTAATTTTTATGCTTCTCTTTCCTCTCCTCTTTTAAACACCTTTCAGAAGCCAGGCAAGAACAGATGACCCAGCAGGACACAGATTTATAGTCACAGCAGCTAGCTGCAAGGGGCACATGCTGCTCTGTTATTTCTGCTTTATCCAGTAGATGCTGCCACATTATTAGGAGGTTTCATGAGCTTCCTAAATAGAGACTGGGATGTGTCACCAGCTCCACCCCACTGGGATTACAAATAGATTTCAGCTCAGCTCTCCACGAGTGCAAAGTGAGTGAAATCTCATCTTGCATTACACATTCCTTTTCCTCAATGGAGAGCAGACTGCCCTGCTACTTACACTCTGCTTGGGCAATAATAGAAATTGATGCACAGCCTCCTTCTGTTTCTTCTTTTGCTGTTCCTTTGGTGATTACATCATTCAGGATTTTCCACTGGCTGTGAAAGATGACCTTCTCTGAATCCTCTACTTTGCAAACACTGCTCTGCTTTTCACTCACTGTCTCGTTCAGCCCCTTGGTAGCTGTGAGCTCCTTCTTGTGCTTCACAGCTGGATCAGGAGCTCCTTGGCTTGTAATTCCCATCACTGCCATTTCCCAGGTTCACAGAGCCACTGAGGAAGAACAAAAAAACAAAGCAAAACACTTCACTTCACAGGCAGAAGCAGCTTCAAACTCATGAGAAACAGGTGGCTGCTGAAGGTATCAGGTTTCTAAAGAATTTAAACCAAATCAAGGTCCTACCCAACCTCTGAGCATGGAGCTGGAAAAGAACCCAAGGCTGTCAGCTCTCCACCCCTGACTTGTACCACTGAAGAGCTGAATAATCAACATTATTCTCAGTACTAAAAATATGAGACCACACAAGTTTCAAAGGGAAATTTATTTCTTGGTATATTCCCTTTAACTTAAATACAAACAGTGAAACCACAGAGAAGAGGGAACTCCTGTATAGCTGAACAGGAAGAATATTCACCAAAAAAAAAAAAAAAAAAAAAGGAAAAGAGAAGATTTGAAAGACTTTCTCCTAGAGTGCACCTAGGAGAAGTTACATTGTGCTCTCACACCACATAAAATGGCCATAAAAACCTGCTAATGAGTTTCTTCCTTGTACTCAGTCACCCTCAAATCCATTTTTCCTTCCAAAGAAACAAGGCTTGGCAATGAGCCTGCCCATAAATAACTCTGCCCATGCTCCCCCCTTCCTTCCCTTTCATCACCAGTAACTTTTGAAATCCTTGGTCAAGCCCGACCAAAGCAGAGCTCTTTGGGTGTATGGGATAATGCAAGTTGGTGTTGGATAAAGGACTGGGATGGTGCTGGAAAAGATGATCCCCTGGGCTGGGCAGCAGCTGGCAAGTCAATCAGCAGGGCTGCTGGCTGACCAGTTAGAGTCAATGTAGCTCCAAACAAGTCCCAGCACATGCCAAATCTTGGCCAATTGGCAGCACAGAGGAAGGTGGAAAGGAGCCAGGGGTGGGAAGGGAGAAGCATAAAGAAGCATGGAAGCAAGACACTGTGGGACAGGACAGGGGTATATTGTGGGCTGGAAGACAGGAACATGGAGTCAGGAGCTCCTACAGCCAGTCTGAACATGAGGCCACAGCAAAGAATGGCTTTGGTTTAGCCCTGATCCCCTCACCTTGGTTCTGGGAGACCCAAAACACAGTTGTTTTCTTTTAAAGCAGAATATGCTCTATTGTCCCTTAAGCAAGGTGTCACCTCCTCGTGCCAGTTCTCTCACAGCTCAAGTGCAAAACCTTAAAATGAACATTTCCAGCATTAAGCAACCCATGAGAATTCAGAAACCTTGGCAAACACATCCAGGTATTAAGTCCCACAAACCCAACAGAAGATGTGGAAGAGGGACCATCTGAACAGAGGCCAGCAAACCCAACATCTCAGAACTACTGCAGGAGAATATCTTTGGGGCTCACCAGTTTCAATCTGCACTAGGGATTTTATTTTCCTTTTTTCTTCATCCCCCCCCCCTCAACAGCTGCCTGGGGCAAGAGGACATTTACTCTAACAGGCTCCTGGCAAGAGAGAGACCAGGCAGGAAAATGACAAAACTGGGTGCTCGGTGCCTGAAGGGCCAGGAAGGAAAGGGGACAGGAGAAGTTTGGGAGCCAAGTGCATGAACCTTGATGTGATGTGTAAATGAGTCACCTAACAACCTGGCAGGTATACAAGGAAAGTCAACAATGACCACATTCAGTGGCTAAACACAGAGCAGCTGCTGTGCAAAAGAAGTGCTGATGACAGTATCCCACTCATTACACCCATCCCACTCCCTCTCCTCCACAGAAATTATGTCAAATCTCAGTGCTGTAAAATAATCCCTGGGAGCAGCAGAAAGAGAGCCTGCCAGATGACTAAGCCAAGCCACCGGTGACCAAACTGACAAGTTCAGAGCTATTTTTATACTCACTCTCTCCTGATTTGCATTAACTCTGTCTCTCCTTGCCCTCCCCTCACCTTCAAGGACCTTCAAGGTGTGCAGGGCAAACCCATCCACCCAAAAATACATAATTCTACAAGTCTCTCCTCAGCTTAGTGAAAAGACAACAGAGGGAGTGGAGAAGCAAAACTGCAAGTCCTGGTCGCCCTCTGAAATGGAAAAGAATAACAAGGAAACATTACTCAGATTAAAGTCAACAAAGCACATACCTCACTCGCCGACTGAAAAAATAAATAATCAGAGGTAGCTCCAGTAAGCAAAGGCCTCTAACACAGCAGCCTCCAGCACCCAGACAGTTTAATGTGTGACTCAGGTCTCCAAGGCTGTGTAGGCACAGGAGCCACGAGTCCAGCCCTGTTTAACTGTTGCTCACACAATTTTCAGGTCCTTATAAGAATGAGAAATCCAACCCTTTTTACTGGAGGTACAACAAAGCGTAGTTGGCAGAAATTGTGATTAGGAAAAAAACCCCCACAACAATCAGAACTTGTACATAGTGTTTGAAGCTTATCTTCTCTTGCAGCTGCATATTCAGAACTGAACAGGCCAGACTCATCTCTGGGCACTCGGAGGGGTGGCAATCCAGAGACCCAAAGCATTAATGAGCCCCATTGGTTTGGATGCAGACACTTGGGTCTCTCAGGCCCCGTGAGCAGCCCTTCTCAGGGAAGCTCTAAACAAAAGAGCCTTGGGAGCAGTAACTGGATACCTGAGGTTCCACAGCACGACCACTACGAGCAGGATTTACTCTCAAGAGCCACGCTGGAGCTGCGGTTTCGGCCGACGATTTCCTCGCACGGCTCCAGGATGAGCAGAGCTTCCTCTGCAGACATCAGCTCTGTATGCCTCAGGAGCTTCCAGTTATTGAGCTGGAAATGGCTGCTTCATACCCCAAACTACTCTGGTTTTCAAAACCCTTCAGCCAAGTCCCTTAGATTGGCCTGGCATTCTTGGTTTCTGTATCTCTGGCTTTCTTCCTTCTGCAGCCGTGTGTATTTTCCAGGCAGAAAGGGGAAGTCAGGTAAGAGCCAGGAGATAAAAGCAAACACTACACCCCTGACCCTCAAGGGCCTTTTTCTAGCAGCCTTAAAGACTTGCTCCTTATCTCCACTAAGGCTTTACCCTCACCTCTGCTTCACTCATGGCAGTTCTCACTGCTGTAAAAAAGAAAGTGTGTTCTTACAGCATGAAAGCCAAACACAGTATCAGTTGTGTCTGATGGCAGCACAACTCCTCCCTCAAACAATGCCTGTGCTCCTGTCAGGAACTAAAACACTGGATAAGGTCATCCCAGACTGGCAGGGAGGCAGAATTAAGGAGACACTCAAACATTTTTAATATAGGAGACAACCATGAGCTTCCTGCTCCTTTAAAACCTCCACCCTTCTCTAAACAAGTCCCTGTTCACCCTCTGCAGCTCTTCCATCTCAACTGGAAGCTATTTGTAGCAGGGACCTTAAAAGAACATTTCTGTGTTCCATGAAGTTACTATGTCTATAGAGAGACCTCTAGCTGGAAAAAAAGTGATGCAAATACATCTCTAGGACTGAAACAATCTGCAGCACACCATAACAGAAACCCTGCTTGGTCTGCCTGGGTCAAACCTCCCTCACCAACAGCTTTTTGGAGAATTTCAGTTAACATTTTCTGGAGTAGCTCAGAGATTTGGTTAAAAAAAGACTCAGGAAAGAGCTTTAAAATAGACATAAGACTTGGTAAGTCAGCTTCAGAGTATGCAGATTGCTTCTCCTAGTCTGAGTGTGAATGTTCAGCAGCAGTTTCACATTGACATTCAGTTTGAAAAAAAAAAATAATTAAAAAAAGTCATGTTGTCTCAGTGAGGTTTCCCACTTCCTTATTGAGAAGAGTTTTATGTAGAAGGCATTAACTTAGGTGAGTCTTCTCTTTTGCAGCTGCTACTGGTTTATTCAAACAACCCGAGGAGCACTTTAGCAATGTTGCTTTGCTGACCACTACAACAAAGCGACAGCTGGGAAGAGCCAGGAATTTATGCATCACTAGAGCAGGGGATGTCAAACCAAGGGGAGAACATACATCTTGTGGGGACCTTCCAGTCCTAACAACTGTCCACAGATATTTGAGAAAGTGCCCAGGCTACAGCCAAAATAACCTGTCTGGAGTATGAGCTATAAAATCATCGAAGGCATCAAACCTTGCAAAAAAGCACCTGCCTCACCTAAGGAAAAAAACCAAACAAACATTTGTTAAAACAAAAAAGGAATCACACTAATGATCTGACTTGGGGACCAAGGAGTAGGGATTTATGTACCTGAAGGGGCTCCAGGAAAGCTGGGGAGGGACCTGGGACAAGGGCAGGGGGTGAGAGGACAAGGGGGGATGGATTAAAACTGGGAGAGGGAGATTGAGGTGAGACATGAGGAGGAAATTCTTTGCTGTGAGGGTGGTGAGACCCTGGAACAGGTTGCCCAGAGAAGCTGTGGAAGCCCCATCCCTGGAAGTGTTGAAGGGCAGGTTGGATGGGGCTTGGAGCAACCTGGTCTGGTGGGAGGTGTCCCTGGTCATGGCAGGGGGTTAGATCTAAATGGTCTTTAAGTTCCTTTCCAACCCAAACCATTCTATGATTTTATGTACAACCCTTTCAAACCCCAGGCCTCACTTCCCTTTGTCCCTGCCTTGTCTGTCTCCACTGGGATGCTATGGATGAGCTTCCTTGCCTGCCCATGTTGCACATGGAACTGAAATTCAGTCAGTTCCGTTTTCGGCCGTGTCAGTTTAAAGGATATTATTGTAGCTTGGGCCTGGGGGGGTGATTTAAAGCAGCTCAGTGCTGACAGCAAGGGAGAAGTTTCAGTTTGTGTCAGAAGGGGCTTAAAAAAAATAAAGCTGTAGCACTCAACACACCCCCCTACCTTAAACACACTTAATGCCATTTTAAGTTAATGTGTTTAAGAGGAAAAAGAAAATACTTCCCTTGTGTATCTGAGAGTTCCAAAGTAAAAATAAATAGAATGCCTGACTGATTAAAATACTGGTGAGTCAGATCACCAGTTGCTATTCCAGGATGCTCACAGCCTTTACCTCCTCTTCTTTAAGCAGTGTCATCCACTTGTCTGCACAAGGGTTCAATCCTGTTCAACCCTGTCTGGTTCTTCTTGGCCTCTTGAATATTGTAATCATAGAATCATCATGGAAGATCCTCCAGTCCCACCCCCCCTGCATGGGCAGGGACACCTCCCACCACACCAGGTTGCTCCAAGCCCCATCCAACCTGCCCTTCAACACTTCCAGGGATGGGGCAGCCACAGCTTCTCTGGGCAACCTGGGACAGGGTCTCACCACCCTCACAGGGAAGAATTTCCTCCTCATGTCTCATCTCAATCTCCCTCTTCCAGTTTTAATCCATTCCCCCTCATCCCATCCCTCCCTGCCCTTGTCCAAAGTCCCTCCCCAGCTTTCCCTGGAGCCCCTTCAGGCACTGGAAGGTGCTCTAAGGTCTCCCTGGAGCCTTCTCTTCTCCAGGCTGAACACCCCCAACTCTCTCCACCTGTCTCCAGAGCAGAGCTGCTCCAGCCCTCAGATCATCTCCATGGCCTCCTTGGGACTCTCTCCAGGAGCTCCATGTCAAGCACTGCTGCACACAGGTTTACCTGGAGATCACCAGGTAAAGCTCAGCCTTCTACCAAAACCACCACAGAACTGCCTGGTTGAAGGATTGCACTAGCAGCCTTGTGTTCGGGTGTAAGTTATGTTACAAATGATAGTACATATGTAAACATAGTCTTTCAAGTGGTTTGATAGTAAATACTTCAAAATCCTGTTTCAGCCATTTGTACTGCTTACTGTAAACGTCAGGATAATGAGCTTCAACTGTCTTTTTAGCTGCCAGCCTTTAGTATATTGCACTAGTTTGGTTAAAAAGTCTGTAGGAAAATATTTGCCGGGTTTAACCATCAGCAGATTTTCTAAAAGTATCTAAACACACCTGTCTTCATGTCCTCAAGTAGAAGCTGGAGTACAACTCACCCCTTAACGATGCTTTTCATCTTGTTGAACAAAGATAGGAATAGCACCATTTGCCCAGAGTTTATGAACATCACCGCAGCCCCATTCATTCAGAGACCTGGCTAATTTTCCCAAACAATTCTAACTGCATCACAACCAACTTCAGCCTGACAAGGTTCTGCTCTCCAGCCTGGCTCAGCTGTTCTCACACGGGCTCTCAGGACACTGCTTAGCAACATCCTGGGTTTTAAGACCCACTTGTGGAGTGAAGCTATTTCCTAAATTATTACAAGATGATCTAACAAAGCATCTAAATGGACAACTTCCAACAACCACCACAAACATTTAACTCAATTCTGCCCAAGCAAGCAGGGCCGAGTTTGCACCAGTTATTGCCACAGGTTGCTTTGCAGCTTGAAATTTTCAATCACATTTATAAAATGACATGAAAGGCTATAAGAAAGTAGTAAGGCTGAAATGATGGGAAAAGCCAGATGTTTATCATCATAGAATCCCAGACTGGTTTGCGTTGGAAGGGACCTTAAAGATCATCTAGATCCAACCCCCTGCATGGGCAGGGACACCTCCCACTACACCAGGTTGCTCCAAGCCCCATCCAACCTGCCCTTGGACACTTCCAGGGATGGGGCAAGCCACAGCTTCTCTGGGCAAGTTTAATCAAATTTAATATAGATAGAAGCGTTTTTTCGGAATCTTAAACTACGGTTGGTGCTGCAAAATCAATTATGATTATTTTATGCCACAGAGATACAAACTGACTGCAGTAGTTTCTAACTGCCCATCCTCAGCAAACTCCCATGAGACAAACTCCCATATTCACTGCAGCAGAGATCTGCCTTTCAGACAAGATCCATTTTCTTCAGGGTCCTGGACCTTGATGTCACTAAACTGTGACTGGCAAAGCCCAGTTTCCTACGGAATAAAGTCCCACATGTCTAGCCCTCCTCCTTCTGGTCCTGCCTTGCATCTTATTGATGTCCTTCTCCAGCATTTCCAGACCCTTTCCCAACTCAGGTCTCTTTACTCTGAGCCAGCTGCTCTTCTTGGAAACATGTAGATTTTTCTGTCTTCTAGACCTTTATCCCTCTGTCTTCACCAACAGATTTGACTGACACTTGCCAGCAAGCTTCAAAAGTCACAGAAGGAAAGTTAAACAGACAGCATGGTCACATTTGCCTCCTTTCCTTTAGCAGCCAGAGTAATAATTAGGCACCACATCCCCGTTACAACAACAGCTCAGCTCTACCTTCTCACATTTAACACTGAAATAAGATTCAGGACAGACAACAGCAAAGTTCATTAACTCCAGCAATGTTGGATCAGGTCCCACAGATCCTTTAGGTTTTTTGGTTGTTACATGTTTGTGTGTTATACTCCTTCTTCACAGCACACTATACAAAGATTCACTCTCTTATAGCAGTTAAAATTTAATAGTTAATAGCAAATGACTCATTCCAAAGGAATCTAGTGGCTGTGCCAATAACAGATTTTAACTTAGTTTAAAATGCAGTAAGGCAGCACACTACAGACACATATTTCAAAGCCCAATTCGATTATTCTTATTGCCCAATGTCACAGCAAAGAAGGTGCGAGTTATTACTCATAAGAGAGTTCAGAAAGGCAGTTGAAAAGGAAATTCAGAGGCTGTTTATGGATGCTAGTTTCAGATTGCTGCTTCTTACATGTGCAAAGCACCGAACACATGTTTCTAATGTAACCGGTTAAAGTAGACAGGAAGCATCTGAGATCAACCACAGGAGCAACTTATTAATCAGCAAAGAAGCATTTTAACCTTTTGCCAAAAAAAAAAAAAAAGAGAAAAAAAAGAAAGCGGCGTCAAAGCGAAGCGAGAGAGCGAGGTGTGAGGGGAGCAGCCGGCAGCTGAACCCGGCCCCGCTCCCGTTCGCTGGTACATGTGGATTAGCTGGTCCTGAGCCGCCTCCCGCCCTCTCCAGGGCCAGGGACCGCTCTGGAAAGCGGCGCCCAGCAGCACCCAGCGAACACGGCCACGGCTGCGGCTTCACCTCCTCTCTCCGGAGGGAATTGCGGGACCGGCCGGGACCGGGGAGTGCAGGGGACGCGGAGAAGAGAGGAGGTCCCAGCAGAACAGTGACTTGGAGGCTTTAAAACGCACAGAGCGGCTCGGCGCTCCGCGGAGGTGTCGGCGGCGTGTGCGGACGAGGGGCAGCGGCTGCAGCCCAGAGCCCAGCCTGTTAGAGGGTCGGTACCGCTCTTAGTTCCCCGGTACTCTCAGGGCCCTTCCCGCCATGGGCACCGGCCCGGGGGGCAGGCTGCAACCCCTCCGGAACCGGGCAGCGAGCAAGGGCTCCCCTCACACCCTCCTCAGCGATAGCACCGGCCGGAGGGCGGGCTGTCCTCCCGCCGGGGCCCGGGCAGCGAGCAAGGGCTCCCTCACACCCTCCCCAGTACCAGACCAGGATCGGGCATGCCCTCCCGCCGGGACCGAGCAGCGAGATCCCTCACAACCTCCACCTCACCCCCAGCGGGCTCCGCCAGGCCCTACCGGACAGCCGCTCTCCACGATTCCCTGACCGAACACCGCCCCACACCCTCCAGATCCCAACCCCTCGGCGCTGGCCGGGCGCAGCCCCGCTCCGCGCCCCCTCGGCGGCCGCACCTACCGCTCCTCTCCGCCTCAGTTCGGCCCCGCTCGGCCCAGCCCGCCGCGGCCCCTCAGGCCTCCTCGGAGGCGCCCCCGCTCACTGACAGGCAGCAGCCAGCGCTGGCCCCGCCCCCTCGCCGCCGTGCAGCCAATCGCTGCCCTCCCTGAGCCGCCTGACGACGCCCCGCTCCCGCCCACCCCCGCCGCTCGCGTCCCGCCCCGCTCCGCCTCGCCCAACCACCGCCCGGCCCGCCCCGTCCCGCCGGCTCCTCAGGGGAACCGGGGGGCGGCACCGGGTTTCCCAGAAGCGGGCGGGGCTTCCTGCCAAGCATCCCCCGCCCCGCTTCCTCCGGGGGCTGCTGCCTTGCGCATGCGCGGGACTAGCGTTATGAGGACAGCGGAGGGGCGACCGTTAAGGGGTGCGTGGTCACCTCATGGTCATCCCTCGGCTCATCCCCTTGCTCCGCCGCTCTAGCCCGTCGTTCCGCCGCCCACGCAGCGCCGGCAGCGCCGTTGGCCGCCTCCCCGATCCCTACAGCTGTTTGCCGGCCCCCGCCGCCTCAGGAAGGGGAGGCGGGAGCGGGCCTCTGGGCTCGTATCGTGGCTGCCGAGCGCCTCGGTAGCCGCCTCTCTGTCTTGGCGTGCCTGAAGAAGGGCGCTGGTGTAAAAGCTGTAGCGGCTGCTAACACGTTTTTCCAAGAAAATGTAGTAAGTGGGTTTGCCTAGATGGGTGTCGCAGGGGTTTATTGAGGAAGAAATTATTCGCTGTTAGGGCGGTGAGACACAGGAACAGGTTGCCCAGGGAAGCTGTGGCTGCCCCATCCCTGGAAGTGTTGAAGGGCAGGTTGGATGGGGCTTGGAGCAACCTGGTCTGGTGGGAGGTGTCCCTGCCCATGCAGGGGGTTGGATCTAGATGCGTTTTAAGGTCCCTTCCAAGCCAAACCATTCTGTCATTCTGATTCTATGTGTGGCTTTGAACGAGGAGGCCAGAGCATTATGTCTAAGCTGCTTCTTCTGAGCCCATCCCAACTTACAAATTAAACTGCTTTTGACTCAACAAGCTGAGACTTTCTGTTGACTTTTTCTTGCCCTGTTCTAAGACTCTTACCCTTCACCAGTTAAATGCCAAGGGAAATACTCCATGAAGAGATGTCTGCATCTCACATCAGAACTGTGCCAAGGTAGAGATGAGGAGGGTTAGCCTTCATCCCCAGGCACTTTGGAGGTGATTGAAGGGTTTCAGTCCTGCTGTGGAGAAAATATTTTCTAAGTAGTGAAAGTTTGCCATAACTTTGATAGGGGTTTTTCCCCCCCCCCTCGTTTTGTCTGTGAAGCTGCCCAGTAAGTGACAGTTTATTCCTCAGATTCTAGGTTGTCCAAGTAACATTGTTCTTTGCTTTGACACTAAAGGAAGGGCTCACTTTGGTGCCTCCTGTTCGTTGCCCCAGAGAGGTGGTGGTCATGGGAAATAAATAATTTCAGAGTTCTGAAGAAAGAACTCTGATATGCTTGCTTATTCCCTCTGGATTTGGACTCCTTGTGGAACATGAAACATGCTTTGCCCTGTGCAAGAGATGACCGTGGTGTTCTCTGAGCAATCTTGAAATTTGCAGAAGCAAGATCCCATATCCCTCACCCTTGGTATAGAGGTTGACTCTGTACAGGTGCCTTTTCTGCTCAGACTCTTCATGGAGCTTGGAGAGAACTTTTTAGTCCTGAGAACTCTGCTAAGATAATAGAGCTGCATCATGTTGCAAAATAATTCCTTGTGACACCCAGTTATAGCACAAAACCAGAGTTAAATGAACCTATTGCAGCAGGTCACTGCTGGACCTAGTGACACGGTGTCAATAGGCTACCCCAAAACTTTTGGAAATTACTAAAGTGGAAACAGAAAATGCCTTTAAAAATCTTTGTTAGGTTATTTTTGCCAGAGTAGTTGAGTTGATCATAATGTTGCACCTAGAGGTGATATTTTTATCGCAGTGGCAAGAAGATCAAACAAAGCTTTTAACAAGACTGGACTTGGTGATCTTGAAGGTCTTTTCCAGCCTTGGTAGTTCTGTGATTCCGTGAAGATATAACAGACCCTAATACTAACTTTGTGGGGTTTGAACAAGCCACACTTTCCACTGCAGTCCTATTGTATGATTGAAGAGGGTGGACAGGAGGTTTACTGGACTGAGGGTCTGAGAAGCACGTGTAGAACCTGCTACAAGCCCGGGTTCAATACTGAAACCCAGAATATTCTGCATTTACTTTGTGGTTCAGTTATGTGAAGGAATCAATGGTCTCAATCAGCTTACCAGGAGTTTGTCAGTCTTGAAGCTGTGAAGAATATCTTGAGAACACAAAGTGTAAATAATGTGATAACGACCGCGCGGGTGAGCGAGCAGTATTTGTGGCAAAGAGGAACAGCCCAAAAATGCCAAGAGTCCATTAGTTGGAAGCAACGCGGGCACGTCCTGATCTGTCGGAGCTCTTGTGACCCCTCTCCCGCAGATATAGCCTGTTTGGAGGCGGGTGGGAGCGCCGTGTGTCCCACCCCCGCAGCAGAAGCCCGGTGGTGGAGGCTGGGCCGGGGGACGGACACCGGCTGCCCCAGCCCCGCCCGGTCCCTCGGCTGTGGGGCGGGGGGCCGGGCAGCCCCGCTCCGGTTTCTATTGCGGCAATAAAACCAAGGCACCGGGAGGGCAGTGGGACTGTGTTCCTACGGGTGTGAGCTGCACGGGGTTATCAGCTGCTGATTGATGGAGTTAACTCTGCAGTTAGAGCTGCAGCAATAATTGGTGCAGAGTATGCACGGCCCTTCCTTGGAGTGACCCAGTAATGTCAAGACCTACTTCTCAGCATGTGATTATAGTTACAGCTCGGAGAGCACAGTGAGCTTCACAAAAGGCCTTTTGTTCCTGCCTGGCTTGATTACAGTGATCTACTCTGGGACCATTGATCAAGAAAACCTTTTAACTTGGAGCTTTCCACCTGTTATTCCACCTTTGGTGCTCACGGCGTGTGCGTGAGCCCAGAGCAGCGTGTTACAAACAGGGAGATGTGAAGAACTTGACCTAGGTGGGCCTTGGGCAGTGGGAGCTTCAGTCCCACTCTAGAGATGGGGACAGCTCACACCACCTGGTCTTCAGCCTCATCCCACCAACCCAGCTTCAGCCCCTGTGGGAGGAAGTTTTCAACCAGATGCTTCAGGTTTCAGTTCTGGAGAATGAAACAGGAGGCATCACCGGTGCCTTAGGTTGCTGCTCCTGGCTTTCCCAGAGTCTCTCTTCTTGGTTCAAGGTCTTCCCTTGAAAACAGGGTCACCTGCTTCAGTTTGTGTGGAAGTTTGGTGTGAGACTGTGGGTGGCTGCCCTGGAGAGCCTGTGTGGAGTAACTTGGGGGTTTGGGGTGCTCAGCCAGCTGGGTTGCTGGGAACATGGCATCTCCAGGAGCTGGAGGCCTGTCTGAGGGACCCTTACAGGAGTGAGGTGAACGTTGTGCATGGGATGAGCTCCTCCACCAGGTGCTGTGGGTAAGGGTGGCCAGCAGTGCTCTCTCCTCCAGCAGTGCCACAGGATTGATGTGTCAGCTGCAGGGACACTCCCTCAGGGTGGGAGAGATCTTCTAAACCCCAGGTAACCGGACTCAGCCGCTGCTTGTTTTGCTGTAACATTTGGAGCCAACCAAGCCAGAAGTGTAAACCAGCTCTGGGCTGTTTCATCCTTCAGAGCTTAAATCTGAAGCAACTGGTTGAAAACTTCACCATTAAAAAGTTTCACTTCCCAACTAGTGCTGTTCTATAAATACCCTGTGCAGTGGGATATGACATTTACTCCCACACACGAGGCACAGCGTGCTTTGCAACTTGCATACTCCAGACCTTAACCCTTGAGCAGTCTTTGAGTAAACACAAGGCAAGGGACACACCTCTTTGGGGGGACAGAATCAGGTTGCTCTGGAGTAAACGGGAGTAAAATTGCACCCCAAATGATTGCACTTAGGATGGAAAAAACTCGCTTCTTCAAGCTCTTTGGGTGTCATGGAGCTGAAGATGTTGCCTTAGGGATGACAGTGCTTTATACACACCCTTATTGCCAGATCTTGGAGCATGTTTCCTGCCCAAGCCAGAAGTATTTAAAGTAGTTTGCTTTAATTTCCAGTTCTGCTACTGACAGGTGATCCTTGACAAATTTTGTAGCTCCTTAGTTTCAGTCCTGTGTAAAACATGATGTGGCTTTTCCCTCATTCTTTACACATTGTGTATGTTGTGTGTATATACTAGAAATTTAAACAGTAGGCACCAGCCTTTGGGGGTGCACTGAAGTGCTCAGGTGCTGATGTTTTACAAATACCCTATATAAATAGATAAATGTCCTCTCTCTACATTATCTATCTATCTATCTATCTATCTATCTATCTATCTATCTATCTATCTATCTATCTCAGGAGGGGTAGGTTTGCAAGATCCCTTTCTTATTGAGGGATGAAAACACTCAGAGTGGTAGATTTAAACACTACAGGATCATCTTATCTCATCCTCTTGCATAACACAACTCCAAGCAAGTTGGTTATCACAGCCAGGCTGGAACTGGAGCAGCTGGTGCCTCTGGGGGAAAGGGAGCTCTGGGTTTTTAAGTCCCTCCTGGTATTGTGTTGTTTCTCCACTGTTAAAAGGCTGTGCAGAAGAGGTCCCTAGAAATTAATCCTAACCCTGGCAATCAGCTGGGTTTGTTATCTCCCCGGAGTGGGAGATGGGAAACCAGACAAACTGAGGCCTTTGTAGAGCGGGTCTGATTCTGATCTTGGTTCCACAGCACTGAGGTCATTCCTTTCAACGGAGTGGCAGATCCATGGCTCGTGTCAGGGAAAAATAAGAAACAGCCTCGACGACTTGCAGAGTTTTTCATCAGCTCTTTTGATTAGCGAGCAGTTCCAATTAATCGGAGTTTGGCCCCTGCAGGGAATACGCTTCTGTACAGCTTCCTCTTCTCTGTGCCAAAATATGATCAAATTGCTTGTCTTTCTGAACAAGTTCTGCTTTTGGCTCTGGTCTATCGTCAGGAAACACATGTCAGCGCTTTAGCAGCTGTGTGTCCTGTCCAGAAGGAGCTCTTGAGCAGAGCTGGGTGCGTGGGGAGCGGGGCTGGGGCTTGTTGTCCTTTGCTCATTTAGGCTCAGGAGGATCAAGTAAACGTTGATTTTTGCCTCTCTGCTGTGGAGGTCGTCTGAGGGATTCAGCACTTCACCAACCAACTCCTGGGAAGCTGAATCTTCACCAGATCCTTCTGCAGAGGCAGCAGCTCGTGTTTACAAAAAGAGGAAATGAGAACTGGAAAGATAAAGCCAAGATTATTAAAAGCAGCCTCTGAGCTTGGGTCTTGGCTGCCCAAGTCAAGGAAATTTGAGGGTTATTTTCATGTGAATGACAGGACTTCTCTTGTAGTGATTACTCCTTTTAGGGAGGGGGCTCAAAGGGTTTCCAAACTCAGCTCCATAAAAATCACTTATCTCACATTGCATCAGGAGGAGAGATGCCACCCAAGGAAGCCTTTCAGCAGCTCAGGTATCTAAGAATATGTTAGAAAAGAAGCACAAAATCTCTGTTGGAATAGGACAATATTCACGGGGTGGTGGTTTTCTTTAACCCTCAGCTCTGAGAGTTAAGCAGTAAATGAGATAGTCAAATGTTGCTTTTTAAAAAGATGATATATAGTTTTGGAGAGACCAATCTCATGAATTTTAAGAAGTTGAGGGGTTGACAGTACTACTTGGATTAAATACTTGTTTTAACCAGTGACTCCTTAACCCACAAGGAGCAGCAGCTTCATCCGAGGGGCAAAAATACATCCCATATACAACTTCTATTCATTAGTACTTAGGTCTTCATATCCACTCCTTTTGGGGGGAAAAATGGTGCTGGATTTTCAGAGTGGCTTCTGGAGGGACTTGGCCTTCCCTGCTGTGAAGAGATGAAGAAGAGAGAAGTGAACAGAGATGCAGCCAACATGAGATCAGGGCTGAAGTTTGAGCAGGAGGAGGAGCTGGGGTTGATGGTCGCTCTCGGGTTTTGCTGTGCGTAGAAAGAGGACTTTGTTCTTACCTAGCTGGGCTTCTCACATCCCACTGGAGTTTCCCAGTGTGACACGATGCTGATAAATGTTATCATTATTATGATTAGATCCCTGGCAGTTAATGTTACACGCCCCCAAGCTCAGAAGTTGCAGAGTCCAGAAGCCACGTGGACTCGCTGCGTTTCTGAGCTGGGGTGTGCAGGTGATTCCAAAATAACACGAGGCTTGTTGTGAGCCTGCTGCCTGGGAAAAGGACTTGGCTTTCCCTCTCAAGCAAGGCTGACCCTTCCCTGCAGCACCTTGTGGTGCTCCTCACATCTGAAAGCCTTGGGTTTATTCCAGTACTTCTGCTGGCTTGTTCTTGCCATGGCAGAATGGATGTAGGCACAGGGCAGGCTGGATTTGTTGTGTTCATTTGCAAGAATTCATCTAATTAGAAGTTGTTGATGTCCATAGGATGGGGGCAAAATCTGGTTGGCTTAATTGGGTGAGAGAGTTGGGGGTGTTCAGCCTGGAGAAGAGAAGGCTCCAGGGAGACCTTAGAGCACCTTCCAGTGCCTGAAGGGGCTCCAGAAAAGCTGGGGAGGGACTTTGGCCAAGGGCAGGGAGGGATGGGATGAGGGGGAATGGATTAAAACTGGAAGAGGGAGATTGAGGTGAGACATGAGGAGGAAACTCTTTGCTGTGAGGGTGGTGAGACACTGGCCCAGGTTGCCCAGAGAAGCTGTGTCTGCCCCATCCCTGGAAGTGTTGAAGGGCAGGTTGGATGGGGCTTGGAGCAACCTGGTGTGGTGGGAGGTGTCCCTGCCCATGCAGGGGGGTTGGACTGGATGATCTCTAAGGTTCCTTCCACCCCAAACCAGTCTGGGATTCTAGGATTTATTTTAACAAATAAAAGAATAAAAAGTGCCAACAACCAGGAGGAGAAAGGAGGCAAATCCAGGCCAGCAGAAAGAGTGGGAAAGGCTTCTTGGCTCCACTTGAGCAGCTCTCCATCAGGGAAGTCCTGAAACCTAAATTTGTGTCTGAGCTGCAGCCCTGACCACCTCCCGCAGAAATCCCTGCATGAAAAGAAAACGGATCTCACCACAACGGGTGGTGAGACTTGCAGCAAAAGAGAAACTGCTCTTTCTACCCCCTCCTTGGCTCATGTTACACGGAGAATGATTGGACTGAGACAAACTCTTTGGTTTGGTTCATGTCGCACCGGATGCGAGAGGAGCCCTGTTCATCCACAGGATCCCAAGATGCTCTTGCAACAGACGTCACGGGGAGAAGCTGTTCCCTTGCCAAGTTCAGATGGAGCCTAGTGCTGTTCTCCAGATACACAGGCTTAGACATGTCTTCAGGGATCAAAGAATTATTCTAGATAAGAGCAGCAACTCTCTGATTAGATAGAAAGTGGCTTCTACCCTGTGAAGATAAGAAATAGGTTCTTCTTTCTGAACGTAAACGCACAAGTTCAAAAAGTCACATCTTGGGAAAAAAAAAAGCAAGCAGTGTCCTTCCTGAGAAAAGCCAGGTCAAAGGAGAATATAAAGCATCTTTCATCCCCTCCTGCCCACAGGACACACATTCCCCCCTGCCACATGCCAGGATGGGGTGGATCTCTTTCACAGAATCATCCTGGTTGGAAAAGACCTCGAAGATCATCAAGTCCAACCATCACCTAAATCCACCCACCATGACCTAATCTACCTGTTCAGTGCTTAAATCATGTCCCCAAGCACCACATCTAGATTTCTTTCCAACACTTCCAGGGATGGTGACTCCACCATCTCCCTGGGCAGCCTGTTCCAGTGTCAGGGGTGGCAGCACCTGGACCCACACACCTTCTCCCCACCCCAGCAGCGTTTCTCTGCCTGTCTCACCAAAGGGCTGCACAGCCTGTTTTCAAAAATCCAAAGATGCCTTTTGCCATTTTTAGGGCTGGTCCCTGTGCTCCTCGGCCTTGGGAACTGCGTGGCTCTTACCTGCTCTGTATTTCTCCAGATCACAGGAGAACACCAGGTTGCTGCAGAACCCACCAGGCGCAGAGAATGTGGTGGGATGGGCTCAGTCCAGGAGCAGGTCCAGGAGGTGGACATTGGAATCCCATGGGCTGTGTCTGTCCCAGCCTGTACACACATGGCACAAAGACCTGTTCCAAGGTTGCCTCAAGTTTTTCTTGAGAGGATCTACCATCCAGGGTAAGTGTAAGGAAGTGCTGGGCAAGGTGGTGCTGGAAAATCAGCCCTGCTGGAGCAGGCAGGACTAATTCAATGGTTCAGGGTTTGTTTTGTGGCCTGGATGTTGGGTTTCTGGATGTTCCACTGGCTCCAGGCTGGGACAGAGAGGGGCTGAACAAAGGCAGGTGGCTGGCCAGGCCACCCTTCCCTCTGCTGCCACTTCACACCTCAAACAGCTGAGGCCAAAGCCATGTGATACCCCTGGGGAGCTGTGGGCAGATGGGGGGAGGTTGTGCTCCAGTTCATGTTCTTGGCTGTTAAAAACAAAATCCTAGAATCCCGGACTGGTTTGGGGTGGAAGGGACCTTAAAGATCATCCAGTCTGACCCCCTGCATGGGCAGGGACACCTCCCACCAGACCAGGTTGCTCCAAGCCCCATCCAACCTGCCCTTCAACACTTCCAGGGATGGGGCAGCCACAGCTTCTCTGGGCAACCTGTTCCAGGGTCTCACCACCCTCACAGGGAAGAATTTCTTCCTCATGTCTCACCTCAATCTCCCTCTTCCAGTTTTAATCCATTCCCCCTCATCCCATCCCTCCCTGCCCTTGTCCAAAGTCCCTCCCCAGCTTTCCTGGAGCCCCTTCAGGCACTGGAAGGTGCTCTAAGGTCTCCCTGGAGCCTTCTCTTCTCCAGGCTGAACACCCCAACTCTCCCAGCCTGTCTCCAGAGCAGAGCTGCTCCAGCCCTCAGATCATCTCTGTGGCCTCCTCTGGACTTTCTCCAGGAGCTCCATGTCCTTCTTATGTTGGAGACCCAAGAGCTGGACCCAGCCCTGCAGGGGGGTCTCACCAGAGTGGAGCACAGGGGGGACAATCCCCTCCCTTGACCTGCTGGTCACGCTGCTGGTGACAGCCCAGGACATGGTTGCACTGATGAGGTAGATTGAAGATCCATCTGGCAAAGCACCTTGTCACCAACTGGTGTGGGAGTGAGGACTCTCAAGCTGTGCCATGTGGCACCTCCAGTACTGCCATGTCGGGGGAAACCCTAAGCAGCTCCCAGGGTACAGGGGAAGGAGCCCCAGGACAGGTCCCTTCCCAGCAAACCCTCCTGGTTTCCAGCCATCTGCAGCTTCAGGGCTTTCTGAACTCAATGTTGTCTCTGGCCAGGAGCTTATCAGCCCCCATGAGAGCTCCCACTTTGGGAGACAAGTGTAGAGGAGGAGACCAAAAGGTCCCTGTGACCCTCTCTGAGCCATTCTCCAGCATCACCACAGGCACCAGCCACTCTGGCTGGTTTCATCTCTACGGGAGTGATTATTGTTTGAAATTGGCATTCGTGTGTTTTCTGCCAGGAGGGGAGGCCAGGCTGGTCATGGTCATGGTCATGGTCATGGTCATGGTCATGGTCACAGCACCTGCCCCTTCCCAATTGTGTGCCTGAAACACAAGGAAACCCAAGTGAAGCTCAGGACTCTTCCAAAAGCCATGACATCATGTTGAAGCCAGCAAGCATGTGATTTCCCAGCCCAGAATTTGAAAGGAGCCTCTCTCCAGGAGAGGAGCTGCACGAGAGCCAGCTGGGATTCTGGAGGAAAGGCTTTATCTGCTCTCAGGGAAGGTTGTGTCCAAGAAGGATCCCTGCCCCAGGAGGTGGGACCTCTGAAGCCCATGCGAGATGATGGGCTGCAGCCTTCAGAGAAGGAAACTGCTCAGCACTTCTGATCTGTCTTTAGATTTTGAGCCTGTTTCCTGGGAAATTGGCTGAATTTCTCTCAGAGCCATGAAAGTGTTGATGCATTTTTCCAGAAGAGGGAGTTGGAATGGGAGCAGGGTGGGTGCACCTGCCTGGCTCAGTGTGTTAAGGCAAGGACATCTCAGCTTGCTGGACCCCATCACCACACAGACCTGGCTCCTGTGGCCATGAGGGGCAAAGAGTGACACCAAGCCCCACGGCAGGGGATGGGGCTTTCTTCTGCACCCAGGTCCTTTCCAGCACCTCCATTCCCTCTCCTGTTTTCCTGCAGCCTGATGATGAAGGGGAGGGAAGTGCAGGGGGTGGGACAGCAGCTCCTCTCAGGCGTGGAGTGGTGGAGCCTGACTCAGGTCCCATGTGGCATCTCACAAGGGTCCCCATTTGATCCCTGCACAGCGAGGAGGCTGCAGAAACCAGGACAGAAACCAGGACAGAGGCCACAAACGCTGCAGAATAACTAATCCAAGTGAGGAAACCTACTGGGAACTGTTGTCTGAGACAAATCCCAGTCTCGGGAGGCTCAGGTGGGCTCCTCCAGCCAGGACAGGCACGTCTGCAGCTCGCAGAGTCGGGCCGGGAGGGAGGTTTCCTGAAACCTTCCAGCTTCTCTTTCCTGAAAACTCATTTCTGCCGATTAGCAGATGTCTTTGTTGAAACCCTGGGCACCCGCCAAGGATTCCTGTAAACACTTGGCAAGGTGCAGCCTCCTGGCACCGCCACCGGCTGCTGGAGGAGGAGCTGCAGTTCACCAAGCAGGCACTTTGGGTCTTCACACTCACAAATGAGCTGTTAACTGGAAACACCCCGGGCAGGGGCAGAGCAGCAAAGACCTGCATTCCTGAAACATCAGGTGGAGTTTGTTGAACTGGGTTTGCTCAGCCTGGAGAAGAGAAGGCTCAGGGGAGACCTTATCACCATGTTCCAGCCCATAAAAGGTGCCCACCAAGAAGATGGAGACTCCCTCTTGACAAGGAGTCCCATGGAAAAGACAAGGGCTGATGGGCACAAGTTGCTCCTGGGGAGATTCCCATTGGACACAAGAGGTAAATGTTTCCCCATGAGGACAAACATTGGAACAGTCTCCCAAGGGAAGTGGTGGAGTCCCCCACGTTGGACAGTTTGAAGCCTCAGCCTGACAGGGTGCTGAGCCACCTCATGTAAACTATAGTGGGACCTAGAGAGGTTGGACCAGATGATCCTTGAGGTCCCTTCCAACCTGGCATTCTAGGATTCCATGATTCTCCCATCTTTCCAACCAAGGAGGGGAAAAGGTGTTACATGCCCATTTACTGGGAATGGAGATGGCTGTTCCCAGACCCCTGGAGTCCCACATGGTTGGACATGGCCCCACACGATGACCAGTGTGGAGACAGCACCTCTGTGGTGCTGGGTGTCAAAAGCAAGAGGAGATCATGATAGAAAATGGTATCTGATCAAGGGTCTGAACCAGGCCTGAGGGGCAGTGACCAGGAGTCACCACCGTGGCACCAGAACCAGCTCTGGCAGCACTGGGGAAGCACCATGAGGGAAAACCTCACGGAAGCCTCTGTGATCACTTGGTGGGGATCTCATGTGCCTGCAGCCACGTGGGGACTAAGTGAAACCACAGGAGACCTCCTGCACCCAGGGATGGAGCAAGGACCTTTGCACTGTGTTTGTCCACGTCAACTTTGGAGGACATCACACCTGCAGGACCGTCACGTTCTGCGGTGACACAAACAGCCACACCTGAACCCAGTGTTTCAACCCAGAAGGACTGACTCTGAAGAAGACACCTGGGCAATGCAGGACAGCCCTGAATTAACTCATGTTTGAAGGAAAACGTTTTCTAGAAAAGTATGTGACCCTGTGTCAGAGTGTCAGGGACTGAGCCTTAATGAGTGGCACCAGCAATTAACCACCTGCCCTGTTCACGCTCTGTGCTGTGTTTCCAGTCTCCATGTGCCCCAGTTGGCCCACAGCACTGGTGTGCATCTTGCTTTTCTCTGCCAGTGGGAAAACCCTCTGGTGTCCAACTTCTGTTCCCCCATGGGAACTGCCAGAGGTCAAGTCCTTCCTGAGCTGTAGGTAGCACCATGGATATGGGACCCTGTTCCTGCTCCAGATTCCCCAACCTGCTGACACCAGCTCCCAAGCTGCCTCATCCCATCTTCTGGATCCCAGTTTCCCCATCCTATGTCACACTGACCCAGTAACCCCCATCCTACACACAGGAACTGTGAGCAGTGCTGGGCCCCAATATTCTTCACTGAGAGGGTTGTCAGGCCCTGGCCCAGGCTGCCCAGGGCAGGGCTGGAGTCCCCATCCCTGGAGGGGTTTCAAAGCCATGTAGATGTGGTGCTGAGGGCCATGGGTCAGTGGTGGGGGAACAGTTGGACTGGATGACCTTAAAGGTCTTTTGCAACCAAAATTATTCCATAAGTTTATGATTTAAGAAGGATGTAAAGGTCCTCAAATGTGCCCAGAGGAGGGCAACAAAGCTGGTGACAGGCCTGGTGACTGGGTCCTGTGAGAAGTGTTGGGTTTGTCTTGTTTGGAGAAAAGGAGGCTGAGGGGTGACTTCATGGCCCTCTACAGCTTCCCGAGGAAGGGATGTGGAGAGGGAGGTGCTGAGCTCTTCTCCCTGGGCTCCAGGGACAGGACATGTGGCAATGGCTCAAAGCTGCACCAGGTGAAGTTCAGGACTGGAAATCGAGAAGCATTTCTTTACCCAGAGGGTGGGCAAACACTGAAATGGTATTGTCTCCTCTCCTCTCCTCTCCTCTCCTCTCCTCTCCTCTCCTCTCCTCTCCTCTCCTCTCCTCTCCTCTCCTCTCCTCTCCTCTCCTCTCCTCTCCTCTCCTCTCCTCTCCTCTCCTCTCCTCTCCTCTCCTCTCCTCTCCTCTCCTCTCCTCTCCTCTCCTCTCCTCTCCTCTCCTCTCCTCTCCTCTCCTCTCCTCTCCTCTCCTCTCCTCTCCTCTCCTCTCCTCTCCTCTCCTCTCCTCTCCTCTCCTCTCCTCTCCTCTCCTCTCCCTTGACCCGGACCTGTCCCAGGCTGTCCCCTGTCCCGGGGCTGGGCGAGGCTGGTGGCAGGAGCAGCCCCTGGTTCTCGATGGAGTGGCTCCATCTAGTGCTTGTCCTCAGGCCGGTGGGACAGTGTGACCCCGGGTGGGGTGGGGTGGCTGAGGAGCTGGGTGAGGCCAGGACGTGCTCAGCAGTTCAGCTCCTGGGTGTTATTCCCTCAAAGGTCTGAGTTCAGGTGTCTGGGATTTACATCCCCACAGGCATCAGGGTGGCAGAGAGAGCTGGAGCTGAGGAAGAGGCTGTGGAAGTGTCTCCTGACCCTTAGTGAGGATGGAGGCCACCAACCATGCAGTGTGCCCTCCTGGCCTCCCTGAATATGGGAGAGAGGAGGGTCAGGAGGAGAGACCAAGGTGCTGGGAGCAGTGGAGAGGTCTGGGTTTTTCTGGCCACTGTGTGGGATTGGACTGGGACCAGGGGAGAGGAGGTGGGAGGAAGAATCAGAGAATAGAATCACAGGATGGTTTGGGTTGGAAGGGACCTGTACAGGTCATCCAGTCCAACCCCCTGCAGTGAGCAGGGACCTCTTCAACCAGACCAGGTTCCTCAGAGCCCCGTCCAACCTGACCTGGAATGGTTCCAGGGACAACTACCAGGCAACCTAGGCCAGGGTTTCACCACCCTCAGCATAAAACAGTTCTTCCTTATATCTAGTCTAAATCTCCTCTTTTTGAGTTTACAAACATTGCCCCTTGTCCTGTCAGTACAAGCCTTGGTGAAAAGTGGTCTTGAGCTTTGTTGTAGGTTCCTTTAAGTACTGGAAGGTGCTCTAAGGTCTCCCTGGAGCCTTCTCTTCTCCAGGCTGAACATCCCCAACTCTCCCAGCCTGTCTCCAGAGCAGAGCTGCTCCAGCCCTTGGATCATCTCCATGGCCTCCTCTGGACCTGGTCTTTCTCGTGCAGAGGACTCCAGAGCTGGACAAAAGAACTAAGTGTGAGGAGAAACTCTTACAGTGCATTTTGTATCGGGAATGTTTTCTATTCCTAAGCACTTTGGGTGGCTTTGCTGTGATCAGAGTGTGGTTGTAGGACAAGAACAGGTCCCCAGGTAGAAGGCAACAGGGATGGGGACACTGGAAGCAGACGCCTGTGGCAGGACCGAGGGCAACATGGTGTCAGCTGCCTGGCCTGCCTGTCCTGCCAGCACAACTCAACAGTTCCCAACCCTGTATCCTCCAAGAGAAGTGGGAGTTGTGTTGGGAATATTGCAGGATTCACTGGCTGGATGATGCTCAGACTCATTCACAGAACACTCAGATGTTTCTGGCTTTTTTTTGGAGCACAGCAGCCCTGCACCCTCTTTTTGACTCCCAATACCACAGACATTTTCCTCCGTCTCTTCCAGGGAGTTAGTTTCCTGCAGAGAAAATATCTTAACGATCTGGATGATGAGACACAGTGTTCACTGATGTCACAAAACTGGGCAATGGTTGTGCTGCCATCCAGAGGGACCTGGAGAAATGGACTTGCAAGAACTTCATGCAGTTCAACAGCTCTTTTCTGTTTTCCTTCTGGCCCTCGGGTTCTTCTAGGTCAAACTCACCATCCTTGCACCCTTTCTGTACCAAATTTTATGTCCTTGCTTTCATAGACTTTCAGACTGGTTTGGGTTGGAAGGGACCTTAAAGTTCATCCAGTCCCACCCCCTGCATGGGCAGGGACACCTCCCACCAGACCAGGTTGCTCCAAGCCCCATCCAACCTGCCCTTCAACACTTCCAGGGATGGGGCAGCCACAGCTTCTCTGGGCAACCTGTTCCAGGGTCTCACCACCCTCACAGGGAAGAATTTCCTCCTCATGTCTCACCTCAATCTCCCTCTTCCAGTTTTCATCCATTCCCCCTTGTCCTCTCCCTCCCTGCCCTTGTCCAAAGTCCCTCCCCAGCTTTCCTGAAGCCCCTCCAGGAACTGGACCTGCTTTGTCCTGTGACAGCTCTGGCTGCCTGGCTCATGCCCACAGAGACATCAGGGCAGGTGGGCCTGGGGTCCCTTTCAAAGGGCCTTGCTGTGACCTGGGCTGACCACAAACCCTCAATCATTTCACATCTTTCAATCCACAAAACTTCTCTGTCTGAGCCCATCACAGATTTGCTAATCAGAAATTCTGGTAGCCAGGAGTCAAGTCAGCCAAACCCTGGGCCCCAGGGTCCAAACGCTTTCATGCCAACCTAGTTGGAAACCTAGAGGTGCACATCCAGGACCTCTCTTTGCCTGTTGGGTTTTATTAAAGCTCTGCTGAGCTACTCCCAGCTCTAGTCCTTGATTTGGGACTTTTTTTAGGTTCTCCCACATAATCATTCATGGCTTTTCTCAGGAACTGGAGAAGAGAGGAACTGAAGGTCACGGCCAGCAGACTCTGCTGCACTTGGCCTGGGTTGCCTCATGTCTGGGACCATTCTCCCACATCCAGGAGAGCTCCAGGTTGGCAGCTGCTCTGCCTGCATCCTCAGGTGGAAGCTTCTTAACGGTTGCAACACGTTTTGTAATGATTGTTTGGGAAAGTTCATGCCCTCTGGAGTCCCTTGGCTGGAATGGCAGATGTTTGCTGAGGAAGGGAGGGTTGAGTGATGCTGGTACCACCACCTGGAGTCACCCTGCCAGGTTGTTGGAGTTGTTGTTTTTAAGATACAGGGATTTGAAAGATTTTTGAGATAAAGGGAAATACCTCAGCAGATTGTTGATGTTCTTTTGGCATTGGGAGCCCAGGGATCTTCTGCCAGGTTGTTGGGGTTGTTTTTTTTAAGATACAGGGATTTGAAAGATTTTTGAGATAAAGGGAAATACCTCAGCAGATTGTTGATGTTCTTTTGGCATTGGGAGCCCAGGGATCTTCTGCATCGGAGGTACCTGGAAACCTGCCCCTTAAACTAGAATTCCCACTTGGAAAGTGCATCTTGTTGCAGCTGGGGTGGGATGGGATGGGAGAGGAGAGGAGAAGGAGAGAGTAAGACTCCAGACAGAAAGTAATATGGGGAGACTTCAATTAGCCTTCAAAACCTTTTTTTTTTGTAGGAAAATTAGAAGCTGGTTGTGGGTTTTTTTTTTACACCCAGGATGAGCCTCCTGGAATTAGGGAACCCTGGAGTGGTCTGGGCACCTTCTCCCTTCTCCAAAAGGAGGGCAGGGAAAGCAGCTGGTGCTGTGGATGAAGGTGCTCTGTTATGTTGCTTGAGACATCTGCAGGAAGCAGGAGAGCTGCTGGCTAAAGATGACCTAGTATATCACCTACTTTCATGAAAGGCAACAAGTTCAGGATCTCTTAAGTCACATCAGTAGGGAGGAGAAACTCTACTGGAGCTGGATGTTTATTGGGGCGACCCTTTTGGTTTCTGAGGGCTGGACAGGGGTGGTTGGCCCTTCCCAAACTCCTCCTGTGCTGCCTTTGCTTGCCCTGCTGCCACCTTCTCTCCTGGCTCTGTGGCCTTGCAATACTCACAGGAGGACAGGCCAGTCTGCAATCCCTCAGCAGATCCCACAGCAAGGCTTCCTCACCCCCAAGGGCTGGGGACTTGTTCCTTCCTCGCTGCGACTGGTCCTGAAAAACTTCCCCTTTTTTATTTTTTCCTAGCAGCCCAGATCAGTGGAAATCTAGGAAATGAGGGAAGAATGAAAGAATTGGGTTGTTTGGTCCAGAGAAGTGAAGCCTGGGGGAAGATGAGGCAGCTGATCTCCAGACTCTCCTTTGGCAGCCACGTTCCCTGCTCCCTGGACAGGCTGGAGCAGTGGGCTTGCAGGAACCTTATGAAGTTCAACGGGGAGAAATGTGAGGTCTTGCACCTGGGAACATGTAACCCAGGAGCACAGTTCAGACTGGGATCCACCTGGCTGGAGAGCAGCCCTGTGGAAAGGGACCTGGGGGTCTTGGTGGATAACAGGCTCACCATGAGTGCACAGTGAGCTGCAGCAGCAAAGAAAGCCACCAGGAGCTGGGCTGCATCACCAAGGCCATCACCAGCAGAGATCAAGAAGTCTTCATCCTGCTCTACTTGGCGCTGGTAAGACCACACCTGGAGTATTGGGTTCAGTTCTAGGCCCTGCTCTATAAAAGGGATGGGACAGGCTGGAGAGGGTCCAGAGAAGGGCCACAAGGATGATCAGAGGACTGGAGGACCTGCCAGATGAGGAGAAGCTGAGAGAGCTGGGTTTGTTCAGCCTGGAGAAGAGAAGGCTCAGGGAGACCTTATCACCATGTTCCAGCCCATAAAAGGTGGCCACCAAGAAGATGAAGACTCCCTATTGACAAGGAGTCCCATGGAAAAGACAAGGGCTGATGGGCACAAGTTGCTCCTGGGGAGATTCCCATTGGACACAAGAGGTAAATGTTTCCCCATGAGGACAAACATTGGAACAGTCTCCCAAGGGAAGTGGGGGAGTCCCCCACGTTGGACAGTTTGAAGTCTCAGCCTGACAGGGTGCTGAGCCACCTCATGTAAAGTATAGTAGGACCTAGAGAGGTTGGACCAGATGATCCTTGAGGTCCCTTCCAACCTGGCATTCTGTGATTCCATGATTCTATGATTCCCTCATGGATGGAAGGATCCAGCTGCCTTGCTGTGGGGGAAGCAGTGCTGTGTCCTCTGCCTTGGGCCATGGTGGGAGGGAAGGATGAAGAACCACCCTGGGAACATCAGGG
This sequence comes from Hemiprocne comata, assembly GCA_020745705.1. Classification (NCBI taxonomy): domain Eukaryota; kingdom Metazoa; phylum Chordata; class Aves; order Apodiformes; family Apodidae; genus Hemiprocne; species Hemiprocne comata. The sequence goes on from CM036609.1 coordinate 1,845,240, forward strand.
ATGGACCATGGAGCCAGGTGAGCTTTGTCAAAGATCTCCAGACTCCAAAATTCATAGGTGTTTTTTTTTAAGTCTTTAAGGAAGCCTTTTGGATGTCTTACAATGGGGCAACAGGGTCACTAACCCCCCAACACTGTGCCATGAAGGCAGAGCAGAGGAGCTGGGGATGTCAGTGGTCAGCCTGGGGTCCCATCACCTGCGTGCTCCTGAGGCACAGCACCACATCTCCAGGCAAGGAGGGATGACACTTTTATCCAAGCTGCAGCAAAATTGGTTGCAGCCATAAATGGTGAACATCTCAAGATGTTTCAGTTCTGTTCAGGCGAGTTTGGTGGGTTTGGCTGGATTCCCACCTTTCGTTGGCCTGGGGAATCACAGGCACACGTGGATACTTAGTGGCTCATAGTGAGGCTTTTGCCACAGGGCAAGTTCCTTCCTCTCCAGGAAGGAGACAACAAAAATGTTTGATGCTGCTGAGGAACAAGACAATCCTGGAACCCAACACACTGCCTCCAGGTCCTCTGGCTCCTCCACCCTCTCCTCCCAGAAAGAAAAACATCCTCAGGAGATGAGATACCACCTGGAGTACTGTGTCCAGTTCTGGAGCCCCCAACATAAGAAGGACATGGAGCTGCTTGAGAGAGTCCCAAGGAGGCCACGGAGATGATCTGAGGGCTGGAGCAGCTCTGCTCTGGAGACAGGCTGGGAGAGTTGGGGGTGTTCAGCCTGGAGAAGAGAAGGCTCCAGGGAGACCTTAGAGCACCTTCCAGTGCCTGAAGGGGCTCCAGGAAAGCTGGGGAGGGACTTGGGACAAGGGCAGGGAGGGAGAGGACAAGGGGCAATGGATTAGAACTGGAAGAGGGAGATTGAGGTGAGACATGAGGAGGAAATTCTTCCCTGTGAGGCTGGTGAGACACTGGCCCAGGTTGCCCAGAGAAGCTGTGGCTGCCCCATCCCTGGAAGTGTTGAAGGGCAGGTTGGATGGGGCTTGGAGCAACCTGGTCTGGTGGGAGGTGTCTCTGCCCATGCAGGGGGTTGGATCTAGATGATTTTTAAGGTCTCTCCAACCCAAACCAGTCTGGGATTCTATGAATTAAGGACAAACCAGATAAACACAGACATTTCCCTGAAGGGTTTTCTCTGGTGCCTTCACTAATCACCTGCCTGGTCTCCCTTTAAAAACCTGAGTTTTGCTTTTGGTTAATTACATCGATGCTTCAGTTCTTCTTTCTTAACTTCCTCTGATATTTCTTCTTCCATTTCATCCAGGTCACCTTCCTCCTTTCTACAATTTCACTGCTGGTAAATGGCTCCCAGGACCTTCCCAGCATTAACCAGTTGTGACTGGGTAACCTACATCCTTCCCTCTTCTCTATTTTTTTTTGGTGTTTGTTTTGTGTTGGGTTGGTTTGTTTTTTTTCAAAAAGGGAAGTAGAAAAGAAAACGACACCTCGACATTTCCAGTCTGTCACATACACAATGTAGTGATGGGCTCTGGCCAAGGAGGAGGATTTCAAACTGTAAACAAAAGTGAAGCTTGAGTTCCCAGGCTTTTTGTAATGATATCAAGTAGATACTGGAATTCTTTTATGGAGTTTTCCAGGAAACATTATGAAGACAGAAGTGAGACTTCTTGAGTGTTTAATTGACTTTTGCTCAGACACACAGTGATTTCTCCTGGGAGAACCTTGTTCACACGGGTGTTTATTAACATCCTCTTTTGGGGCAGAGCAAGACATCCTGGGCTGGGCTCTTCTCCCAGGCAACGAGTGACAAGACAAGAGGACCTAGCCTGAAGCTGCTCCAGGGGAGGTTTAGGTTGGATATCAGGAAGCACTTCCTCAAGAAGAGGGTGATTAGACATTGGAATGGACTGCCCAGGGAAGTGGTGGAGGCACCATCCTGGATGTGTTCAAGGCAAGGCTGGATGTGGCACTGAGTGCCATGGTCTAGATGGTGTGGTGGTGTTGGTCATAGGCTGGACTTGATGATCTGAAAGGTCTTGTCCAGCCTTGGTAGTTCTGTGATTCTGTGATTCTGTAAAAAGAAACAGATAAAGTTGAGTCCATGATTCCTTTGCTTCTAATAAGGGAAAATCTTTCCCAAACCTGTTCCTGAGGATCCCCTTCATGGAATGGGTCTCACTAGAAAGGCAAACCACCAGCTGTGATCCCTGGCAGGTTTCCCTCCCAGGGATGTGCTTTGGAGCTGATTTTCAGTTCCTCACCTTGCAGCCCCCCCGGTGAGGAGCAGCGTGCTCGTCCCTCGTCACTCCTGGGACAAGAATGTGCAACTGCAGCCCAGAGGGCAACTGCATCCTGGGCTGTACCAAAAGAAGTGTGGCCAGCAGATCAGGAGAGGTGATTCTGCCCCTCTACTCTGCCCTGGGGAGACCTCACCTGGAATACTGTGTCCAGCTCTGGAGGCCCCATCACAAGAAAGACATGGACCTGCTGGAGCATGTCCAGAGGAGGCCACAAAAATGATCCAAGGGCTGGAGCAGCTCTCTTATGAGGACAGGCTGAGGGAGTTGGGGCTGTTCAGCCTGAAGAAGAGAAGGCCCTGGGGGGACCTCATAGCAGCCTGCCAGTGCCTGAAGGGGGCCTACAGAAAGGCTGGGGAGGGGCTTTTTACAGAGCACATAGTGACAGGACAGGGGGTAATGGTTTGAAACTGCAGGAGGAGAGATTTAGGTTAGAGATCAGAAGGAAATTCTTTAGTGTGAGGGTGGTGAGACACTGGAACAGGTTGCCCAGGGAAGTTGTGGAGGCTCCATCCCTGGAAGTGTTGAAGGGCAGGTTGGATGGGGCTTGGAGCAGCCTGGTGTAGTGGGAGGTGTCCCTGCCCATGCAGGGGGGTTGGAACTCGATGATCTTTAAGGTCCCTTCCAACTCAAACTATTCGATGATTCTATAAGAAGAAACAACTTTTCGTGGCTTTTCCCTGTCCTTTCCCACTGTGCCTCACTGCTTGGTGTCCAAAAGCTGTTTGTTGCCTCATCTAGGATCATCTGCTGAACGTCTCCAGCAGGAGCTGCAAGAGCCCCAGTTGTGCTGTGCAGATGAGAGGCTTGGGTTGGTTTCAGATCTTGGGTTTGGAAAGGTCACCGTGATCCTGAGCAAAGGCAACACAAATGGCCCCAGTTCAGCCCCTAGAGCAGCAAACTGTGAGTGCCCTGGTCCTCCTCCAGAGCTTGGGAAGGACAGAGGTCTTTCTCTGTTCATTTTGGATCTCCAGACTGGAAAAGGCATCTCTTTTGTTTAGCCCTTCCACTTCTTCAGTCTGTCTTAGGTTTCCATCACCAACATAGTTAAAAAAAAAACAACACTATAAAAAAAAACCCCAAAACATCCTGAAAAGCCCTTCCAGGCCCAATAACTTTGGATTTCATCCTCCTGTTTCTACCAAAGCTGCTTTTTGGGATGACAAAGAAGATTTTTTAAGGGTGTCCCCATGGTACGTGCAGCCTCAAAAGGACATTTCTCCTCTGGGAATGAATCCCTGCTTTCAATTTTGGAATCAAGGCTTCACATCTGGATGTTTTTCCCATTCATAGGTTGGAGGAGAAGGTGGAAATGGAGAGCAGAGGGTGCAGTGGAGAAGGAACAACAGATACAGACTTTGAGGTGTAGCTGTTGGGTCTGGAACAGGGGGACATGCCCATGCCAGGGGCTGCTGCTGCTGCCACAGGGTCAGTGGAGCACGTTTCTCTTTTGTCCCAAACCAGATTCTCTAGAAGATTTTGTGGGAAGTCACTTGATTCACCCTGTGCCTCAGGTCTCCATGTCTAACACAAGGACACTCCATTCCAGAAGCAGGAAGGACTAGAAGGGTGAAATAAAGGTGAGGGGGGGAAGGACAAAATAAATGGACTGAAGCATGGTTCCTAGAGAGGTGAGGATCTGCCAAGTCAGTGGTGAGGGGCAATGGATTCAAACTGGAGCACAGGAAGTTCCACCTCAACATGAGGAAGAACTTCTTTCCTGTGAGGGTGACAGAGCCCTGGGACAGGCTGCCCAGAGAGGTTGTGGAGTCTCCTTCTCTGGAGACTTTCAAGACCTGTCTGGATGCCTTTCTGAGTGACCTGCCCTAGTTTTGGTCCTGCTCTGGCAGGGGGTTGGACTCGATGATCTTCAGAGGTCCCTTCCAACCCCTGACATTCTGTGATGAGCAAAATCAAGTGCTAGATGCAGAGCTGCAGTGCAGGCACCAACCTGGTGCAGAGCTCCTCCTGCTGCTCTGGCTCTTCTCAGGATGAAGCTGCTCATATGAGCACGTTGCAGATGTGCCTGCATCAGGGGACAACACAGCTGCATTGGTGGAAATGACCTCTCTGAGATAGGTCCGAGTTTCTATGGATTTGGGCCAAAAAGAAAGGAGATGAGCAGGGCACCCAAGCACTAAACAGCCAAGGTGATGGAATCCAAGGGCCTGGGTGATGAATCATGAGCTCCAGCTGCTCAGAGCTCCAGTGATTTTATTATATCTCTTTCCAGATCACACTGACACACAGCTCCACATGGGAGAGTCTTTGCTTCAGAGGAGCTTTGGAAGGACATCTGCTCCAAGGACAAAGCAATTTGAGCAGGGATTTGCACAGGGATTGGAGCAGTGCTGGGACAAAGGCTGACCTTGGTGCAAGAGCCAGAGGTGCTGGTAGGACACCTGACACAATCCAAAGGGTGATTGAATAGTGTGGCCAGCAGGAGCAGGGCAGGGATTGTCCCCTCTGCTGGCACTGGTGGGGCCACAGCTGGAATCCTGGGGTCAGTTCTGGGCCCCTCAGGACAAGAAGGACATGGAGGGGCTGGAGCGTGTCCAGAGGAGAGCAACCAAGCTGGGGAAGGAGCTGGAGAACAAGGCCTGTGAGGAGAGGCTGAGGGAGCTCAGGATGTTTAGTGTGAAGAAAAGGAGGCTGAGGGGAGACCTCATTGCCCTCTGCAAATAACTCACAGGAGGTTGTGGTGAGAGGGGGGGGTTGGCCTCTTCTGCCAAGTGGAGAACAACAGGCCCAGAGGAAATGGCCTGAGGTTGGGCCAGGGGAGGTTCAGACTGGATAGTGGGAAGAATTTCTGTGCCCAAAGAGTGGTCAGGCCCTGGAACGGGCTGCCCAGGGAGGGGCTGGAGTCACCATCCCTGGAGGGCTTCAAGAAACATGTGCATGTGGCACCTGAGGATGTGCTCCAGGGGGCATGGGGGCTTTTTGTGGGTTGTGTGTTGGTTTTGTGGGGCATTTTGTTGTTGTTTGGGTGGGTTGTGTTGTTCCTTTCCCCCCCACCCCCCAAATGGACACTTGGAATGGGTGATCTTAGAGGCCTCTTCCAACCATGACAATCCTTTGATTCTGTGAAGTACTGCAGTGATTTCCAGTTGGTGCCTACCTCCAACCCACCCCTTGCACCAAGCAAGCTGCTTAGCCCTCAGGTGTGCCCACCCTGGGCCACATTTTGTTTCTCTAGAGCCCAGGTGAGCTCTAGGTTTTCAGGCAGGAGAAGGCAACACTGCACTCTTGCCCAGCCAGGAACATCTCCTGCTGTTTTCTCCCACAGCTCCTCTGTCCCAGCTGCTTTTCTGGGAGCTGCCAATAACCCCAGGCTGAGTTTTACTTCCAGGCAGGAGTGAGCATCTGCACAGTTACTGGAGGGTTTCAAAAGTTGGACCACAGTGCTGCAGAAGAGGGGCTCCATGTGTCAGCATCTCACCAAGTATGGTCTGTGAGACATCAGAAACTCTTCAGCAGCAGCCAGGGCTGCAGCTGCATAAATTCAGCAGAAGAGAAGAAAGAGGACACATGGTCTGGGCTGTCTGGAGGGGCTGGAAGCAGCAAGTGAATGTTCAGCTTGGGTTTTCCAGGCTGTAACACAAGAGGAACACCCCAAGAGGGGATGGTGAAGCTTGGAACCAGGTGGCATCACAAGGGCTTGGAACCCTCCTCCTCTGTTGAGCTTTTGGGGCTGGTTGAGTATCACAGAATGTTTGGGGTTGGAAGGGACCTCTGAAGATCATCAAGTCCAACCCCTCTGCCAGAGCAGGACCAAAAAAACTAAGGCAGAGTAGACCTTGGCCAGGAGCAGGTAGGTGAAGTCAGCATTGCCTGGGGTGTGGGAGAACCAGGGTGTTTCCCTACAAGAGCTGGGACTCTCTTATTGGAGTTGACCCCAGATCCATGAATTTGAGCCAAACCTACTCACCCAAAAGAGTCAGGGCTGCTAGAAGAAGGGTTGGGGCAAGCTGAAACCCCTTGGCAAGGGGATGATGATGAGGCAGGAGAGACAGCAGCTGGAGTGTCAAACCTCAACCACCTTCTCCTGGGCAGCAGCTCCTGAAGCCCCAGTGCCTGGGCAGGACTTGTTCCTTGAAGGCAACAATTATTTTGGTACTTACTATGGAAACAGCCCAAGGCTGTTGGTGGGTGACAGCCCATCATGCTGCACAGGTCTTGATGCACACAGGAGCAGGGAGAGAGCAAATAGGGGCAGCCTGGGGACACAGCTGGAGATGCCATCAGCCATGACCATGAGCTGCTTTACACTCATGACACCTGCCTACCATGCCTGGCAGAACATGGCCCAGCAAGTCCCCCCAAACACCGATGGTGACCCACCAGCTGGGGCAGCCAGACCTGTCACCACGTCCCACTGCAAACCTGCTGAGGAGGCATTTCACAACCTTCAGCTCATGCCAGCATCACAAAGTGATGAGGACTTCCTCTCTGGAAGGGTCTGTCCCTTTTCCAGCCTCTTGCCTGTGGTTCTGGGAAGAGAACCTCAACAGCTGGAAAGGCTCCTGCAGAAAGGGTGTTCCAGTACCACCAGGAGCTGGGGGCACTTAGCTGGGACTATGAACGCCCTTGTGGGAAGGTGGGTGACCAGGCACTGCCACGCACCCCAACCATCCCCATGGTTGGATTTGAAGCTGTGGGCAGGAGGCCAGAAAACCTGGAGACATCCCTACACATGAAGGGGACCAGCATGCAAAGGGTCTCCATGCAGAGCCTAGAAACAAGAGGCTCCTCTGGCTGGGCGGTGCCCATTGGGCCTCTTGGGGACCATCCACCCACCAGGGCTGCTCCACAAGCATCTATGGAGGTGAACATGTGAGCACCATCCTTCACCCTTCCTTGGGGCACCTAGGTTACAAGACCTACGGTGGCCCAAGCCCACCTGCTGCTCTTGGTCCTGGCACCTACCAGACCAGGCAGGAGACTGTGTTCAACAATGCTAATAAATACTTTATTTACCAAAACCACATGAAAATACTCCTAAGACCGTCCTGTATCACTGGGCCCCTTCAGCAGCAGCTCACAGCTTGAGGATCCTGGAAGATGCTTGGAGAGCTCACGCAGCAGCACCAGCTTCATGGCCAGTAGGACCTCCCGGTGGCTGAGGTGGCTCCTCCTGCTGCAGCAGGACAGCCGGGCAGCCTCCAGTGCCACAGCCCCGAGCACCTGGGGGCTGCCCAGCCAGGCAAGGATGGCAGCTGCCAGGCAGGAGGCTCCAGGGGACCATGTCTGCAGGGAGAGCAACCACCAGAGAGAGCATCAGCTCAGCCATCCATGGGGTGGCGTGGCTTGAGGAGCTGCCTGCAGGCACAGGTCAGGCAGAGGTCCCCCAGCCCCATCCACCACACCTTCAACTTCGGTCAAAAACCTCCAGATTCAGCCAATGGATGAGCACCCAGCTTAGAATCACAGAAACGTTCTAGTTGGAAAAGACCTTGAATATCATCCAGTCCAACTGTTCCCCCAGCCCTGCCAAGGCCACCACTGACCCATGTCCCTCAGCACCACATCTACACAGTTTGGAAACCCCTCCAGGGATGGGGACTCCAGCCCTGCCCTGGGCAGCCTGGGCCAGGGCCTGACAACCCTTGCCAGGAAGAACCTGTTGCCAAGATCCAACCTCAACCTCCCCTGGCACAACTTGAGGCCGGTTCCTCTTGTCCTGCCACTTGTTCCTGGGGAGCAGAGACCGACCCCCCCTGGCTCCAACCTCCTCTCAGGCAGTTGCAGAGCCAGAAGGTCTCCCCTCAGCCTCCTTGTCTCCAGGCTCAACACCCCCAGCTCCCTCAGCTGCTCCTCCTCACACTTGTGCTCCAGCCCCTTCCCCAGCTTGGTTGCTCTCCTCTGGACACGCTCCAGCCCCTCCATGTCCTTCTTGTCCTGAGGGGCCCAGAACTGACCCCAGGATTCCAGGTGTGGCCCCACCAGTGCCAGCACAGGGGACAATCCCTGCCCTGCTCCTGCTGGCCACACTACTCCTGACACAAGCCAGGATGCTGGTGGCCTTCTTGGCCACCTGGGCACACACTGGTTCATATCCAGCCCTTGTTGACCAGCACCCCCAGGTCCTTTTCCTCTGGGCACTTTCCAGCCCCTCTGCCCCAAGCCCAGAGCATTGCCTGGGGTTGGTGTGACCCAAGGGCAGGACCTGCCACTTGGCCTTGTTGAACCTCATACAACTGCCCTTGGCCCAAAGATCCAGCCTGTCCAGCTCCTTCTGCAGAGCCTCAACCCATGGATCCAGCCTGTCCAGCTCCCTCTGCAGAGCCTCAACCCATGGATCCAGCCTGGCCAGCTCCCTCTGCAAACCCTTCCTACCCTCAAGCAGATCAACACTCCCACCCAATTTGGTGTCACCTGCAAACTGAGTCAGGCTGCACTCAATCCCGTTCTCGAGATAATTGATGAAGATATTAAAGAGAGCTGCTCCCAAAACAGCCCTGGGGACACAACTGGTGACCAGCCACCAGCTGGATTGAACTCCATTCTCCACAACTCTTTGGGCCTGGCCATTCCATCCGTTTTTCACCCAGCTTAAATACATGATTGACCAAGCTGAGCTTGGAATGCAGGTGGTTGCACCCAAGCCTAGCTGGAGCATACCTGATTTAGGAGCTTGTGGATGTAGGTGGAATAAGCCACCTTCTTCTTCTGCCTGCGGGGCCGGAGGCAGAGGAGGCTCTGGCAGGCTGCTGCCTTCTTCCTTGGGGGGGGCAGGGTCCATCACTGCTGCCCACACCCCGAGCTGGTTCCACACACACTTGCTGCAGCCTCTGCTGAGGGAGAGAAAAGCAGGAGCCCCAGGGCAGGGTCCTACCTTCACACCCAGCACCCCCCCCCGCCCTCAGCACTTCCCAAGGCATTTGCAGACATTTAATGAGCATCACGCAAATTAAGCACTTGAAATAACACCAAAAAATATCCAGTAGGTTGTAAAAGCAAGATGAGAAAACAACCCCCCCCAAAGGAGCCAAACACAACAGAGAAGCAAAACATAAAGGGGGTATCTAGGGGTATTTCCCTCCCCTGCTCACCTCCAAGAGCTCCCCAGTCCTGTTCTCTCCCAGGAGCAAGTAGGAGAGAACCAGGAACCGCTGCCTATAACCAGGGGGGTTCATTGCTTTCAGCTGGAGCTGCAGCCCAGGGGGATCCACCAGGAATGGAGATAGTGATGGAGACAGAGAAGGGGACACCACCTCACAGCCCTACCCCCACAACTCCTACACCCCAACCAGCAATTCTTGCCCTAAATACTCTTTTGGGTGAGGCTGTGCCTGCTCCCAGGTCCCCCCCTGCTCTTGTTGCCCTAATTAGTATCATTAATCTAATTAGCCCGAGGTGGCTGGTCTGGGTGGTACCAAAAAACCTCGGGGGACCCGGGCAATCCGTGGGATTTTTTTGTGTGTGGTTTTACTCTGCATTTATTTGGGGGGGGTTCTGGGAGTTCTGTTGGTGCCAGAGTGAGCAGGGCCTGCGGGGGCACCCAGGGGTGCTGGGGGCAGGATCTGACCCTGAATGGTGGGATCGTGGGGTCGGGGTACCCCTGGATGCAGGATCTGACCCTGAATGAGGTGGGGTGCATGGGGTGGGGGGGTCCCCAGTGTCTGATCTGGCCCTGCGTGGTGGGACCCCGGGGTGGGGGGTTCCCCAGGTGCAGGATCTGGCCCTGCCAGGTGTGTTCCTGGGGTGAGGGTACCCCTGGGTACTGGATCTGACCCTGAATGAGGTGAGGTGCATGGGGTGGGGGGGTCCCCAGGTCGATCTGTCCCTTCCCAGTGGGGTCCTGGGGTGAGGGTACCCCCTGAGTGCAGGCTCTGACCCTGAATGACGTGAGAGGGATTGGGTGGGGGGGTCCCCAGCGCCTGATCTGGCCCTGCCCACTGGGATCCTGGGATGTCGGGGGAGCTCCCCCGGGTGCAGGATCCTCCCCTTCCAGCGCAGGGTGCTGGAGAAGTGACCCCATCCCACCCCTCGGGGCTGAAGGACCCCCCAGAACCTCGGCGCGAACCTTTCCTCAGGTGCTGCCCGCGTCTCTCCCCGCCAGGGGGCGCCCTTGTTCCCGCCCTCCCGTCTCCCCGCCAGGGGGCGCTCTTGTTCCCGCCCTCCCGTTAGGGGCGGGGCTCAGCGGCGGTTGGGCGGGAGTCTGTGTGCTCACCGGGGGCCACCAGGGGGCGCTGCCCGGTGCCCGCCTTGCGCCCGCCGGCCCCGCCTCACCGCAGGTGAGGCGGGGCCCGGCGGGCGCAAGGCGGGCACCCGCCCCGGGAATCGGCGGGGCAACACGAACCCGACCGTCCCCGTCGCCGCCATGGCGGAGCAGGAGAGCTTGGAGTTCGGCAAAGCCGACTTCGTGCTGATGGACGCCGTCACCATGCCGGAGTTCATGGCTAATCTCCGTCTGCGGTGAGAAACGGGCCGGTGTGAGGAGCGGGAAGGGGAGGGGGGTGGAAGTCTCCCCTCACCTTTGCATCAGGGGGTGTGAGGCCTCGTTCTCCCGTTTCGCCCCCCACACACTCGCCTCCCTCCTCCCCGGGTTGGTTGCAGGGTGTGGGGAGGGGGTTTAGTGAAGAAACCACCTCAGACGCTTCACCCCGCGCCCTGCCCCGGCCCCCGCCTGCCTGCCCCGCTCTGAGGGAACTGAGCTTCGAGGCGGAGCAGAAGAGGAGAGTTTTCTATAAAATCGGGACACTTTAAAGAGCCAAGTGAGCGCCAGGGTGCCCAGGGTGCAGGCAGGGAGTAGCAAGCCCTGCCTTGGGGGCTGTGGCTGCTTCTGTCACCCCTTTGGGAAACCTTCTTCTGCTCACCAACCTCATTGCTTCAGCCTACACCTCGTTGGCCTCCCCTCCAACAGGTATCTCGCCCATGCTGACATGTGTGCAAAGTTGGGATGGAAAAAAAAAGCAGCAATAAAAGTCACCAAGTCCAAGGTTGCTCCAGCCCCGTAGGAGCGTTACAGCCGCTCACCGGGGCAGACTCGCTGCGTTAACATCCTGTGATCTTTATAGCTTTATTTCCCTTCTAGACGCGATGGGCTTCGGGAAGACCTGCGTTTTCATCCCTGTTTCCTCAGAGCACAACTAAATCCTGAGCAGCACTGATAGCGAGGACAGCCGGTGGGGACCCTAAGTCTGCGGCTGTCTTTCAGTTTCCATTATAAAAGATTCATGTGGGCTCTTCCTGATAAACTCATGCCCCTGCTTGTGCAAGGATTTGGTAATTACCAAAGGGAAGCCTTGGGGAGAAAAAATGTGACTTACTGGCTGTGTGTCCCCCAGTTTTGCTTGGGCTTTAGTGACAGAACCTCACCTGCCACTTGCTTGCTGGAGATGGTTGGAAGCAGTAACTTGTCAGGCCCCTGCAGTTGTTGGACACACCCCAGGGTGGCTCTGGCAAGAACCAAGAGAAGGGAGGTGGGCTAAGCTTCCTCAGCTGGCAGAAAACTACAGAGGAAGGAGAAACTCAAGCTCTTTCAGGCAGTTGTGATGTCTGCTCCAGATGAAATCTGTAGGTTTGGAGTTTGGAGGTCTGGCTGAATCGGCCTCTGGGTGCTTAGGAAGCTTTGTGCTACACAACTTGTGGTGCTGCAAGGTCAGGGCTCACATCCTGGCTGTGTGAGACATCATAATAACAACTGGAGGTTTTGATATTATTTTTTCTTTTATATTGGATTTACGTTTGGGGTGGGGAGGGCATTTGCATAGAAATACTAAGAAAAACATAATGTGAACAGTTGAGCTTTGAACATGAGGAAATATCAGATTTAAATACATTTTGTGGTGCCTCTGGAAGCTTAAAATTGCTTCTCATTTGTGCACACCATGACACTCTAATTGTATTAGAAAAGGCTCACAAAAAAAATTAAAAGTCATTGAAATTAGCAGGAAACTTGCATATAACTGTTTGTTCTTGGGGTTTTTTAGTCTTTGGGTAATGTGTGAGATCTACATGAAGTATTGGGAACAGATTGTTAGATAACTTAAAAAATCAACGTGTCATGTTGGTTGAGTTTAGGAATCAAATTAATTAATTCAGAGGTACCTTGCAGTGGTAGACTTTGCTAATTTAGTATGAAAGAGAGTGAGTAGAAGAATCCTTACAAGGGATACAGAGGTTGATTTGTTTTCTGTCCTGATGCACACCGATTGTGCCTGATGTTGTCTGGACATCCCTGCTGTGTCTAACACACCCTGAGGTGTCCCTTTAACTCCAGTGCCTCGGTCACTGGTACTCAAAACTAGGCTTCTCCTTGTGACACCAACTCAAACTCTTGTTTCTTTGGCTCATGAAGGTGTGTGTAAATTTGGCCATAACCTGCAGGCCGTTCTGTCCGTGCTTCAAGGTTGTCTTGTGTCTGTGCTGGGAGCAGAATGATATTTTGTTAAAAAGAAATCAATCCTGTTACTTTTTCTCACCTCGGTGCCATCATCCCTGACTTCAGGCTTGTCTGCACTGGGAAGTTTGGGAAGGTAATCTGAATTTGTCAAAAGTGTGGATGTTTTCAGTGAAATTGCTAAACTCTGCTAAACCCTGTTTGATGCTGCGAGTAGAGCTGTGGCCCTGGCCTGCTGACCCAACTTTGCTGTTGGGGTTATTACAGTCCTCAAGCAGCATTTGCTTCTCTTAGTTTTATTTGAGGCAGTAATTAACTCTTCCTGCTGCTGCTACATTTTCAATTGTGTCAGACCCAGATGACACCCGAGATTGGGACCTGCTGGAGGGGTGATTATGTCACATTTCATGCTGTCACGTTGCGTAGATGGCACAAGCCACCCTTGTGCTCATCATGTGCTGCACAGAAGGGAGAAATTGTTGCTTCTTCCTCATGAACTTCAAGTGGTGGGTTTGTTCAGTTTACACTGGGATGGGCTCCACCCTATTCCATAAATCCAGCTTTCTGCCAGAGCTATTTTTGTTCAGGGTCACTGGCTGACCCAAGACGGGTTGTGCTGGATTTAGTTCCCAAGTGAGCCCAGATGTGGGTGGAATTGAAATCATAGCAGCTTCGGTGCATGCAAGGATATTTCCCCAAGGATGTCTCTAGTGGGAAAAAGAGAAATGGTGAAGTTGCACTTTTCATTACTTGGCTGTTTGAATTCAGTGGTGTTGACAGGGGCTGGAGTGGTGGGGCTGGTTTGTTTGTGGATGGGAGTTCCTGCCTGGGTAGGTGGATGGATGCAACGTGCATTTACTACCTCATTTCCCAACCCCTGTGCTTCATGCCCTGTTGTTTGTAGGTTCCTGTAGTGATTCAGCAGGGATATCACGGTGTTAGGATTTTTTCATGGCCATGTCTTACAGCTGTTGAAGAAACTGCCCATTTCATGTGGGCACTCAGGCAGTCACTGTGTGTTATGCATTACTTGTAAATAAAAATCATCCAGTCCTTGAATTCCATAGTTCTGAGTGGGCTTCGTACCAGCGTCTGGTTGTGATTCTTAGTCATCAGAACAATTAAAAACTCCCAAAAGCAGGAATATTGGAACAGTTGCTATATGGACTCAGCAGGTAGCTTTGTTTCTTTAGAGAAAACCTCCAAAGCTTTAACAGATAATTGTTCCTTAAGTGGTCACAAGTATGAATTATTTTATAATAATAGCAGCCATATTTGAGCAGCTTGCACTTCAGGCATTCCCTGTAATCAGTTCCCTGTTGACCTTTGTGGGGAGGCTGATTACTGCAGTAGGAGTTGGCATTTCAATTCTTATCAGAGGGCTTAAGATTAATTGAAAGACTCCTTAAAAAAGGGAGTTTTTTTAATGTCAAGCAGCTCTCAGGTCCCCTCACTGGCAATCGAGGGCTAGTATTTAGCTGAACACTGAGTGTTACCTGCCTGTGATCTAAGGGAGAACATCCTGCTCTGAACTTGTTAAAATACTTTCATTTTAGTGGGTGGTTTTGAGCTAATGTGACAGTGACTGTTCCACAGCAGGTGGAGTGAGATGGAGCTTGGGGAGGGGAGCTGCAGTCTCGCAGGAGCTGATAAGGTTTTGCAGAAATTCCAGTGTAGATTAAATGTGTGATGTGACCTATTGAGTAAGAGAAATGCCAAACTGTACATTACCTCATTTTTCATCATGCCACAATGAACATTTCAAGTGATAGAAGTTATCATTTTTGATGTAGGTCTTTGTACAAAAGAGGGCAAGAAGGAATTTTTTTCCCCAAGTGTGAAATTTTGTGGTTTATACGTGATGTCTTGTATTATCCTGCAAAGGCCACTCAATGTACTATCCTGTACAACTGGCATTTATCTTGAAGGGCAAGTCAAAACTCAGAGCTTTACCAATGGTACCTCTGGCACACAGAATTCTCTGTTCTGCAGCCTTGGTGATAACTTCAGCAATAGCTTCAGACTCACCTCTCCTCACAAGGTCACCAGTGCTTTGCAGGAGAGCAGGATGTGATCCCTGCCATGCTGGGTGGTGAGATGGTGTGGGGGCCTGACTGTGGATAAACCCAATGCCTCTTGGACAAGGGGCAATGGACTAAAACTGGAAGAGGGAGATTGAGGTGAGACATGAGGAGGAAATTCTTCCCTGTGAGGGTGGTGAGACCCTGGCCCAGGTTGCCCAGAGAAGCTGTGGCTGCCCCATCCCTGGAAGTGTTGAAGGGCAGGTTGGATGGGGCTTGGAGCAACCTGGTGTAGTGGGAGGTGTCCCTGCCCATCCAGGTGGGTTGGATCTAGGTGATCTTGAGGGTCCCTTCCAACTCAAACCATTCTATGATTCTTAACCAACTGTAAGTGGAAAACCACTTTGAAACGCAGGAGGAAGCAGAGTGTTACGTGTCACAGTGGCTGGGTGGTGGTCGGGGCAGCCCCATCTCAGTTGTGCACTCAGGGTCTTCCTGTTCTCACATCTTATTCGTGGGCAGGTCCTACTTGACTCATCTTTTCCTGCTTTCTAGAAAGTTGCTCATTTTTTGTGACACTTTGTAAATCCCCTCCTGGGAACACAATAGATCTTTGTCACATTTATTAAAGAACTCAAGCATGCATGAAAGGAAGACTCTGAAAGCACATGGTAAAGTGTGATGATCGTAAAATGAATTTTGGATTGTTTTCCTCTCTTTTTTTAGCTAGTTTGAGCCTGAAACCAGATGTGGAAGGCTGCACTTGCTGCTCAGATAGTTCCTGGTCATCCCAACCTCCCTGAGCCTGAGGATGCAGTGTGAAGAACTGCAGTTTAATAGTCCTTGTAGTTCTCTCCCTGCACAACTTGTGTTTTCTTAACTCTTTAAAGAACACAATAAAAACACAGCTCTGCATTTAGTTGAAAATAGTGGTTTTTATACTGTTTCTCAACTATGTCTTAGAGGGCAAACCCCAACCTTTTCAAAGCTATCCTCCATTAAGGCAACAGTTCTAAATTGATATTTATTGCAGGTACCTTTGAAAGCCTGATCATATTGGTTATGATTAATAATATTTTTAGTATCAAGAATCTGTAAAGAAAATACAGTTCTCTGAGAATTTTCTGTAAGTGTTTGGGCTGAAACAAGTGTTTGCTGTGCAGGCAAGGGAGAGGTGTGGGCTGGAGTCTTACAGAAGGGTGGAAGCAAACTGAGACAGGGAATTGGGTTTCAAATGCTGAAGAGGGCTGTCTTGAAGGGGTTTTCTTGAGACAGTTGTGTCTAGGCTAGAGGTTTTGAGCCTCTCAAAAAAAAAAGGTATCTTTCTTGTCCAAATTAAGTAGTTTGTTGAGTCTGCAGTGTCTGTTGGTGTTAAAAATGACCTAGTTTGTGTTTTGGATGACTGGTATGAATAGTTGTTGGGCTCTTGGGTTCACAGCACGCTGCTGTGGAGGCAGTTTTGACTACAAGAAGCTGAAGATGGTGGTGAAAATGTACAGACTTTAGAATTGCCCAAGTGACCTAAAAAGAAGCTTTACTGCAGTTGTTAGCAGCCCCTTTCAGCTGGTGGTATTAAAAGGTGTTTTATTTCTGTATAAATACACAGGTGTTAACTCATCTTGCAGTTCTGAAAGGCCAGACTCTTGTTCTGCAGTTTAGTGTCCTCTGGCTCTGGAGACTGGGTTGTTTTCCTTTCATCTGTCCTCAGCAGGTCTGGCAAAATATGCACCAGTTCTAGGGTTGACCAAACAAATTTGTTCCCATCTTCAGAGGATCAGAGTCCCCATAAATACAACAGGAGCAAAACTTCCTCAGCAGTGGTGTGGATCCACTGATAGCATTTGATTTTTCATCTCTGTAGAAGAATGATTCTTCATTCTGCTCTTCCCTTGACTTGATCTAACTGAAAGTGCTGGAGCAAAGGGGTTCTATCAATATTGTATTGATGTTTTTACTCTGGCTGTCTTATTTTTCAAGTACCATCTTAGGCATTGGTAATTTGGTTGAAGTTGTGGTGGGTGAGGTTTGGCTTCACACTGTGTAGTGAAGTGTGTGTCCAGTTCTGGGGTCCCCAACACAAGAAGGATGTGGAGCTCCTGGAGAGAGTCCAGAGGAGGCCATGGAGATGATCCAAGGGCTGGAGCAGCTCTGCTCTGGAGACAGGCTGGGAGAGTTGGGGGTGTTCAGGCTGGAGAAGAGAAGGCTCCAGGGAGACCTTAGAGCACCTTCCAGTGCCTGAAGGGGCTCCAGGAAAGCTGGGGAGGGGCTTTGGACAAGGGCAGGGAGGGATGGGATGAGGGGGAATGGATTAAAACTGGAAGAGGGAGATTGAGGTGAGACATGAGGAGGAAATTCTTTGCTGTGAGGGTGGTGAGACCCTGGCCCAGGTTGCCCAGAGAAGCTGTGGCTGCCCCATCCCTGGCGGTGTTGAAGGGCAGGTTGGATGGGGCTTGGAGCAACCTGGTCTGGTGGGAGGTGGGCTTGGATCTAAAGGATCTTGAAGGCCCCTTCCAACCCAAACTATTCTATGTTTCTATTAAGTGTCTTTAATCCTGGCAGAGGAAATACTATGTGAATACTTGGTTTCTTTTGGGCTTTCTGTATTGAAATATTAATGCTTAATAAACAAGTTTTTCATGTCTCTAAGCCTTTTTAGTTTCCTCATTTTAAATAGATACAAATATTTGAATTGTTCATATGATGTTGAATTGAAAAGCTCCTGGGAAGAGTCTCATTTCTTCCTGGAGAGGGTTGCCTGCCACTGTAGGTGCTGCAGGATGCTCCTCACTGCTGTTTGGGCCATCACCAGTTAAGTCTCATCAGCTCTTCCTGGCTTCTTCAGAATGGCCCAGCTTGCAGAGAGCTGTCTGGTGTCAGAATTGGGAATGAATGGAATGAAAATTCCCCTTAGTCCATCCAAATCTGACTTAGGAGCTTGGACAGGCTCCAGCGTCATCTTCGTAGGTGGAAAGGCCATCGATCTCACTTAAAAAGCAAATCCTAACTCCACAAGTAGCAGAAGGGAGGCTCGAGGCCAGGTTTCTGATTCCTGCAGGGATTTTCTGCTCATACAGAACCCGATGGCTGCTCCAGGTGGGCTCTGTGTTCCCTGACAGCCTTCCTGCCAGCAAAGCCTTGAACGAGGTGATGTCCCACCTGGGATTTGTTTTGCCTCCAGATGTGCTGAATTTATATAGTTTTCCTGAATCTTCTGTTGCACATCTGTCCTCCCCTGACTCATGAATACCTGCTTTTCTCGGAGTGAAGGTTTACAGTAGTCTTTTGATAACAGTGTGGGCTGGGTGGTGTTGAATAATTTTAACACATGGGTGTTGAATAATATACAAGGTCAGATTTATGAATGAGGTTAGTCTTTCAGGGTGCCTTTACACTTTTAAATTCTTAGACTGGTAATGCTAAGCTCCAGAGCTGCTGGGTCCTGGCTTGCCAGCTGCTACCAAGCTGCATTTATGGTACTTGTGAGAGCAGAGATAACAAAATTTAATTGTAGGTTGCTAGCTAGCAGCAAGCTGAGGAGGGACGTGCATGTCCCATGGTGTCAGGTGTGAAGAAAAAGCCCCCAGAATCAGTTTTTTAAATCACAGAATGCATTTTGTTGGAAGGGACCTTTAGAGGTCCTCTAGACCAAGCCCCCTGCAGTGCTGAGGGACCTCTTTAACTAGATCAGGTTGCTCAGAGCCCCATCAAGCCTGACCTTGAATGTCTCCAGGGATGGGGCCTCCTCCTCTCTGGTCAACCTGTTCCAGTGCTTCCCCACCCTCCTGGGAAAGAATTTCTTCCTCATGTCTCACCTCAATCTCCCTCTTCCAGTTTTAATCCATTCCCCCTTGTCCTCTCACTCCCTGCCCTTGTCCAAAGCCCCTCCCCAGCTTTCCTGGAGCCCCTTCAGGCACTGGAAGGTGCTCTAAGGTCTCCCTGGAGCCTTCTCTTCTCCAGGCTCAACACCCCCAACTCTCCCAGCCTGTCTCCAGAGCAGAGCTGCTCCAGCCCTCCCATCATCTCCGTGGCCTCTTCTGGACTCTATCCAGCAGCTCCATGTCCTTATGTTGAGGTCTCCAGAACTGGACCCAGTTCTCCAGGTGGGGTGTTACCAGGGGGAGCAGAGGGGCAGAATCCCCTCCCTTGATCTGCTGGCCACGCTGCTTCTTTTTAACCAGAACTATATGGAATTAGCTCAATAGGACATGCTCCTTATTGCATCTTTTAAAAATATCTTTTTTTTCTTTTTCTGCTCTTTCCACAAAGTATAGCTACAAGAAGTCAGCTGCCAATTTAACAATTCCTCAGCAACCTTTTTGCTTTCATCTGTGCCTCTTCTCTGCAATTATTTTGTAGATGCTGATGAAGTAATATGGGTCCTGAAGATCCTCCGAGTGGGGAGTGCATCTGTTTGTGGCACTGTCAAGTAGAACCCTGGTTGAGATGGCTGGATAACCTAACTGAAGTTATCACCACCTTCTGAATGTCACTAGCTAAAGGTTGGCTTTAAGATCTGCCAAATTCTTTCTTAGCTAATATTTCCAATTAGTCCCGTGGTGTCCTTTAGCCAAGAGTCCTTTGTCTTGACCTCTGTTCAAAAATTTACCTCTTCAGATGGTTTTACTGATCTACTTCTCCACTAACCCTTGCATTCCTTTCAGGCTGTGCAAGCTTTTACACTATCTGAATGTTTCTCCTGTAGTCACACTTCCTTGGATTCCTTTTAGAGATGCAGATCTCACCAGATACTTGGCTGTGAAATCATCACTCTCCTTTCTTGGTCCCTGGGTCATGATTGCATCTTTTGATGGAATGAGGAAATTCTGAGAGAGGAGAAGAAGGCAGGTGTCTGAGCACAGGTTTGTCTGAAAGTGTTAAATAAGGGAGCTGTGTCCCCCTTTGTAGCACAAGGTGATTTCCAGTTCTCACAAGCAGAAATACAGTTTCTAGAAGGAGATTTCTGTTCCTCTCAGGGCTTTTTGGTTAGATCCAGTGGGATCTCAGCTCATACCACTGCTGTCATGTACTGATGTTTCTGTCTGTGTTAAACAGACCAGAAGAAGGAAGTTTTCATTGGGGTGCTTTCAAATGCTAAGAGAACAGCTTGGATATGAGGCTGGGAGTGAACAAGTGTTCAAAGATAGTTTGAACCTCTTGAAAAGACTTCCCCCCCCCCCTTCAAAATCTACCCCATTAAACTGTTCCTCAGATAACCTCTATCTTTTGCCAGGAATGAGGTTTGTCTGGTTCCTGGGATTTGTTTCAGCTGGTGGTGTTCTCACCTGGCCTGCACTGGGCCCAGCTGCTGCAAACTGACCCGGGACAGGGTTCTGTTTGTGAGCAGGGATTGAGGCAACAACAGCTCACACAGCCAGAGCCCTGCAATGGGAACCTGAGGTAGAAGGGGGTGAGGTATCATGTAAAGACCTTTTAAATAAAACAGTCAGTAATAATAAGCTGGAGAACCCAGCAGCAGGATCATATGTGGCCTTGCAGTGCTCATCAGTGGGAGTGTGACTAATTCGGGGGCGTAACTGGGCTGTTCTTGCTTTAACTCAATGTTCACAGTACTTTCCATTCTGCCCCCCCATAATTTTGGGGCATTTTTTGCCTGCTTTGCTCTGCCAGCCTTGAGATACATGAAACTTCAGAGAACAGTTTGTGTGTGACTGTTGGGTGGTCTGATCCAGAGGATGCTTTCCAGAAAAACGCAGTGTTGGGTGAAAATACGACATTAAAGCAGTCATGTGGTCCCCAGACCTGCCATGATGTCATTTCTCATCCTTGGTTGTTTCTTGCTGTACCTCAGGGTGTCAGTTCTTGATTCTCACTGTCCCTCCAAGAAGTGTTGTCCCACCTGACCATTCCTTTCTCCTATTGCTGAATTCCTGGCTATATTTTTATAATTTTTGTATCCTTTTGGTCATGCTTAGTGACTTCTTGGAGTGAGACCACAGGAGGCCACGGAGATGATGGGAGGGCTGGAGCAGCTCTGCTCTGGAGACAGGCTGGGAGAGTTGGGGGTGTTCAGCCTGGAGAAGAGAAGGCTCCAGGGAGACCTTAGAGCACCTTCCAGTGCTTTGACTTTGGACAAGGGCAGGGAGGGATGGGATGAGGGGCAATGTTCTTCACCTAGACACCCTTACAGTGTGTCCAAGCCAAGTCTGAGCAATAATCAGAGCTAAATCTCATACCTAGAATCACCTTTGCACTGATTTTTATGCTCACTCCCTGTCTTATCCGTTGGCAAAACCCCTTTCCCACATGTGCTTGTTCAAAGTGTGTCTACAGAGAGGGTTTTTGCTTTCTGTTTTATCTGCTTCTCCTATCTCTTTGCCTCTTTCCTGTTCAACCTCAAAAACACAGCTTACCTCCTTCCAGTGTTGACCAGTTTCTCCTGCAGCACTGAGCTGTTAACATGGCTGGCTGAGAACTTTCTGACAAGCATTGATGTACTTTTCCCTCAGTTCCTCCTTTTGGCATGGAAGAAACACCATATAAACGTCAACAAAGACACTGCCTCCTCCTTAAATGTCTAATTTATGAAGCCTACACAAACTTTGTGATGGTAGGAGGTTTGGTATGCTGTAACCACTGATTATCATGTTGATCTGTTCAAGGAATTTCCTGGTTCCATACTGGATCCATGCCTGGGGGAGTTCATGTGCTCTTAGGTTTGGGCAGAGCCTGACCTGATGCTGCCCTCTCTGTGGTTGTTCAGGTAGAGAATAATTTGCTTACGGTATCATGATCTGTTCCCATTTAAGGTTGATGTGACTTAATTTGGGAAGCCTGAAGGCTCACTGCATCCTCCTGGGAAATAAAAACAGGAGAAGATTGGTGGCAGAACTCTGTGCAATGTGTGGTATAGGATGTGCTGCAAGAGGTGAATGTTTTGGTTTGGGTAGTGTGTTGAACTCCATCTCCAAACCCCGTGTTTTCAGGGTGTCTTTGTGTTTTCCTCTGTACACAGGCAGTTTCACACACTTTATGTAGATCAAGCCAACTTCAGAGGTGTTTCACTGGAGCTTTGCCCAACCTTTGAGTAAGTTTTCTTATTACAAGGCTCCTGATGAAAAGGTTTTCAGCCTCTTTCTGATGTAGTGCAGTGTCCATTGCCACCCCTCAAATGAATTATACCTTGGGGCACCAGCTGAAACTTTCTGAAAAGGTTCCCTTTTAATACCTGCCTTCCATTATAAGCCTCAGCCTGGTCAGCACCTCCCACCACTGAACTGGGTTTTATTTGTGGTGCCCAGGACAAACTGGCAGTAGGGAAACTGGAAACTAAAGGGGGCTCCAGCAATTCACTGCACCGTTCTGTCCAGGAAGCAGAGAAGCCCAAGGAGTCATGAGAACCCAGATTTTAACAGCTTACTGGAGAGCAGCAAAGGCTGCCTCAGGATGAATAGCAAAGAAAAACAAACTAAACCAAAAAAAAAAATCTCTTTTCCCACTGTATGAACAGCACTGCTTTCTTTCAGGAGGGTTCTATGGTATATTGAGGTGGTAAAATCTGTCATGCTGGTTGTGAAGCCTTTCCATCATGGTTCTCAAAAGCATAGTGAAGCTTTCATGGGGCTAGACATGTTTTAGGTGTTTAGCTTTTATTCATATTGCTAAACTTCAACTAAATAGGTTATTTTGTTTACAAGAATGAATGATGGAAGAAGTTTCACCTTCAAAGGAAAAATCCAGCTACCGTTGTTTGCAGGCCTCTCTTCCCAGCACTGTTTATAAAGCAACTGGGTATTGAGTTTATAAACTTCCAGGGCTGGAAATGGTGTCTTCCTCTTCTTCATAATACCAGCTTACTTGGCATTTTTGGGAATGAGTGGAAGAAGACTTAAAGGGCTGTTAAGTACAATTTAGGCCTCCAAAAAAATCCCAGAATCCCAGACCCTGAGCACCAGGATTCTCTAAGTGACCTTGCTTAGAAAAATTGTTGTCCCCGCTCACTGCTCTGTTCTTTGCTTCTCAAAATATTGGAAAGACACTGGGCTGCTTTGCCTTTTGCTTGCAGGGACATAAGTACCATTCAAAGCTGGATGTAAACACCTTCTTGGAACAGTAGCTATTAAACTTTGTTGAAAAGTGCTTAGCAATGACCAAAAAATGTGATTTCCGAAAGGATTTCTCTAGCACTGAGGGTTGTTTTTTTTGCAACTGGAAGTCCAAATTTACCACAAAAATGTCCCTGTAACCTCTTATAATTCAAAACATATTGCTTGCTTTTCAAAAGCACAGGCAAATTACCAGGGAGACTTTCTAAAATAAGACAGAGGGTTTGTGGACAATGCTTCTTGATAACCAAGTGTTTCCTTTTTTGAGTTTTCATCTGTGTCACAGCAAGAAAGTCACTTTGCTTTACGTGGATTTTGTGCTGACCTATTAGATGAAGAGAGCACTGATGACACTGTGTGTGCCTGCAGGCGTGGGTGTATAAAAAAGAGTATATTCCCATCCCTTTTTTTCCTATTAAATGTAGCATTTTATGTCTCTAGCAAAACAAACAATAGAAATCTTGTCTTTGTTTGTTCTTAACTTGTTTTTTGGGCTGTGCTGCATCCTGGCTTTCAAGGATGCAGACATTCCTAAGCTAGACATCTCCAGTCTCTGGCAGCTAATTCTCTGAATCTTTATTAGTTATACTGAACTCAAACTCCTTTGAGGAAATGCCAAGAAAAAGTAGATCCGTGTAAACTTTTTTAAGCCTGGTGTAAAACTATGCAAGCTGGACTTGATAGGAAACTGAAGGCAAGTTGAACAATTTTGAAATAATTGGGAATATCTTGCTTAATTTTTCCAATCAGTTGATAGAAAACATGTTTTCCATTAAGGGCTTACAATTTGGAGACCTGAAAGGGGCTGCTTATTGTCACAAGGAGTCTTGTTTTTAACCAAAACATTTTGGCTGGCCCCTTTCTTCTGAGGTGCTGTCCCTCCATCCCTGCAGGCAGTGGTGGGGTGGCTGGTGCCAGGCAGTCACCCCAAATGCCTGAAGTGGTGGATGTTGTGGGGCTTGGGTGCTGAGTGCTCCTGCCCTGAGGAGCAGAGGAGAGTGCTGGACATCTAGCTGGTAGATATGAAAGCCAGGAAAGCATGATGGTGGAAACTCATTTTTAAAAGCATCATAGAATGGTTTGAGTTGGAAGGGAGCTTAAAGACCATCCAGTTCCAACCCCCCTGCATGGGCAGGGACACCTCCCACCAGACCAGGTTGCTCCAAGCCCCATCCAACCTGCCCTTCAACACTTGCAGGGATGGGGCAGCCACAGCTTCTCTGGGCAACCTGTTCCAGTGTCTCACCACCCTCACAGGGAAGAATTTCCTCCTCATGTCTCACCTCAATCTCCCTCTGCCAGTTTTAATCCATTCCCCCTTGTCCTCTCACTCCCTGCCCTTGTCCAAAGTCCCTCCCCAGCTTTCCTGGAGCCCCTTCAGGCACTGGAAGGTGCTCTAAGGTCTCCCTGGAGCCTTCTCTTCTCCAGGCTGAACACCCCAACTCTCCCAGCCTGTCTCCAGAGCAGAGCTGCTCCAGCCCTCCCATCATCTCCATGGCCTCCTCTGGACTCTCTCCAACAGCTCCATGTCCTTCTTATGTTGGGGGCTCCAGAACTGGACTCCAGTTCTCCAGGTGGGGTCTCACCAGAGCAGAGCAGAGGGGGACAATCCCCTCCCTTGCCCTGCTGGCCATGCTGCTGGTGATGCAGCCCAGGACACGGTTGGTTTCTGGGCTGCACTATGTGTATTACTCCATCAGGCAGGAAAGAAGTAGCAATGTCAGTCTCAATGTTTTCATTTACTTAAAGAATGTCTGATTTATTTATTTTTCCTGATTTTCTGTTGTGTTTCTGGATCTTTGTTGCTCTCATCAAGCAGCCAAAGTGGCACCTGCTGTTGGCTGTACGAAGAACAATCGAAGCAGCTGTCTTCAAGCAGATAAATCATCACTGTTTCCATGACTTCTCTGAGGTGATGACATTACTTTGGGGCTCTGGTGACACACCATAGGCCATGGATAACTTTAGGGGCCAGCCCAGATTTGTTGCTGCTGAATCTGGGGAGAAAACTCTTAAATCAATCTTGATGTCCTCCTGGGAGTGTTTTTCCATAGCTGATTCATAACTGGTAATTTAGCTGCTTTGCTGAGAGGCTGTTTGCTAAAATTAGTGCATAGACCCTGTGCAGATAGACAGATCCGAGTGATTTCACTTGTTTTATTGTACAGACTATCTTGGGAGCAGTAAAAATGTGTCGTGTAGCAAACCTTGTAGTTGAATCATGGAAGATGTGGAAGATGTGGGAAGATGCTGGAGAACTCAAACATGGAAGCAGTCAGGACCAGTACTGTGGGTTGTTTTTATCACAACATTTTTGCTGCCTTTTTGGAAGGCTCCTCCATACCTGTCTGTCAGCTGTGCGTCAGAAATCTTCTGCTAGTAGTAATTCCCACAGCACTTCCACATCCTTTGTGCAGTGCCAAAGTATTTTTCACCTCAAGTGCTAAATTCCCAGCTGTCCTGATGAGCCTGGGAAGCCCCAAAACCAACCTGGGAAAGCTCCCGGGGGAAAAAAAAGTACCAAACCCCAACCCTCGAACCTTTCATATGTAAATGTTTTGGCTTGTCTTAGCCCAAAACAGTTGAAGATGAATGAGCAGCCTCTCTTGAGCTTAACGAGGCACTTGATGTGGAAGCTGATAGCACTAATAGCCAGATCCCAAGTAATCTGCTGTGTACGGGTGTGTAGGAACATTGCACGGTTGTGCCCACCCATCTGGTCATCACTGGGTGTCCATGGGTAGTGGGAGCCTTTGATATTCCCATTTTATCATTCTCTGAATGATAGAGTGCAGTAGATATTTTGCAAACTAAGAATTTCTATCACCAAGACAGCAGTTTCTTTGTAGTTTTGGCCTGGGTTGTGGCACTCTGTGCTCTGAGTGCCAAATAGTCCCTTTTTTATTAATGTGGGGAGGAAATAATGTGAAGAAACCTCATGTCCCATGTCATGCACAGAGTATCCTTCTCTCAGTGAGGACACTCACTGTGTGGATGTGGGGAGGGGGCAGCACTGGCCAAGTTCAACCATTCCCTGGTTTTGTTTTCTGCTTTCTGACAATTAAGCCTTTGGGAGATGCTGTGGTTGCTTTCAGACTTCACAGTGATGAAAGCTAAAACCCTCCCTTAATAAGGGTGAAGATGGTTGTATTCATTTGACTCCGGGAGAATGTATTTTTAAAAAAAACAATCATTGTCATGAGACCCATGAAATAAATTACAAGAGCCAGTGGTGAATGTTGTTTCTCAGTCTGATCTTGCTTGTGTTCACCTCCCTGCTCAGTGGTGCTGGCACTTCCACTGGCCCCTTGGGTTGTCTGGTATTAACTTGTCATAGACTCATGGAGTGGTTTGGGTTGGAGGGACCTTCAAGACCATCTAGATCCAACCCCCCTGCATGGGCAGGGACACCTCCCACCAGACCAGGTTGCTCCAAGCCCCATCCAACCTGCCCTTCAACACTTCCAGGGATGGGGCAGCCACAGCTTCTCTGGGCAACCTGGGCCAGGTTCTCACCACCCTCATGCCTTAGAGTTTTTACACCAAGGGTTTTGCCTTTGAAGTGACATCCCTGTGGATCCAGCCCTGAATAATGTGCTCTGGGCTGTCCTGCTTTAGCAGATGAGTTGGACTAGGTGATCTCTAGAGGTCCTTTCCAACTCTGACAATTCTGTGATTCCATGATCTTTCACTGGGAGTGGAAGAGTGCAGTCTCACAGTTTCAGTCTCACAGGAGTTCTGTGTGACCACAGGAGGTACTGGTAGCAGAAGGATTTTATGGAGCAGGTGATGTCAGAATTCACCTTCACCGGAACTTCGGTGTGATGCAAGAGCCAAGGGCTTTCAGTGGGGATGTCCCTGCCCTCAGGTGCTTTCAGGGGCTGGTTCTAATGCCTGGGAAGAAGGATCTGTTGCTTCTCTGCTCAGGATCCCCAAGAGCCTTCCAGGGGTGGCACAAGGTGGTGCTGGGGGTCCTGGTATTCCAGCTGCCTTGGGATGACAGACCTCCTTCCTCCCTTACCCCCTCCTCAGTGCTCGATTCCCACCATCTCCTCACTGCCCTCTGTCTGGCATCGTTATCTTTGATGTCAGCTTTCAGAAATGCTTTTAAGGGCCTGGCTGTTTGTTTCATCAGCACCTGACCCTCTGGAAGCCACAGAAGTATCACTCCTGTTACCCTGATGCAAACTCTTGCTTCGCTGTTGCTTTCTGTAGTTGTGCACACTGCTAATCATTTTCCAGTGCTTCCGGATCCTATTGCAGTGTTTGTTGCTCTTTTGCTTCTGGATTTCACATTTGCAGGGTGTAATTAGCCATTCTTCATCTGGCATGGATTTTTCTTCCTAGAATTGCCTTGAGTTACATCATAGAGAAGAAGCTGAAATAGTAATAATAGATTACATCTACTTGTCTCCATTTGTCTTGCTTTCTTACCAAGTGTATTTTGGGATCTCAGGAAAACTTATTTATTAGATCATACTTGTGAAGACAGCATATGAGATTGTTCCTCTTATTCCAGATATAACCATCCTGTGATCTTAATCAGCATTTGCTTTAAAACTGTCCAGCTGGCAATTCCCTGACAAATTTAGCCAACCCCAGTGTTAACATGAAGGTGGTTTTTCTTTGTTCTGGACTTAATTCCTTCATTTCTGTGTACAGATATGACTGTGCTAGAAGAGAACTTTGGAATTTCCTCCAAAGATGACTCATATTTGCCAGATCCATGTATAGCAAAAAATAGGACATGCCATTACAATGTGTATTATTTAGGCTACTTATTATTTTATCCAGTAGTCACTAAACTTTAACTGGTAGCCTTTAGCTGTGAGCTTGCTTTTCCTTCTGCCATTTGTCCACCTAAACACAAACTGAAACCCCAGGTGAAGCTGGAGTGTGTCTCCAGGAAGGTTTCTGCTGCTCCCCTGCCCTCCCATCTGCCTTGATTTTATAACTGGGAGTGGAAATTGCCCAAGGTCATCCTTCAGAAAGCAACATCATGTTATTCCTGCCATGGACTCTACCTCTTGGCTGGTTTCTGTAGACCTCAGACTCCTGCTTGCAGCAGCCTGTGGGAGCGTTGGTGGTTAATTAGTGTTAATTAGCCACACCAGCCCCAGTTTTTTATTTCCTAGATAGTCCATGGGTAATCTCCATTTCAGTGATAGTTTCACCATTGCAAAACTACAGCTGCAGCAAGGGCCTGGTTTGTATTGGTGAACCACCTTGTGGTTGCATTTCTTGCGGGCTGTGCAGATCTTGGAGATGATGGGATGGGGCATGAGAGAACTGGGAGGAAAACACTTTTAATCTGGAAACTGTGCTGTGGGAATTCCCCAGAGAGCAAGAGCTGGTCTGATCAGGTACAGAAAGTAGTACCCCAGCTACCAGCATTGTGATAGTGAGAGGACAAGAGGTAATGGTTTTAAGCTGGAAGAGGGGAGATTTAGGTGAGACATGAGGAGGAAATTCTTTGCTGTGAGGGTGGTGAGACACTGGCACAGGTTGCCCAGAGAAGCTGTGGCTGCCCCATCCCTGAAGTGTTGAAGGGCAGGTTGGATGGGGCTTGGAGCAACCTGGTCTGGTGGGGGGTGTCCCTGCCCATGCAGGGGGGTTGGAACTAAGTGATCTTTAAGGTCCCTCCAGCCCAAACCATTCCATGATTCTGTGATCTGTTTGGAGCCCAGAGCAGTCATCTTTGCTGTGTGTGTATCAGAGAGGTGTTTAAAGAAGAATTGCCTTTGAAATTAATTAGAAAGTTAAATGGGAGGCTGTTGTCTCCACTCATGAATTAAATGAGTGAACCTAAACACTAGGGTCTAAATAAAGGTGTGAGCTCTGTGTTTCCAGGATTAAATCAGCCTCATTAGGATGCTTCTTTTGGGTGCCATAATTTACAGAGTTACTTCCTAATATTTACAGATACTACTTCCTAAAAGGAGATTGCTTTAGTGCTCTCTGGGGCCTCCAGCGACAGAGTGACCTGTAGGAAACCCAAATGGTTCATTCTTCTCCATTTAAATTCCTTCTGTCAAAACAGGAACAACTCTTGCTCAGGGAAATGTTTTCAGCAGGATCCGGTCTACTCGGTGGTGGTCCAGCTTCCCTGGGCTGGGGTTGGTTGTGTCCCAGGGAGGGCTGGTGTTTCTCAGCCCTGGGATAATGAGATTCACTCCACCCCTGACAGCTCCCACTGCTTTTTCCTGCTCTTCCCTCCGTGGTTGGCACAGCCCAGGGTTGTGCCAGAGCCTGTGGTTGCACAACGAGCTGACCAGCCTCAGCAAAACACCCGCCTGGGCTGGCAGGGCACTGAGCAGTGATTAAGCGGGGAAAAATTTTAACAACCTTAAATGGCAGTAAATTTATTTTGGCAGGTGGAGACTGAGAACGTCATTGCTGCCATGTAGTGGAGCGTTGCTCTGAGGAGTTAGAGTCTCAGTTTATCTGCCATAACACTTGCTCATACTGTCTGCTGCCTCAGACTTTAACCAGAGCAAGAGCTGCACCACTGAGGTCTCCTTTTCACAGGTATATTCTGACATGTTTGCAGCCACGTGAGAATGTGCACGGGTGTTTTTTCAGACCCTCACTAAACACTGGAAGTACCATTGGTTCTTGCTTCAGAGAATGCAATGCACATACTTATGGATAAGGAATGAAACATCCCTCAGCACTGACGTGGTGACAGCTAGAGCTTTATCCTAAAGTTTGTCTTTTCAAGGCACAGGAACACATTGCAAATACCACTGAACATCTTCTGTGAGGCTGCACAGGATAAAGTATCAGCCTGCCAGCCTGCATTTTTCAAATATTCTTGTAATAATTTTTCTGAAGGTGAGTAACTGGGCTCATCTGAGATACTTATTTATAGTGTCTTGGATTAAGGTTGGAGGTTTTTAGATTTAGTGAGACAGTAACTCACATTTAAAAGATCCTTGAGAAGTGAGTAATAAAGGAGACTTGATTACTGTGATAATTTGAGCAACATTTGAGATGTGAATTATATTTTTTATTCAAAAGCTCCAAATTCTCAGCAGCTCTACTCTTGTATCTTATTTTGAACAGGAATTTTGTTTCAACTTCAGGAGTCAGCTGCTGGCAATTCTCCTTTTTAATCTCTCCTTGTTGGCCAGCAAGAGTTATTGTTGGTGCATCCATAAATTTTATGGAAGTTTGTTTAGTTACTGGGGCTCTGTTCAGGGCAGAAAGCACTTACCTGAGCCTAAACTTTGTAGGGTCTAGAAAACTTTCAGCCTCTCTCAGATTGTAATCACGGAATCAAAGAATGTCAGGGGTTGGAAGGGACTTCTGGAGATCACCAAGTCCAACCCCCTGCCAGAGCAGGACCACCAGGGGCAGGTCACACACAGCAACACATCCAGGAGGGTCTTGAAAGTCTCCAGAGAAGGAGACTCCACAGCCTGTCTGGGCAGCCTGTCCCAGGGCTCTGTCACCCTCACAGGAAAGAAGTTCTTCCTCATGTTGAGGTGGAACTTCCTGTGCTCTAGCTTGCATCCATTGCCCCTATGGTTAGGTAGGAGGACTAAAAATTACTGTTGAATGTTTATATAATGTTATGGCCTGAGATGCAAGATGCATGCAGCCTGCAGGGACAGTGACAGCACCATTTTGGGTTATGGCCTTGTCCCCTGTTCTTAATTCTTCCTTGAACCAGCAGACGTGGTGACATGGATGCTGTTCCCTTACCAGCACTGTACTGAATGTAACAGTAGTCAGTGGGCATGGAACAGCCAGCTGAGTGTTAGAGTGAGTGTTTTCTTTGTAAAAAAATAATAGCATGTATTTCATGCAGTCAGATCTTTCTGCAAACAGGCAAGTTGTTCGGCTGGCAGGATGTAATTCCATTTTCCTTAGTAGTTTGGTTTCCTTTTGGCTTGTGTGTGCTTAATCTCATCACTAGTCTTGTGCTGAATTGATGTTGACTCTAAGGTCCTTTTTGGAGTGATTCAAGGGAAGGTTCTTTGTGAAAAGATTGTGATTTGCTTTTTAAATACTAGAAGTGGAGGCCCATCTGTATGTAATTTTCAGTCACATTTTATGGCCACATATTGTTGCAGTTCCTTGTGCAAAGAAGCAGCTGGCTGGAGCTTTCAGGTTTTGGGGTTTTTTTGATAAGGTATTAAGGCACATCATACATCTGAAACAGCTGAGAGGTTGGTGTGGCTTAAAGAGGTGATTAAGTTTACTTGAAATCTTACAGCAACTCTAATTTAAAGGCATGTTGATCTCTTGAGAAAGCTTTTGTTAGTTTGGGTAGAGGCCATATTACGCAAGATGTAACGATTTGGCACCAAAGTTGTGATTTTAATAAGGGAACAGTGTAAAGCTTGATGTGGTCTCTGTTGTGGCAGTAACATGCAACCTGTTGGTGCACACAGAACAAGGGCCAGGTGAGGTGTGTTTATAAAGGCAGTTTCCTCACTCACTGCAGCACAGGAGCTGTGTCTCGTTTCCCTCCAGTTACCTTGCTATCCTGAGTGCTAACAGGCAGGAAAATGACAAACAATCAGGAAAAACTTCTGTTTTCATGTCATTTGAAGTGCTTTGAGGCTGCAGCTTGCAACTCCTCTATGTCTTACTATGGAAAAACTGCAAGAGGGGGCACAGAGTCAGTGTGGGCTCCACTGGGCAGTGGTGGAGCCCAAGGGGAGTGTCCTGGTGGCTTTACCAGGATGAGGTGGGTCAAGCCTGCCATCAGAGACGTGTCCAGAGGATCAAGAGCTCTAGTGCTGCTGGCTCAGGAGCCACAGCTGAGCTGCTTTAAGATCCTTTTCCCTGATATTGAAAAGAATTTTTAAGAGCCTCCTTAAATTCCCTTTAACCAGCTACTTCATTTTCCTTGTTGATTTTTTTGTTTGCCCTAAATGGAGTCAAGGCAGTCTGGAATAATGTGTGTGGAATTGACAGGCCATTTTTTGTTGCATACAGTTTTCCTTTGAGATGACCTTTAAGCCTTGTGTTGGTTGCATTTCCATCTAGGGAGTCCTTGAACTACTTGATACTATTGGGAAGGGGGGGGAGGCTTAGATAGAATGAGAATTTTGTATGTTTGCTTGCTGATAGTAAATTGCCTTCTTATGTGTCCACCAAAGCTTCATACAGAAAATATGCTGAGGTGCTTTCAGAGAGGGGGCAGCAGAAGCAGCTGGTGGGGTAAGAAGGTCTGTGGGTCACAGAGGCTGGTGACTGCAGAGGTGCCAGTGTCCTGCTCATGTCCTGCTCAGCTGCAGCAGGAGACAACAGAAAGGTCTGGCACTGAAAATGTTCCGTGTTCCCTGGGATGCAGGATTTCTCAAGATCCTGGACACAATTTAAGTTTTGAAGAAACTGTGCCTTAGTGCAGGACCAGGGAAGGTTCTGGAGAGCAGCTCCTCCTTGGGTCATTCTTGACCCCTTCCTTGCATGTTCCAATGCTGGGAAAGCAAAGCTGGACAAGAACTAGGTTGGATCAGGAGCAGCAAGGCCTGTGCTTGTCAGTGCATCTTGGAGTTTCACATTAGTGTCTAATCCTGTTTTGGAAACTGACTTCCTTTTCCTCCCCTTAACTCATTTAATGATTTGTAGGAGCTGTTCAGATGATGTTTCACTCCTGCATTGAATGTAAACTTTGGTTTCTTGAGAGTTCTCCAGCATTCATGTCCATGTTGGTGAACAGGGACTGAGGGCAGTGCTGGGGCTCAGCTGCTGCTCTCTGCAGCTTTGGGCATCTGTGAAGGAGGCACAAACCTTGGACAAACTGGCTGAGGGGCTGATTTTCAAAGTTATGCCTCTACTGAAGGTACCAGCCTGGCACAGACTCAATGTGTTGTGGAGGGAGGTACAGATCTTTCTGCTGGATGGCTTTGTGGTCCACTGGTCACTGGAACTAGTTTACAGATATTTTTATTGTACTCATTTCCTTTGGATCTATACAGGATGCTTGTTCTTTTAACGTCCTGCTTTTTATGATGATTACAGATTGTGAGTGCCAGCTGTGAAGGAGGCAATGCCTGTAATTGCAGTTCAGCCTGGGAGTGCCTGGCAGCATGTGTCCTTCCATAATGTCAGACGTTTTTAATCCAAACAGACTTTTGTTTGGATGCCTCACTGAATCATCTGTCAATAGCTGAAATAATACCTTGATCCCTCAGCAAGTGGTGCTGCCAGAAATCCCTCTTGCTTGTCTGGCTGGTTCCATGGTCTCAGCTACTGAACTGTCTTGCAGCTCCTTTTGCTCCTGAATTGCCCTTTCTCCTTAGACCTGTGGGTGCTGGCTGAGCTGGGGTAGTTACCCATTAATGCCATGTGTCCAAACAACTGCTTGCTCTGCTGTTCTGACCCAGTCTGTCTGCTCTTGGGGATCATCTCATTCCTCCAATGCTCCTGTGAACTTCCTGGGGGGATCTACAGAAGGGAACACCAGAGCAGACCACCTGCCTGACTTCCAGCTGACCATGGCTAAAACTCATAGCCTGCTGGACTTCTCTCTTGAGGAGCAAAGGCAGTTGTGTCTAACAATTTTTCCTCTCCTTTCCCCCCCACCCCCCCCCGGGCTCTTGTTATTAAGGTTGGGTACAAAGGGAGAGAAAGAAACATGAGGGGACCATGAACCAATTCCAGGGTTCATGAAGCAGCAATAAAGGTGCTATTATAAATGAGCAATGGCTTGTAAAGGCTTGCAATCTGCTAATGTAGGTTATTGGGTTGATACCATTGGTTTAGTAATGCTTCTTTAATCTGTTTAGATGTTTTGACAGTCCTTTCAGGTTGAATGTGAGGAATTGGCCCCTTGTGGGTTTTTGATTATTTCTCTGTGCCACTTTAATAGTTGCAAAACCTGTCAAATAAAAACTCAGCTGCTCAGCACGCTGCTATTTCTGACCAAACTACGAAGATAACAGCATCAATAATTGTGGTGGTGTACAAGTAATTGTCACCCAACAAGCTGTAATTTGAAAATGCGTGTCCCTGCTTGGCCTGTGTGGTGGTGTAGTATAGAAGTTTTTAAAGTACTACCTTTATTTGTTATTTACTGCTTATATCTAATTAGTATGTGATGAAAACATCACACGTGCCATCTTCTTAGCCTTTGCAGCATAATTACTCATTTTTGAAGCGATCAGTGCTGTGGAGAGTCATAGAATCATGGGATGGTTTGGGTTGGAGGGACTTTAAAGATCATCTAGTTCCAACCCCCCTGCATGGGCAGGGACACCTCCCACCAGACCAGGTTGCTCCAAGCCCCATCCAACCTGCCCTTCAACACTTCCAGGGATGGGGCAGCCACAGCTTCCCTGGGCAACCTGGGCCAGGGTCTCACCACCCTCACAGCCAAGAATTTCCTCCTCATGTCTCACCTCAATCTCCCCTCTTCCAATTTTAATCATCACTCCTTATCCTCTCCATCCCTGCCCTTGTCCAAAGTCCCTCCCCAGCTTTCCTGGAGCCCCTTCAGGCACTGGAAGGCCACCATGAGAAGTGGAGCAGAAGCCTGTGTTTAACTAACCAGTCACACACTTGTGTGCAGTTTTTGGAGGTGCTGTGTGGAGGGTGATGTTTGGTAGTTTGTGTAGTAGCAGTTGGTGTATTGTGAAGCCTGTGGTTTGTGCTAGTTTACCTTTCAGAGGCTGGTGCTGGCAGAAGAAAGGACAGTCTGTTTGCAGGCCTTTGGAGACAGTCAGTGCAGTTGCCCCTTGCTGCTCTTACCAGTGGAGCTTGGATGTCTCCTTGAGATCTCTGTGGAAACAGAGTTAAAGCAGTTGATCCAGGAGGGACTTCAGGAGCAAAGTGAGCCAAACCAACCCAGTTAAAAGAGGAGTATGACTACTGCCCTGGTGTGGGAGGGGCTGATCAGTGAGGAAGGAGGCCAGCAATAAATGATCAAAAAGAATCCCAAATTTCTGAAGGTCTCCCTAGTTTGTGGATTGTTTGATGTTGTGTGTACACTGTTACACTGCTTGATACTGACATGGTGCTCTTCGTCAGGAGCACCTGGGTGTTGGCACCATCTTCTTTCCTTACTTAATGAGGGGAATTGGGGGCTTAAAAACAAGATAGTCAGGCAGTACTAAGTTAATGTTTTGTTCTAGTAATATCTGTTTTATTTCCTGTATGGTTAATCCTCAGTTGCCCAGGAGTGGATGATCTGGTTGCAAATTAACCACTGATAAAGGTGCATGTGGGCTCCAGTCAGGAGCAGCTCCAGCTGCCCAGGCATGGTGCTGGGGGAATGCACCCGTGCTGCTTTTGTGCTGGGGAGGCTGTCACTGTTTTCTCACCTGGTAGAGCTCCAGCTAACAGAGCTGCAGAGCTGAGGTGGCTCCACACAGAGCTGGCTTTTGCCTCTTGCCACCATATTCTCAGAGGAGGGACCCCAGGGAAGGAGCTGCAGAGATCTCCCAGCAGGAGGTGAACCCCACTAGTGCAACGTGGGCACCAGATGGGAGCTAGTGGTGAGATCTCTTGTACATAGTCAGTGGAAACCTGGTCAGTGCAGCTGGGGAATCTACCACCACATTCCAGCTGCCTGAGTGTAGGTGTCTAGTGGAAGGCTTGTAGCAGTGTGCTGGTGAACCCAGAGGCAGGGCTGGTGGGCTGGAAATGCAAGTGCTGCTCTCTGCAGAGGTTTGGCAAGCTGGCTCTGTCCTGCAGGGCTACTCAAATTGAACAAGTGTCACTTAGCCTATGTCAGGGTGCCCTCTGGGAGCAGCCATGGTGTGTGGTGCAGAATGTGGTCTGTTGGAGAGCTCTGGGAGTGTGTATGTGCAGACCTGCTGAGAAAGGTCCCCCTCCCAGGACTGCTGCAGATGTGAGGCAGTGTGGCTGGTGGAACATCTGCTTGGCAAGGAGCTGGCAAGGCCCCTGTGCTGGTGAGCTGTTTGCATCAACTAGAACCTCCCTGCAGCAGGTCACAGAGGTGATACAGATGGTGCTGAGGTTGCCTTCATAACATTAGTGATGGCATCAAGGAGGGGAGTGCTGCTCATCCTGCAGCTCCCTGGATCACCTCGTGGATGCATTCCAGTTATACCAAATGCTGAGCCACTCATTTAAAGATGAGTAACGTGCTCTAAATTGCAAGGTCATGGACCAGTGGCAGAGGAGGATTAGAGGACACTGCATGTGCTGTGTGGTACCAGCCACCAGTTCAGTGTGCTTCCAGAAAACAATCATGAGGCTCAAAGATGCAGGGGGAGGAGGTGCAGTCAGTAAAGGCAGAACTGTTGGCATGGCTTCAGAAAATATTAGCAGGGTTTTAATATAGCTATAAACAGTTTTGTATCTCTGCATTTAAAATAGGATAAATCCAAAGAAATAGAGGTGGTTATTGTGAGAAGAGTTTACTAGTGGTTTGTGGAAGGACAGTACACTTTGACTTATTTAAACTAAGAGTGGAAACAAACCACCAAACCTGAGCTGATGGAATGACACTTTTTCTGCTATGTTCTCTCCTTCCAGCCTTCCTTCTTTCCCCACTTCTCCTCACTCCCCTTTATCCCCACCAAAAAAAAAAAAAAAATTTTTTAAGGAATAGCACTGGTAAAGCAGCACTAGGTGGCAGAGGGGAAATGGTGAGTGATGGTTGCTGGCAGGTTGCAGGGGTTGGTTTGTTTGTTTCAACATTTTGATCCTGTGTTTTAGGGCTTCCACTCAGTGTTTGCAGAGCCCTTGGTCCTGGCACTCTGCTTTGGCTGATGATGTCTGTTGTTCTCCAGAATCAGATGAGCTTCAGCCCAGATGAGATCTTTTCAGGGTGAACTGACACTTCAAGTGGTGTTAAACTGTTTTGGATCCCTGCTCTGTCTTGCTTGAGGTTACATCAACAGATTTGAACCAAGGGAAGGATTTTTCTTGTATCAGGTTACTGGGCAGTTCAGAGGGGTTTTGCGTGGCCCGTTTCCTAGAACCACTGCCATTTTCACTGCTGAACTGTCTGTCTTTTAGGACTGAGACAGAAATTTCACTATGCAAGCAACCAGCTTCAAAAGATGAAGTTTTCTTACATGAGAGAGAAGTAGAAAAAAATAATTAGCGGGTTTTTATCTGCTCTGACCTGGGACTTTGAGGGAAGTGA
The DNA here is from genome assembly GCA_020745705.1 of Hemiprocne comata. Taxonomy (NCBI): domain Eukaryota; kingdom Metazoa; phylum Chordata; class Aves; order Apodiformes; family Apodidae; genus Hemiprocne; species Hemiprocne comata. The sequence continues at coordinate 1,882,006 of CM036609.1, forward strand.
AGATACAGTGTTAATAACTGTCCTTATTTCCTGGCCTTTTGCTTATCAGCATTGACGACCTGTGCAGCCTAGCAGCAACTTGTCCAAGCTTCTGATTTTTCTAGATGTGGGATTAATTCCTCAGCTGTTACTGGGAGTCTGAACTCCAGCTAAAATGCCAAGGAATTGGGTGCTCAGGGTGAGTGTAGATAAAAAGTGTCAAACTCCTTTGTTCTCCTTCTCAAAGGACAAAGATGCGAACAGGAAATAACTGAGCTTTATTTCTTTTCCTGTAAGTCTCTCTTGAATATATTTAGGAGGAAAAGAGTAATTTCATAAATACATTCCACTCTCCTTTTGACAAAACCAGGATTTGTAGTGGTTTTGTTGGCACTGCATGAAAGTGCTCTGAGTGAAACACTTGAACCCTGCCCTTGTCTGCAAGTCCCTCAAACCTTTTTGTTGTATCCCAAAGCTATGGATGCTTTTTTTACTGGATTGTGTAAGTCTTCACTTTATTAATCAGATTTAATTAGAAGAGCAGGCAAGAAGAGTGTGTGCAATACTTGCTAGGAGGAGCCTTATGTAAAAATAAACCTTAAAAGTTAGTTTTGCATATATATGTTAATATATATATATAAAAAAAAATTAAAAGGCCATGAAAATACCAGGCATTTGAATGTGTACACACAGAGTAACATAGTAATGTGTTAGAGAATCATAGAATGGTGAAGGTTAGAAGGGACCTTAAAGATCATCAGGTCCCAACCTGATGAGCAGGGACACCTCCCACCAGACCAGGCTGCACAAGCCTCATCCAACCTGCCCTTGGACACCTCCAGGGAGGGGGCAGCCACAACCTCCCTGGGCAACCTGTTCCAGTGCCTTCCTGCCCTCATGGTGAAGAATTTCTTCCTGATAGCTCACCTCAATCTCCCCTCTTTCAGTTTTAATCCATTCCCCCTTGTCCTCTCACTGCCCTCTATAGTAAAAAGTCCCTCCCCAGCTTTCCTGGAGCCCCTTCAGGCACTGGAAGGTGCTCTAAGGTCTCCCTGGAGCCTTCTCTTCTCCAGGCTGAACACCCCAACTCTCCCAGCCTGTCTCCAGAGCAGAGCTGCTCCAGCCCTTTGATCACCTTCATGGCCCTTCTCTGGACCATCTCCAACAGCTCCATGTCTCTCCTGTGCTGAGGGCTCCAGAACTGGACACAGCACTCCAGGTGTGGTCTCACCAGAGCAGAGCAGAGGGGCAGAATCCCCTCCCTGGCCCTGCTGGCCACACTCCTTTTGATGCAGCCCAGGATGTGATTGGCCCTCTGGGCTCCAGTGCTCACTGGTGGCTCATGTATGTGTTATGGGTTTAAATTCTTTCATTAATAGGTTTGGGGAACAGCATTGGGCTTGAGCAAGACCCAAACAGAATTGTTTTAGATAATCAAAGGTCACTTTGCGGGGAGGATTGACAGTTTTGCTGCTGCTTCTCATGGGATAAGTGAGGATTTTGTGTGGGCTTTACAGAACTGAAGTCATGAGGTGTGGGTGCTGATATATAGTGGTTGATGGTTGTATTTCATGATGTAGACACCTAAATGTATGGATTGCTGATGCTTTCCAAATAAGAAAGCAAAATAATTTGAGAAGCTTGAAGGACTCCCTTGTTTTCAGAGGTCCTTGGAAAACTGGCAATGGATCCATTTCCCTCAGTTGCTATGGCTGTTGGAAGGTGATCATGAAGTGTGGTGGGCACCTGATACATGAACATTTCTAAGTTTCTGATTATTAACCATTTAGTACAATCTGTGTTATTCCAACTGTACAAGTATTGAGAAGAAATCCAATGATTGTGGATAATACAAACCTCTTAACTTAAACATAGGAAAAAGAACATAGAAAATAATTTTTCCATCTAACAGATGATTTTATATATATATATTTGTTAAGGTTTCAAGAGATTGAGAGTTTGTAACTGCCAGACTTGGGGATTCTTAGTGTATTTCTTAGAGTTTCATTGCAGGGTGTTGCTGATCTGCAGGGGCTTAGCTGGTGGCTCACAGGGGGAAAAGAGAAGCAAACAAAGCTGCACTTGGAGGAGGGTGTGTCATAGCTCTTAATTCAACTGATTTCTAAAGAAAAGATTAATCTGAAGAAGGCCAATAGCAAAATTAATTTTGAAAACCTGTGCTGCTATTCTTGGAAAATGACATTTACTTCTAGCTGTTTCTTGAAGCTGCAACGTGTGTGTGGTAGGCAGGGAGCAGTGTTGTTTGGAAGGGACCTATAAGGTGATTTCATCACATGCTCTGCCTCAGACTGGGCCAACTGCTTTGTGGCTTGTGTCAAAACCGAGTGTGATCCCCCTGGAAAGAAGCAGTGGTGCAGTTTTATGCTTTGCTGCAGGTTTTGAGTGGGTAAATAGCCCAGCCAAAGTTTAGAGTATCACTTGACCACCACTCCAGGCTAAAATTGTGCTTTCAGGAAGGGATCAGTGGCTGGGAACTTTGTTATTAAACCTCTTGATAAAGAGTGTGGCAGTGCTGTGTCCTCTGGTGCTTGTCACTAACTGATGCTCATTACCCAACAAAATGATACTTGTCAGAAGTAGGAGCCTGCCTGAATTCTTGGGCTGAGACGTGGTCTGAAAAGATTCTGCTTTAAATCATTTCACAGGGCTCTGAGTTCCACTGGTCTGGAAGTAAAAATGTGATGGTGTGGTCAAAGTCATCTCAGCTTGTGGAAGATGAGTTGTAGATATTTTACAGGTTATCTGCGTATTAATTCTGAGTGGGGTTTGTGCTGCCTCACAACAGCATTTGAAGAGTCTTTCAGCTTTGAGTGGGAGCTATCTTGACAGAAGACATACCTGACATCTAAAGGAAGTAAATGAACACAATCTTTCTGGTGATAATTTAAAATGATAAAACAAGCGCCATGTAAATCAAGTAATCTGTTTTAATAATCAAACCATTTAAATCCTTTTCTATACTGCTAATGTTCCCCTTGCATTATCACTGTTTAACAGTTGGCATTACTCCTTTTGCAATGAGTGATGAATGCTTAAATAACAGCAGTCCTGCTGCTCAGGTGTTTTTCCATTCAGAGTGTAAAGTACAGAAGATGGTTGTGCAGATTTGTTTGCTTATTTTGTCTCTCTTACCCTGCATTTCCATATCCACAAGGATGTTTGAACAGTTCCCTGGATCATTCCTTCTCCTCTTGCTTTTTTGAAGTTGTCCTTCCAGTAAGAGGGGAAAAAGATCTTGATGCTAAATCTGCCAAGTCAGTCACACTCCACATGTTGACTGAAACCACTGCACTCAGTTGTTGTAAAAAAACCCCTTTGTTTCTAAAGCAAAGTTTCTGTAAGTTATTAGTTACTCTTTAATTGGCAGAACAGACTTTGTGTGTGTACTGGGCTTTTTCAGCACAGCTACAATTACTTAGTCTCATTTCTATAGGGCTTGAGAGTTTGTCTTCCAGATGGTGAAGAGGGGATTTCAGGGCAGTTCTGGTTCAGCTTGCTGTTGGGTAACGTGAAGCTTTTCCAATGCAAAACAGAAAATACAAGAAAGTCCCTCAACAAACCTGAACCATATCTGTGACAAAAAGTGGGAAGCTTTTCCTGACATGCTTCCAAGGAAGCATGAGGAAAAGTCCTTCCTTTCAACCTGAATATTTCATGGACATGCTGTGTCGAAACGTATTTGCTTTGTGATTTGTAAACATTTTTCCTCTCCATTGCTCATGACTCTTTCCTCACGTCAGCTGGCTGAGCTGTTGGTATCTGTCCTGCAGGAAATGGTGTCAGGGATAATCTGGACTTGGGGTGGCCAAGATCATGGCTGTCCATCATTGTCCCTTCAGCAGACGTGGCAGAACGAATCTTTGGCAGAGGAGCTGGATGGGCAGCTGGAGGTGGAATATCTTCATCTGCTGGTTTGAGGCTCAGCAGTTTGTCTGCTGAAGGCCTTAGCTGGTAATCCCTGTGCTGCTGGGGCAGCTGGAGCCAAAACCACAAGAGCTGTTAAGTCACAGTATGCTGGAGAACACACAGATGCCTGAAGAAGTCTGCCTGGTTTGTGACCAGAAAACGAACAGTCCCCTGTAAGCACTATACAATGTTTGTGTTTAGGAGGGAAGGTGCAGAGCACTGTAACAACTCTAAAAGAAACCCTGATTATGCAGGAACATGTCATATTTGTGCATTATTTGCATATTTTGCATTCTTATTTTGGCATGATTTGCATGGCTTGTGTTAGTATAAATAAGGCCTCTAGTTTTATTTTAGATCTAATGTTACCAAGGGGCTAAGGGAGCAGGTTTGCAGGTGCTGAACTGTATCTTAATGCTGCAGGATGATTCTTGGTGTTTTGAGCCCTGTATCAGAACAATGCTGCATTGAGAAGCCTCGGGCAGCATTCACAGCTCAGCACTGAGAACCAGCTTCACAAATGCAGAATATTCCCTTGCAGCAGAACAATGAAGCATCTGAACATCAGCACCTCATGGCCAGCTGACTGCAAAAGGAGTGTCCAATCATCTACAAAGACAACCTGTGAAATGCTGGGATTGTACCTTGACACCCAGGCTGGGGAAATGGGGGTGTAGTTAAACGTGAGTGCAAAGTTCTCTTGATTGTGGAGTGCACACAGAAAACTGGGGAGGGGACACAGGATAAGACAGAGATGGCATACCAAAAAAGGTGGAAAGTCATCATCAGTGCAGTTGCTGATGTGACTTCAGGTTATCATAGAATCCCAGACTGGTTTGGGTTAGAGGGACCTTAAAGATCATCTAGATCCAACCCCCTGCATGGGCAGGGACACCTCCCACCAGACCAGGTTGCTCCAAGCCCCATCCAACCTGCCCTTCAACACTTCCAGGGATGGGGCAGCCACAGCTTCTCTGGGCAACCTGGGCCAGGGTCTCACCACCCTCACAGGGAAGAATTTCCTCCTCATGTCCAACCTCAATCTCCCTCTTCCAGTTCTAATCCATTGTCCCTTGTCCTCTCCCTCCCTGCCCTTGTCCAAAGTCCCTCCCCAGCTTTCCTGGAGCCCCTTCAGGCACTGGAAGGTGCTCTAAGGTCTCCCTGGAGCCTTCTCTTCTCCAGGCTGAACACCCCCAACTCTCCCAGCCTGTCTCCAGAGCAGAGCTGCTCCAGCCCTTGGATCATCTCCGTGGCCTCCTCTGGTCTCTCTCCAACAGCTCCATGTCCTTCTTATGCTGGGGGCTCCAGAACTGGACTCCAGTTCTCCAGGTGGGGTCTCACCAGAGCAGAGTAGAAGGGGACAATCCCCTCCCTGGCCCAGCTGGTCACACTGCTGGTGACACAGCCCAGGACACAGGTGGTTTCTGGGCTCCAATGCATGGTGTCAGCTCATGTTGAGCTTCTCCTCCACCATCACCCCCAACTCCATCTCCTCAGGGCTGCTTTTAATCCATTCTCCACCCAACCTGTATCTGTGCTTGGGATTGCCCTGGCCCAGGTACAGGACCTTGCACTTGGCCTTGTTGAACTTCATGCAGTTGGCACAAGCCCACCTCTCCAGCCTGTCCAGGTCCCTCTGGATGGATCCCTCCCCTCCATCGTGTCACCTCACCACACAGTTTGGTGTCAACAGCAAATGTGCTGAGGGTGCTGAAGAAGTTAGGAGGAATGAACCAGCTATCAGTCATGGTCTTTGTTTTTCTGCATGTTTCTTGATCTTTTTGTTGGGTTGCAGGATTTTATAGTTCCTTCAGCATCCCTTGGAGGAAGGGTTGTTATTCAGCAGGATAAGCTTGTCCTTGCCTGGACACTTCAGACAAACACTGCAGAATTCCTGGTCCACTGAACCAAGGTGGTGAAATCAGACAGGATCTTCCACATGATGCAGATCTGTCCAACCACCAATCACTAGGCTGGCTTTTTGCCTTTTGTGCTGCAGTTTTGCCCACTGATGTATTTGAAGGGAGCACAGCCTGGAACATGGTGGTGTGTAATGTGGTGAGCAAAGCTGAATTCCCAGAATTGAAGGCTGAGATATCCATGGTGTGGCAGATTAGGGTTAATATGGACACAGGGCTGGGAAGAGGAGGTGATGAGTGAAGGTAAAGCATCTTAAGTAGCTAAATGCTGTAAAATGAGAGTGGAAGGAACATAATGGATCATGAAGTCAGCTGCTGGTGAGTGCAGGAAGCCAGATCTTCTGAACACCTCCATAAAACACGTTCACAGTCTCCATCCAGCAAGGCTCCCTGGGCCTTCCTGCCTCTACTGAGATGCTCTTCCAGGGCTGCTCCTTGGCAGGGAGCTTTCAGGTTCAAGCCTGGCTTGGCCAGGGTAAGACCATTCCCATTTTTCTTTTGTATGGGCCTGTGTAGTTTTTTCTTTAATTAGTCCTTCTGGCTACCTGGCAAGATGCTCTTCATCTCCTGATGTATTTATGGAGTCATTGCTTCCACCTTTTCCTCCTCAGTAGTTTTATGAATCTTAAGCATTTTAGTTCTCTTACAAGACAAGCTCTGGGCTCTTCTGCACACGTGCTGCTGTTGAGTTCACGTGTGATTGGAGCAGATAGAAGAACCTACCTGACTTATGAGTTTTTTTGTTGTGTTGGTGGTTTTTTTTTCTGTCCTTTTATAGATTATGTGTTTTTATTTGACAGGTTAAGAAGTTAAGAGGTTATGGGTAGAGGCAGTCTCTTGTTTGTTGCTATCCCAGGCCTGTCCTACTCTTCTTTATCGTTGGATAATTCAGCCTCAGGAGGTTATTCAGGGCTGCCTCCTGCTCCAGGCAGAGCAACATGATCGTGGCATTAGGATTTCACAGTGTTCAGGCACTTTTCACTTGGACACTGGAAGTGTGTTTTACTGCTCCACACACTGAAATCAGGAGGGAGGTCCTTTCCTCCACCTGTGCTCAATAGCAGCTCTTGGGCGTGGATTGGAATAAACCCACAAAGCATCACGTTGTCCCTGGAAGCTTTTCAAAGAATTTCCTTGTCTATTTCAAAGCTGCTGGTGCCTTCTGCTGTGCTTCTGGAACTGTGAGGAGGGTCTGCAGTGCTCCCCTGCTGCAGGAGACACCTCGGTCTGTCTGACACACACATGGGAATGAAAGTTCAGTGACTCCTTAGTGGCTTGGCTTTTTTCAGTGCAAAGTTAGTGCTTTAACTTCATGTTTAAGGGATTTTAATACTATTCCCATTACTAGCTAGCTATATGTCACAGTTTTAGCCTTTATTCAGCGTGTGTTAGAGCCAGCTTAGCATCCATCTTCCACCTTCCTTTCCCTCAACCTTCCCCCGTGGGTTTGAGAGCTGCAGGGATGACTCAAGGCTTGGCTGTGCTGGAGCTGATGCAGCCTTGTCAAATTACAGCCAGTTTGCTTAAATGTTGGTTTGGTGAGGAGGATGTGGCACCAGTCATTCAGAGGCACTATTTGCTTTACATCTTCACAAAGGACCCTTTTAACCTTCTTTCCAAAGCTGACTGTGAAAATGGCAGATGGATGAAGGATTCCTCACCCTGCTCTTTCTGCTCCCTCCCCACAGGAAAGGAGTGGTGCAGAACACACTGAATGGCATTTCCTATTTTGTTAAACTGGCAACATCTCTGAGGACTGAATCCATGCAGGACAACTGCAAGGAAAAAATTCACCTGCGCATGAAATGAACTGAAAGTCCAGTTTCTCTGGTCCTCAGGATGGATCCAAACTTTATACACCCAGGATGGATCAAAACTTTGCATTCAGTATCGTGACAGACTTGGATTGTTTTCCTAGCACAGGGAGGGAACACTGACTGGACAGTTTTTGGTCTGTTTTTCCAACTGCAGCAAGAATATTTTAGCTCTGGTTCTGCCAACGCAAATCCTGTTTATCTGAGCTCTCCTGTGATGAGGATGACTTGCTATAACACAGTTTATGAGCAAGTTGCTGGAAGACTTGAAAGTCATTCTTGCCTGCTTGAGAGCTGAGTTTATTTCAAGATTTACCTGAAATAAAGTCTGTAGGTAGCACTGAATTCTCGGTAGAGAAGCTACTATCACATATAAAAGCCACAATTGTCTGACAGACACAGGGTGAAGTGAGCTCCCCCAAGCAGGAGCATAGCTGGTCCTTTCTGGCAGTGTAGCTGCCTATACATTCTTGCATTTAAAGCCAGGTAAGCCCAGTTTCTCTGCCAGAAGTCTACTTAAATTCCCTGCCTGGTTGAACACATCCTAAAGGCCCATCCTTGACTACCCATGTGCATCTCTTAATGAACACAAGTTTTAATTAAAGTGTCTTCACGCCTGTTGGCAATGGGAATGGAGTCAAAGCCTGCAGTAATGGATTTTTAAGGGATGTATTTGGTGGTAAAAAAAATAACTAAGACTGATGAGCCCCTTTGGGGGTTCAGCCCAAACCACATGGGGTGTTTGCAGCAGGACAAGGAATTGTCCCTCCTCTGCATCCCAGAGAGGTGTGCAGCTGCTACAACATTCTTCTTCCCCTGCACAAAGGAGGAAGGCAGCAAAAGCAGTATGTTCATACCAAATCTTTCAGTTTGTTTGTGCTTTGGAATTTGTGAGTGAGCTGGAAGCAGAGAACAGTTTGAAACCATCAGCTTTTGCTCTTTAGTGTCAGTGGGCCTGGGGTGGTTGTTGGCTGCCTGGCACAGGCTGATGTGTCTGTAGCAACTCCTGTGTCTGCCCTGACTATTTGCTTTTGCTTTTTCTGTTAACATTTCCTTTCCTTTAAGCCACTGCTGTACAGTTGAGCTGAAAGCCTGTCTCCAGTTGGTGGCTGTGCTGTGACTTCTTGTTATGAAGACTTTCTGTTTCTAGAGCATCTGTAGCATCAGGAAGCAGGGAGGGGGGAGAGCAAGGAGCTTCACTGAGCACCTGTGAGCATGGGACAGCTCTGTGTGCCTGCAAAGTTGATCTGGCTGCCTGGCAAGGTGCTGTTCATCTCCTGAGGTATTTATGGAGTGATTGCTTCCACCTTTTCCTCCTCAGTAGTTTTATGAGTCTTAAGGTTTTCATAGAATCACAGAAGATGCTGAGTTGGAAGGGACCCATCAGGACCATCGAGTCCAACTCCTGTCCCTGTGTGGGGCACCCCAAGAATCACCCCATGTGCCTGAGAGCATCATCCAAATGCTTCTTGAACTCAGGCAGGTTGGTGCTGTGACCACTTCCCTGGGGAGCTTGTTCCAGTACTCAACCACCCTCTGGGTGAAAAGCCTTTTCCTGATATCCAACCTCAACCTGCCCTGATTCAGCTTCCTGCCATTTCCCCAAGTCCTGTCATTTTGTCATTTAAGTTAGTTCCCTTACAAGACAAGCTCTGGGCTCTTCTGCACACGTGCTGCTGTTGAGTTCACGTGTGATTGGAGCACATAGAAGAACCTACCTGACTTATGAGCTTTCTTTTTATTTTATTTTACTGTCCTTTTATAGATTATGTGTTTTTATTTGACAGATTAAGAAGTTAAGAGGTTATGGGTAGAGGCAGGCTCTTGTTTGTGGCTATCCCAAGCCTGTCCTACTCTTTCCTTATCATATCCTTATATAATCCTATATCTTATCCATATCCTTATCATTTCCTTGCCATTCAGCCTCAGGAGGTTATTCAGGGCAGCCTCCTGCTCAAGGCAGAGCAAGATGACAATCTGTGATCAGGGTGAGAAAGGAGCAGTTCCAGATGGGAGAAGTTCTGCTTTTCGTTTTCCTAGTAGAAAACGATCCCTAACACCAATAGCTCTTCATATACTTCATATAATTCAGCTCTCTTCAAGTAACAGAAAATGAGATGATGGATGACTTGACATGGTTTTTCCAGCAGTTTGACAGATGGAGGGAAAACTGGGAAACTGTGTTTGTGAGGAGCCGTTTCACAGCCCGGGCTGGGATCTCACTGAACCCACCCCTGGGAGCTGGCACAGGTTTTCTCAGGAAATCTGCTGAATTCTAGAAATAGCAGTGAGCCTGCCCGGGGCTGCCTGCTGCCTGTCATCCCGGCAAGTTTCTATTTATCTTCCAGTGCAGAGGAGTTACCATGTCAATGATTAATTAGAAATTCCCTGTATAATTGGAATTGCAGCCTGGGGAGTGGCGAGTGCCTGGTAGGGGGCCCTTGTGTAACGGTCTGTGTTCTGCAGATGTTGTTTTGGAGAATGGGTTCCAGGTCTTGCCAACTAACTCTTTTCTTTATTTGTACTGAGTGCATTTGAAGTTGCATCATTTCCTCGGTAAGAACAGTTTTATTTTTGACTGGAGTGTTTGTCAGGTGGGAGAAATCCTAAATGTGAGTGCTCTCTGGTGGTGAAGGTTTCTGCTTCAGCTTTCTGCTTTCTGCAGTAGATTTCCCTGTGGAGGTTGGATCTGAAAGTAGGATGTCTGGATTTAAGGATTATTTTTTTGTTTTCCAAATCCCTTCAACTCCCTGAAAAGAAAAGCTTCAAAGGAGACCTTAGAGTGCCGAAGGGGCTCCAGGAAAGCTGGGGAGGGATTTTGGACAAGGGCAGGGAGTGAGAGGACAAGGGGCAATGGATTAAACCTGGGAGAGGGAGATTGAGGTGAGACATGAGGAGGAAATTCTTCCTTGTGAGGGTGGTGAGACCCTGGACCACGTTGCCCAGAGAAGCTGTGGCTGCCCCATCCCTGGAAGTGTTGAAGGGCAGGTTGGATGGGGCTTGGAGCAACCTGGTCTGGTGGGAGGTGTCCCTGCCCATGCAGTGGGTTGGATCTAGATTATTTTTAAGGTGCCTTCCAATCCAAACCAGTCTGGGATTCTATGAAAACAGAGCAAGAGCCTGTTCCTCTCCTTGACAGTCTTCTTTCTTGGGTAATAATTTCTATCCCTTTAAATGACTTATATTCTGTGACCTACTAGTTTATATTTTCTCACTATCAATTGATGTTTTAACAAGGTAATAAAAATGCATGTAAAAGCTTCTCATGAAAGAGCTGATGTTCTTCATCAAAATAACACAAAAGGATTAAACACTGTGACTTTCTTTTTGGCTGCTGAGCTGGATTTCAGATGCCAGGGAAACAAGTGGAAAATCCAGAAGACAGCGACACAGGAACTATTTGACCAGCATCATTACAGGGAAATCTTTCCTCCTCCAAGCTGCAGCACAAAATAATGTGTTTTCATTATAAACTGAGCTTTGACCATGGGGCTGTTGACCCCCAGGAGCAGGTACAGGGGTTCCTTTTCTCAGGTGTGCTGGAGATGTCTTTTAAGAACAAAAATCCACTCCTGGGTGTTCTGTGCTGGGTATTGAAGTGATCTCACTGTCCTTTGTGCTGATGAGCTTTGCCTTCATGTCCCAACTGCCCAGGCTGTCCAGAAAGCACCAGGTGGGCTTCTCTGGCTGCTTTTGTGACCTTGCCTTTGCTGGAGAGTAACAAATTTAACACAGCTGGTACCTCCCAGTTTGGACTGACGTCCTTGGTTGTTTTCTTAAGTTTTCATAAGTTCTTCTTGGGCAGGGAAAACCAAGGCTCTCACACCCAAGTGCTGCAGCAAGGAAAACAGGCAGTGCTGTTCTTGGCCACTGCTGTGCTGAGCTGTGCTGCCTGATGAAAGGAGGCTTTATCAGCAAGGAGGGGCCAGGAGGTCACAGCTCCTTGTAGAAACATCTAAGCACAGTTCTGGAATTTTAGCTCCAGTGCTAAGAAGCAAAAAAAAAAAGAACAAAGAGGTAAACGGGGGTGTTGGTTGTTCATAAACTCTGTATCAGAATCATAGAACCCAGAATGGTTTGGGTTGGAGGGACCTTAAAGATCATCTAGATCCAACCCCCCTGCATGGGCAGGGACACCTCCCACCACACCAGGTTGCTCCAAGCCCCATCCAACCTGCCCTTCAACACTTCCAGGGATGGGGCAGCCACAGCTTCTCTGGGCAACCTGTCCCAGTGTCTCACCACCCTCACAGGGAAGAATTTCCTCCTCATGTCTCACCTCAATCTCCCTCTTCCAGTTTTAATCCATTGCCCCTTATCCTCTCACTCCCTGCCCTTGTCCAAAGTCCCTCCCCAGCTTTCCTGGAGCCTCTTCAGGCACTGGAAGTTCCTTTGTATCCTCAAGCCAAGCTTGAGAGATGCCCATTTGTCAAGCCCAGAGAATGGATCATTCTCCCTCCTTGAAGACACAACTTGCCAGAATCTAGTAAAACCCTTTAAACTTGGCTTTGAGGCCAAATGTGAGATCTGATGTGTAAGCCCAGGGCTGTCAGGGTGACAAGCAGGCAGGATGTCCCACTGCTGCAGTGGACACCAGGCAGGCTGGCACCAGCAAATCTGTGGGTTCTGCTGAGGAGGCAGTCAGGGACTCTGAACTGTCAAGGGAGGAAACTGAAGCTGTGCTCTGCTGCTGGGGGTGTGCATAATTCATTGCTTAAGGAAGAGGTCAGAGTATTGGGTACTGTGATGGTGGCTTGGCATGACACTTCAGTAGGGATGTCCCTTTTTTTTTTTTTTTTTTTCTTTCCTTCCTTCTTGGCAGCTAAAACCAACCCCCTTAACCTCCCCGTGCTGACCAGGAACCTTCTGACTATATGTCTGGTGGGACACTAGGACTTGAAACCTCCTCCAGAATCTGCTGTAGTTTTAATTTTATCATCAGTAGTGCCTTGGGCAGTGGGTCTGTCCCTGCTGTGCAGTGACTTTGTATGTCAACTTGCCTTTTTTTGGATGGCCCAGCTCCAAAAAGATGGGAAGGATTCTACTGATTTGGATGTCATTGTAATGGTTTCCATTACATCCATCTGCCCCAGTGTGATATGATCTCCTTAAGAGAAACAAAGTTGTGTGTTTTGGGTTTTTTGAAGCTCTCCCATGTATATGTAGAGTCCCTTGGGTGCTTCTGAGCAGCTTGGAATCCCATCTCTTTGCACTCACATTTATCTTCTGCTGCCTGCTGGAATCCTCCCAACACCATCATTCCCAACTGCTTTGAAGAATTAAAATTAGGAACAGCAAATGACAAGGACTGAGTGTGTGAGGGATCCTGTGCACCTCAGCCCACCCTAAGTGAATAAACTGGAGTTTTTTCTTAACAATTGGGTTGTGATTCTGTAGTTCACACCAGTTGTGGTTCGTGCCACGTGTACCAGTTGCTTACTGGTGTTACCTGTGTGGGAGCCATCATTTCTGTTGCAATGATTGGCACCTGAGCTCTGGTTGGTATTGCTAATTGTAATGGCCTTATCTTGTCAAAAATGTTTTTGGTAGCTTTCAAACAGCTTTTCCCTCTAAAATATAAAATATCTTTGCATTTTAAGCTCACTGATGTTTTGGGAATGCTTGTCAGGGTTGTCTTCAGCTTACATTGCACACAGGAACAAAGGGACATTTTGCAGTGGTGTCATTCTAGTGAAGTATTTCTGGAGGAAACTGGAATTGAAGGCAAAAATCCCTTGCAGAAAGTGGACTGGTGGTTGCTGGTTTGAATTTCTGGAGTTTTATGACACCTGCTGAAAACTAACACTGCCAAGATGCTGCAGAAAATTCTCAAATGAACAATAGAAAATGTCAAGCCTGTCACCACCTGGGGGTGGTCATAAATTCAATAAAGTCATGCTGGAATTTGTGCCGGAGTCTGGCACGGCTTGGGGAGGCCTTGTGCTCTCCAGAGGTGTTCTGGTGCCATCTAATGTCGTAAGATTTAAACACAAGGTGCAGGCAAGTATTTAAGGCTAGAAACGCCTTAGTTACAGGTTGATCTCTAAAGCTGCTCTCATCCTTCCTCCTCCTGAGAAGCAAATGCTGCTTGAATCCTTCAGCTGCTAATCTGGAATCCCTGCCGTGCTCTTCTGCCAGACAATTGGTGATAATTTGGAATTGAATTTCTTTGGAAACATCTTTTAACTGAAACACTTTTTTGTAAACAAGCTTCAAATAATTCTCTGTCTTGTTTGCAGCAAGAATACTAAGGATTGGGTTTAGGAAGGGTTTAGTTCAGGGTTGTTTTCACATGTTCTTAAAAAGCTTTCACTTCTGTTTTCACAGCAGTAATGAGATTAAAGTACCTTCTAGCAAGGAGGGTGGAGTGGAAGCTGGTGGCAGGAGCTGCAAGGCTGTGATTTGCTTCTTGGCTTGTATCTTTGCTCACTTTCTTGCAAATGTCATTAGACCTCCAAGGGATTGGCTTCAAAATTTCTGCTTTTCTGGCCTGAGCTGGGCTGTGGGCAAGTGCAGAATGGGAAAAAAGAATTTGCCTTTAAATCCCCTTTATGAACCAGATTAAATGGACTCATCACAAACCCACCTTCTTGACAGTTGTGGAAACAGTAAGTAGGCTGCAGGCTGACCAGGAAGCAATGGACAAAGTCTTTCCAGTCTGGGATTGTAAATTAACTTCTAGATTATCACCACCCTGTCTCAGCCAGTGGATAAAGCAGCGTGGATGAGTCCTTGTGAGACCTGGACTGTCCTCTTGGTTCTCTTTGGGCAAATTACTGCACCTCTCAGTTCCATGTTCCTGTCTGTTAAACAAGGCAATGCTGAGCCTTGTCACACACTGTGGGGCAGCATAAAGCTCTGCAGGAGTTGCACTGTATATATATATATATATAGTGTGTGTATATATATATAGTGTGTGTATATATATATATATAGTGTGTATATATATATAGAAAGACATTGAGGTGCTGGAGCATGTCCAGAGAAGGGCAACCAAACTGGTAAAGGACCTGAGAACAAGTTTTATGAGGAGCAGCTGAGGGAACTGGGGCTGTTAATCTGAAGAAAAGGAGGCTGAGGGGGGACCTCATCACCCTCTACAACTGAAGAGGTTGTAAAGACGTTGGTGCTGGTCTCTTCTCACAAGTAACTAGTGATAGAACAAGAGGAAATGGCCTCAAGCTGCACCAGGGGAGGTTGAGACTAGACATTAGGAAGAGCTTTTTCACTGAATGGGTTGTCAGACATTGGAATGTGCTGCCCAGGGAGGTGGTTGAGTCACCATCCCTGGATGTGTTCAAAAGTCATCTAGATGTGGTGCTTGGGGACATGGCTCAGTGCTGGACTTGGGAGAGTAGGGTTAATGGTTGGACTTGATGATCTTGAAGGTCTTTTCCAACCTGAGTGATTCTGTGTGATTCTGTGTAAATCTTGCTAAAGAGTTTCTTTAAAAAAAACAGTTGTTTCTGGCAGCATGTTCATGGCAACAGAAATACCTGGATTTCCAGAAAGCTGGTTTGCTGGCAGAGGCAAAGCAACAGTTGCTGTGCTCAGAAACAAGGTCAATGTTGGTACCTCAGTGGTGTCAGGGTCACGCCGCTGGGAGCAGAACAGCAGGAGAGGTCTCCTTTGTAGGTGGTAAGGTTCAAAGATTCCAAGCTTAGTCCTTGTAACATCAGGGCAGTACGTGACACGCTGACGTGCCATCTGGGCCACACGGGTCAGATAGTGTCTGGGGTCAATGTTTTATTCTTTCTTCTTGATTATTTAAAATATTTATTTATTTCAGCGCTGCGATGGATGGAAGAGTTCACCTGATGAAATGGACAACTTGCTTGGCAGAAATACTCTGAATCTCAGTGTTTGACTCATTCCCTTTGTCTCTTTTGTCCCACCCTGGGTAGGTTTGAGAAGGGCCGGATTTACACCTTCATTGGGGAGGTGGTTGTTTCCATGAATCCTTACAAAAACTTGAACATCTATGGGCGTGACACCATCGAGCAGTACAAAGGGAGGGAACTGTACGAGAGGCCTCCTCACCTCTTTGCAATTGCTGATGCTGCTTACAAAGCCATGAAGAGGAGATCAAAAGACACCTGTATTGTCATATCAGGTGAGCTGAAAGGGCTTTTCATTGTGATCAACACTTGATCTTTGTGAAATTCTAGGCAGAGAAAGAATAATTCTTTGGCTAATGACAGCGTTTTATAAAAGAAAACTTCATTAGTCTTCGAACTGCTGATTTGCATTTGAATCCATGTGTGGAGACCTCCACAATTATTCCTTATCTAATTCAAGAGCTGGTGTCAGTCATCAGCTTCATCTGGGTGTGCAAAGTGACAACTGGAACAGGAGTCCCTGCTGGGTCTGCCTGAGAGAGTGGAGATCAGGGAGAATCATGGAATCCTAGAATGCCAGGCTGGAAGAGACCTCAAGGATCATCTGGTCCAACCTCTCTAGGTCCCACTATAGTTTACATGAGGTGGCTCAGCACCCTGTCAGGCTGAGGCTTCAAACTGTCCAACGTGGGGGACTCCACCACTTCCCTTGGGAGACTGTTCCAATGTTTGTCCTCATGGGGAAACATTTACCTCTTGTGTCCAATGGGAATCTCCCCAGGAGCAACTTGTGCCCATCAGCCCTTGTCTTTTCCATGGGACTCCTTGTCAAGAGGGAGTCTCCATCTTCTTGGTGGGCACCTTTTATGGGCTGGAACATGGTGATAAGGTCTCCCCTGAGCCTTCTCTTCTCAAGGCTGAACAAACCCAGCTCTCTCAGCTTCTCCTCATCTGGCAGGTCCTCCAGTCCTCTGATCATCCTCGTGACCCTTCTCTGGACCCTCCTCAGCCTGTCCTCATATTTTTTGTAGAGCAGGGCCCAGAACTGAGAGCAAGGCTCCTCTCTCTCTGTGGAGAACTGCTGTTTTTTGTCCCTGAGCTGACAGGCCCCTGTTTTGTTCCCTGTTTGGATGGCCAGGCTGGTGGCTTGCCGTGGCTCTGGCAGGGGGAGCAGAGCTTGTACCATGAACGTGGTGATCTGGATCCTGGCACTTCTTTTCCTTGATGTTCCCGTGTTCCAGCAGCTCTGAAAACCCAGCGGGCTGAGCTGCTGTGCTGAACAGTAGCCTCTTGTGCTGCAGCTCCCAGCACTGCTGCTGCCCAAGCCTCTGTGTGCCAGTCTTTCTCCTCCAACAATGTTCCTTTTGATCCTCTGTGTCCAGGCCCTTCACCGACCTGTGAACTCTCCCACCACAACTGCCCCCAAGGCAGAGCAGCAGCAGCAGCCGGGCAGGGTTGTGCCTGTAGCCAGAACACATTCCAACTGCACACAAATCAGATGGCTTGAAAAGAAAACAATAATAAAACCCACAAAAGCTGTCAGGGTAAAATGAAGATACTCTGGTCAGTGGTTTGCTTGGCTTTTTTTGGTTTGGTTTGGTGTTTGTTTTTTTTAATCTGTTGTGTCATCTTTGTAATTCTGCCCTCAGGTGAAAGTGGGGCTGGGAAGACTGAGGCCAGTAAATACATAATGCAGTACATTGCAGCCATCACCAACCCGGGGCAGAGAGCAGAGGTGGAAAGGTAAGGAGGGGCTTGGCAGAAACCTCAGAGAAACTGTTTTGTTTATGGGTGTCTTTTTGTGGAGCACCGTGGGGTTAGATGGTCTCTTGCACTAGTTGCTGAGTTTACAGCAATGACCTGACTTCTTCAGGTGCTACTTTTATGCTGGGAATTTTGCAGTATGCATAGAATCCCAGACAGGTTTGGGTGGGAAGGGACCTTAGAAGATCATGCAGATCCAACCCCCGTGCATGGGCAGGGACACCTCCCACCAGCCCAGGTTGATCCAAGCCCCATCCAACCTGCCCTTCAACACTTCCAGGGATGGGGCAGCCACAGCTTCTCTGGGCAACCAGTTCTTCTAGAGTCTCACCACCCTCACAGGGAAGAATTTCTCTCTCTGGCCCTAGAATCATAGAATGGTTTGAGTTGGAAGGACCTGAAAGAGCATTGAATTCCAACTCCCCTGCATGAGCAGGGACACCTCCCACTACACCAGGTTGCTCCAAGCCCCATCCAACCTGGGCTTGAACACTTCCAGGAATGGAGCCTCCACAACTTCCCTGGGCAACCTGTTCCAGTGTCTCACCACCCTCACACTAAAGATTTTCCTTCTGATCTCTAACCTAAATCCCTCCTCCTGCAGTTTCAAACCATTACCCCCTGTCCTGTCACTATGTGCTCTGTAAAAAGCCCCTCCCCAGCCTTTCTGTAGGCCCCCTTCAGGCACTGGCAGGCTGCTATGAGGTCCCCCTGGAGCCTTCTCTTCTTCAGGCTGAACACCCCCAACTCTCTCAGCCTTTCTTCATAAGAGAGGTGCTCCAACCCTTGGATCATTTTTGTGGCCTCCTCTGGACACGCTCCAGCAGGTCCATGTCTTTCTTGTGTTGGGGCCTCCAGAGCTGGACACAGTATTCCAGGTGAGGTCTCCCCAGGGCAGAGTAGAGGGGCAGAATCACCTCTCCTGATCTGCTGGCCACACTTCTTTTGGTACAGCCCAGGATGCAGTTGGGCCTCTGGGCTGCAGTTGCACATTGGTGGCTCATGTCCAGCTTTGGATCCACTAGTACCCCCAGGTCTTTCTCCACAGGGCTGATCTCTAGCCTGTCTTTCCCCAGCCTGTATTGATGTCTCTGGTTGCCCCGGCATGGGTGCAGGACCCTGCACTTGGTGTTGTGGAACCTCATGAAGTCACTTGGGCCCACTTCTCCAGCTTGTCCAGATCCCTCTGGATGGCAACATGTCCCTCTGGCATATCAACCACACCTGGAGCCACCATGCACTGGAGCCCAGAAACCACCTGAGTCCTGGGCTGCATCACCAGCAGTGTGGCCAGCTGGGCTGGGAATGGGATTGTCCCCCTCTGCTCTGCTCTGGTGAGACCCCACCTGGAGAACTGAAGTCCAGTTCTGGAGGCCCCAGCATAAGAAGGACATGGAGCTGTTGGAGAGAGTCCAGAGGAGGCCACGGAGATGATCTGAGGGCTGGAGCAGCTCTGCTCTGGAGACAGGCTGGGAGAGTTGGGGGTGTTCAGCCTGGAGAAGAGAAGGCTCCAGGGAGACCTTAGAGCACCTTCCAGTGCCTGAAGGGGCTCCAGGAAAGCTGGGGAGGGACTTTGGACAAGGGCAGGGAGGGATGGGATGAGGGGCAATGGATGAAAACTGGAAGAGGGAGATTGAGGTGAGACATGAGGAGGAAATTCTTCCCTGTGAGGGTGGTGAGACCCTGGAACAGGTTGCCCAGAGAAGCTGTGGCTGCCCCATCCCTGGAAGTGTTGAAGGGCAGGTTGGATGGGGCTTGGAGCAACCTGGTCTGGTGGGAGGTGTCCCTGCCCATGCAGGGGGTTGGCTGTAGATGATCTTTAAGGTTCCTCCAACCCAAACCAGTCTGGGATTCTGTGATTCTATCAAGTCTGACCTTACCCTGTTCTCCTTTCCATTTTTCTGTGAGCAGAGTGAAGAACATCCTGCTGAAATCCAACTGTGTGTTGGAGGCCTTTGGCAATGCCAAAACAAACCGTAATGACAATTCCAGCAGGTTTGGAAAATACATGGATATCAACTTTGATTTTAAAGGAGACCCAATAGGTGGGCACATCAATAATTACTTACTAGAAAAGGTAAGCCTTGCTCACTTGTAGGGTTAGAGGCTTTTGTGTAGTTATTTTGTAACAGGTGGTTTGCCTCTAGGAAATCATCCTTCCTGTGCCCTCATCTGTGACACAATGACATTTGAATCTCATTTAAATCTATTATTTTGCTCCAAAAATTACTATAAGTCACTGAAATGCTGCTGAAGCTCTGGCACTGCCCTGGCACTTCAACACCACTGCTTTCACCCCCTAAGGGACTAGTGTTACACAGAAGCTTCTAAGTATAGAGGTGTGTTAGTTTGTATCCAGAATAAAATCTGCAATTAATTTAACTCTGTAAAACTCCTTCTTTATAAGTTCCTGCATTGAGATCTCACTGGTGAATGAAAGGAGAAGAAATCTAGGTCTGTAAGTAGCCACAGAATGCCTGAGAAGTGTTGCTCTGGAATAATGCCACAGCCTTGTGTGATCTTGTAGTAACTTTGTTTTTATATATTCCAAGTGATCCTAAGCATAATTATGTAGTTTTTTCATGTCATTTAGTGGTGGCTGAAAACATTGGAATATGTAAAACTCTGTAGAGAAAGTGGGCTTGAGCTATTAACAGTTCCTGTTCTGGCTTTAATTTATGTTTCACCACAGCTGCTAACACGCTTTTTTGTTTGTGGCTTGTTTGTTTTTTTCCTTTTCCCATTCTTCCCCTGAAGTCCATTTTCAGAATAAACACTTTATAGAAAAAAAAACAACAAACCCAAACATTGAACATGTACTACTTGGAGCAAAAAGGGGGCAGGACTGCAGCTGCAGTGACTTAAATCCTGATCCTTTATGTGGGATTTTTGACTTCTACCAAGTTAAATGAATTGCCATGTTGAAAGCAGCTGAGGTTCTGGCCTGAACTCAGGCAGTGACCAGGCAGTGACTTTGCACCAACACGTCTCATCCCTCTCCATAGTTGAAACTTGTAGCCTAAAATAAGGATCTGGTGCTTGTTGTCTGAATTTTTGCTTCCTTTAGCATCATTTGTCCTGTTTTACACTGACCTGGGATGAGTGCTCTGATGATGGAGCTGTTGCTCTCTACAACAATGTTCTCCTGTCAGAGCTGAGGGTCCTGGGTGCTGTCCTCAGCCTGTCCTGGCCTTGTAGAGGTGGTTACCATAAGCCCTAACTAAGGCCCATGGAGCATTTGTTTGTAGTCACTGGGTCCTGCTTTTAATTTCCAGTGATTAAATAAAACTCCTGCCCTAAAACAACATTTTATTTTACTCTTCTACGAAAGCAGTTCTGTAGCTGCCATGTGGGACTCCTGGTTGGCAGTAGGACATTGCAGCTGTTACACAAACTGGTCTTTTTGATTGTAGACTTCAAACTCCATGGTCATGCCCAGCTAATGATGTTCCCAGCAGACTTAGTGTAAAATGAGAGTAGTTTGGGGGTGTCCCAGCAGTGCTGAGCCCATGCATGGAGGGCTAAGGGGAAGCAGGCTCTCCACACCCAGAAATCATAGAACCCTGGAATGGTTTGGGTTGGAAGGGACCTTAAAGATCATCTAGATCCAACCCCCCTGCATGGGCAGGGACACCTCCCACCAGACCAGGTTGCTCCAAGCCCCATCCAACCTGCCCTTCAACACTTCCAGGGATGGGGCAGCCACAGCTTCTCTGGGCAACCTGTTCCAGGGTCTCACCACCCTCACAGAGAAGAATTTCCTCCTCATGTCTCACCTCAATCTCCCTCTTCCAGTTTTAATCCATTGCCCCGTGTCCTCTCAATCCCTGCCCTTGTCCAAAGTCCCTCCCCAGTTTTCCTGGAGCCCCTTCAGGTAATGAAAGGTCTCCCTGGAGCCTTCTCTTCTCCAGGCTGAAGCAACCCATCTTGGCTTTTGTTCCCCCACAGTCTCGTGTGATTGTGCAGCAGCCAGGAGAGCGAAGCTTCCATTCCTTTTACCAGGTTTGTATTTGTTTCCTGAAACAAAATTGACTTTCCTTGAGTTTCCCAGACGTGACAGGCAAAATATTTAAAGCTTTTACCCTCTTGTGTGTTTTGCAAAGGATTCTCATGTTGTTACATCTTGGGTGATCTGAGGCTCTTTAGCTCTTTCTCTTACACTTTGTCTGGGGAAGGAGCATGGGAAGATTTATTTTTCTATCCCCCAGTCTCATATTAACACATTTGTAAACTTAAAAAGGAGCCTAACTAAACAAATATGGTGGAGTATTAAACTTTGACTCACTGTTTTATTTGTAATAAGTCTAATCCCTCTATTTTCTCTTGAGGCCTTTAGTCCATATGGAAGTAATTTTATGACACCAAACTGACTTTCTTTTGGGGGGGGTGGGTTTCTTTTTAATGTCTTCCATATTGTATGGTGGTTCCTTGTGTGTCCTCTGGGGAAATGGTCAGCCTATTAGTCTAACCTTTATTCTCAGTTTTGCAGTGAGGGAGATGTAGGTTTGTTTATTTTTTTTCCCCACTCACTCAGTTCTCCACAGTGGCACGTTAGCACCTTCCCACCAACGTGTCATTTCCCTCCTGGGGAGTCCATGTGTCAGCAGAGGAGGAGACCCTGCTTGCCAGGACACATCTGTGGCATGTCACAGATGTAAACATGTCTGGGCTGTGAAGAGGTTCAGGCTGGTTTCTAAACAGTTGTGTCACCCCACAGGACAGTCACTGAGGAGCCTCTTCCTGCAGACCTTGTATTTTGCACATTTTGCTTGTGACTCCAGATACTGTGGCTGGTTCTCCTGTAGCAGATGTTTAACATCTTCGTGTTTCTGCTTGTCAAGCAGATGAATAAGAAACAGAAAAAGGAAGGAGTTGATTTTATTCATTCACCTTTTCTTAAAATACTCTTTGTGCAGCTCCTCCAGGGGGGTTCTGACCAGATGTTACGTTCTCTACATCTTCAGAAGGATGCATCTGCATACAGCTATATCTGCCCTGGAGCACAGCTGAAGGTGAGGGTGTGTCTAAGTTAGAGGTACCTTGTCTGCAAATTGTAAATGCTTCTTGAAATACTTAACTGAGCTGAGCTCCTAGAAGCTGAGGCCAATATTTATGGGATGACTATGGAAAGGTGACACCAATGGGCTATTTTTAGTGGAGTTTCTGGCCCTAGAAGACAAAGCACACGTGTCCTTGTGCATACTACATTTGTGTCTGCTTATAAAAAGCAATATAATGTAGTAGGAGGGAAATCACCTTTGTTAATAAGGGCAGGCAGAGATATTTGAGCAGTGACAGACATTTCATCCTTCATGATGGGCAACTTAAGCTGCTTTCTGAACCAAAGAGCCATGAGGACTCCTATTTTTGCAGTAGGACCATTTAAATTACTGAATAATTCATTCCTTGTATCTGATGTATCCTCAAGGGAGCCTCTGAACAGGACAGAAAGGAACAAACCCAGAAAGTGTTTAGGACAACAAGATCCTGAACACTTTAAATGCATCTGGAGTTGTCCCTAGCATTGACCCTCAGAAGCAGAGTCCAGACAAAAGGCTCCCTGATTTCCTAATTACTTTCTTGAGCTGCTCTTTGGCAAACAAACCCACAGACCTTCTCAGATGCCTTGAGCAGTTTCTCTAGAAATCTGCAGTGAAAACAGAGCCAGGTGATTGGGAGGGGAGGGAGGCAGGGGCTCATCTTGAGGAAGCTGGTGACCAGAAGTTTCCTGCTGGTGCTGTGCAGCTCAGAGGGTCTGTGACAGCTCTGCTTAAAACTCTCCTGATTTTTTTGAATGAATCTTTCCCAATAAATGCCACTGGGAAAGTGAAGCACTGAACTGTGCTGTGAGGGATTTCTGCACCTCGTTGCTGCTGGTGTACGTGTGTGTCCAACCTGGGGTGGCCTCAGGGTGGGGAATGTCAGGACAGTGTTTTGCAGCTGAGAAATTGCAAATGACATTTCTGTTTCCCATGGGCTTGCAAAATCTTGTCTTTCTCACAGTTGACTTCCATTAAGCCCCTCATGTCCCAAACATCTCTTTCCCCTCAGTGTTCCATCAATGATGGTGCAGAGTTCAAAGCAGTAGCTGATGCCATGAAAGTGATAGGCTTCAAGCAAGAGGAGATTCAGACTGTCTACAAAATCGTGGCAGCCATTCTTCACTTGGTAAGCTCCCTGCCCAGGCTGTGAGGAGGTTGTTCTTCAGGAGGGGCCAAGCACTACACTTGGACTTCCAGCAGCTCTAATTTTCTTGCTGCAGAAGCAGTTGGAAGGTCTGTTGGCTGAAAAAGTGTACACAGTTTAAAACTTCCAGTGGTCAGTGAAGTTCCTTGATGGAACAAGACACTGTAGTAATGAACACTTGAAACCTGGGGTCAGTTCTGGGCCCCTCAGGACAAGAAGGACATGGAGGGGCTGGAGCGTGTCCAGGGAAGGGCAAGGGAGCTGGGGAAGGGGCTGGAGCACAAGTGTGAGGAGGAGCAGCTGAGGGAGCTGGGGGTGTTGAGCCTGGAGACAAGGAGGCTGAGGGGAGACCTTCTGGCTCTGCAACTGCCTGAGAGGAGGTTGGAGCCAGGGGGGGTCGGTCTCTGCTCCCCAGGAACAAGTGGCAGGACAAGAGGAACCGGCCTCAAGTTGTGCCAGGGGAGGTTGAGGTTGGATCTTGGGAACAGTTTCTTCCTGGCAAGGGTTGTCAGGCCCTGGCCCAGGCTGCCCAGGGCAGGGCTGGAGTCCCCATCCCTGGAGGGGTTTCCAAGGCATGTAGATGTGGTGCTGAGGGACATGGGTCAGTGGTGGCCTTGGCAGGGCTGGGTTGATGGTTGGACTGGATGATATTCAAGGTCTTTTCCAACCACAACCATTCCATGATTCTATGATGGAAGATCACATACTCCAGATCCCAACACAGACATGGCACTAAGTACTGGGAGCTGTGAAATGTTCTGAACAGGAATTGTTTGGGTTGGGCAGTGAGGGGTCAGGGGCTATCCCCTCACTGTCCTTCTGTCCCCTTTTACTCTCACACTCACCATCACCACTGTGGTTTTGCTGGAAGTTTGGTACTTTGCTTCCTGGTGAAGCTCCATCTCTTTTAAGAGGAAAGATTAAGGGACTCTGGGGTCTTTTTAGTCTGGAGAAGAGAAGGCTGAGGGAGATCTCATCAGTGCTTATCAATACTTCAGGGCTGGGTGGCAGGAGGATGGGCCAGGCTTTTTTCAGTGGTGCCCAGTGACAGGACAAGGGGCAGTGGGCACAAACTGGAGCACAGGAGGGTCAACCTGAACATAAGGACAAACTTCTTTCCTGTGAGGCTACCAGAGCCCTGGGACAGGCTGCCCAGGGAGGTGGTGGAGTCTCCATCCCTGGAGACATTCCAAACCCACCTGGATGTGTTCCTGTGGGATCTGCTCTAGGGGATCCTGCTCTAGCAGGAGGTTGGACTAGATGATCTCCAGAGGTCCCTTTCAACCCCACCACTCTGTGATTCTGTGTGGAGGCTTGAGCACAGCCAGACACAGGAGACCTCTTAATCCTCTGAATTCTGAGGCTAAGGAGATCCTTCCTTCATCCATATTCACCTGGGTCCCACAGAGTCTCCTCCCCTGCACAGTGTCCCTGTACCTCAGATCTTCTGTTTCCTTGAGGAGAGAGGCACTGCAAGGAGGGAGGTGCCAAAGAAACCTGTAGCTTTTTCCATGTTTTTCTCCTCCTTGGAGCAGCTGAGCCTCAGTGCTGGGGAAGGGGCTGGAGGCAGAGCCAGGCTGTGCAGACAGGGCGTGAGACTCTCCTGAAGGAACCGCGGGGGCGTCGCTGCCTCATCCTGAGTGACAAGGCTGCCCTTCCAGCTGTGCTGACTTGGGAGCAGCCCAGAATATTTGAAGGGGGCCTGCAGGAAAGCTGGGGATGAACTTTATACAGGGTATGGAGTGATAGGACAAGGGGGAATGGATTAAAACTGGAAGAGGGGAGACTGAGATGAGGTCTTAGGAGGAAATTCCTCCCTGTGAGGGTGGTGAGACCCTGGCCCAGGTTGCCCAGAGAAGCTGTGGCTGCCCCATCCCTGGAAGTGTTGAAGGGCAGGTTGGATGGGGCTTGGAGCAACCTGGTCTGGTGGGAGGTGTCCCTGCCCATGGCAGTGAGTTGGGGCTGGATGATCTTTAAGGTCCTTCCAACCCAAACCAGTCTGAAATTCTATTACTTAAAAAAAAAAAAAAAGATTGACAGTTCTACTTTCTTGCTACTTGTTGCAGGGGAACTTGAAGTTTTCAGTGGATGGTGACACTCCTGTCATAGAGAATGGGAAGGTTGTGTCCATCATTGCAGAGCTGCTGTCCACAAAGGCTGACCTGGTGGAGAAGGCTCTTCTGTTCCGAACTGTGGCTACAGGCCGGGATGTCATTGACAAACAACACACGGAACAAGAAGCCACCTATGGCCGAGATGCCTTTGCAAAAGTGAGTTTGAAGTCCCTCCCCCTGCATCCCACCGTGTGTGTGACACTGGCTCAGCCACGTTGCTTCAGCTTTTGCCTTTTGGTTGAGTTGTACCTGCTGCAGCAAAGTGTGGTGGTGCCTGGGGAGACAGTCAGTGGTGAGTTCCCTTCACAGCTGCACGTGTTTCGATGCTCCAGGTCCCCGTGGGATCCCTGGGTGGATCAATAACTGGAGTGTTTGCTGAGCCACGGGAAGCCTGTGTTTTTATGCAGATTTATTTCTGAATGTATGAATTGCTGAGTCCTGTAGGAGCCCTGCAGAGCAGCACCATCCCTGCCCTTCCTGGCTGGGACACAGTGTGCACCACAGCCAGAGGCACACCAGGAGGGGAGGGAGCTGCCAGCCTGGCACCTGCAGGAGGAACACCTTGTACTGGGCTGAATGTCTTGGGGAATTTCATTTCATTACCAGTTAAATCCAAAGGGTAGAGAGTGGAACAGTACCAGCCAGAACCTAGGCTGGAAACCCAAAGAACTGGCTTTTTTGTTGTTGTTGTTGGAAAGGAGGGTGTCAGTCAAAGGAGTGATTGTTGCCCTTCCTTTGCTAAGAAATCAAATGATGAGAGAAGAATGGATGATCCTGAGGGCTGGAGCAGCTCTGCTCTGGAGACAGGCTGAGAGAGTTGGGGGTGTTGAGCCTGGAGAAGAGAAGGCTCCAGGGAGACCTTAGAGCACCTTCCAGTGCCTGAAGGGGCTCCAGGAAAGCTGGGGAGGGGCTTTGGACAAGGGCAGGGAGGGATGGGATGAGGGGGAATGGATGAAAACTGGAAGAGGGAGATTGAGGTGAGACATGAGGAGGAAATTCTTCCCTGTGAGGGTGGTGAGACACTGGAACAGGTTGCCCAGAGAAGCTGTGGCTGCCCCATCCCTGGAAGTGTTGAAGGGCAGGTTGGATGGGGCTTGGAGCAACCTGGTGTGGTGGGAGGTGTCCCTGCCCATGCAGGGGGGTTGGATCTAGATGATCTTTCATGTCCCTTCCAACCCAAACCTTTCTATGAAGTTTTGAAGTTCCCTGGTTATTGACTTTGTTCTCTAAGATCCTGTTTGCACAGTTTCACAGGACATCTTAAACACGTTGATGTCCAAGATATCTAGGCCTACAGAACATTTTCTTTTTGAATGGTGAACAGGAATATTTTACTGCCACTGTGCTAGATTGTTAGATTTCTATAACTGACCTCTCACTTGCTCTTCAATATTGTGAAACAGTTATCAGGAATGGAAGTTCTTGGGCACCTGAAAAGCAGATTGGAATCAAATCTGGGGAACTGCTGTGCCTGGTGACCTCCCTGGGATTTAGACTTTTTGTAATTGAGTTTTGAGAGACAGGAAAAAACATGGTCCTAGAATATTTTCCTCCTGTCAGTCACCCTTCACTTTTAGCAGCCTGTTACCTGTAGCTTTTGTGTAGTTAGGGCAGCATCTTGAATTGAGTTCTGCAGCTCCATGTGTTGCAGTCAGCAGAAGGAACTGGGACAGATGCAGGCAAAATTCCTTGCTGTCTGTTTCCTGGCAGGCGATCTACGAGCGGCTCTTCTGTTGGATTGTGACACACATCAATGATGTGATTGAAGTGAAGAACTATGACACCACAATCCATGGGAAAAACACTGTCATTGGAGTCCTGGATATCTATGGTTTTGAAATATTTGACAATAACAGGTGAGCTATGTTGTTGAAGCACAGTCCTGTGCCTTCTCCTTCCATAAAACACTTACCCCCTCTTTTCTTCTTTCTGATTTTTTTGCAGTTTTGAGCAATTTTGCATTAATTACTGCAATGAAAAGCTACAGCAGCTCTTTATTCAGCTGGTTCTAAAGCAGGAGCAGGAGGAGTACCAGCGAGAGGGAATTCCCTGGAAGCATGTGAGTGCTTTGGCAGGGGAGGGAGAGGTTGGTTTGAGGTCAGTGTTCCAGCATAAGGCCCAGATCTAAAGTTGCTCCACACGTAGGCTCCTGTCAGAGTCAATAGGACATCTGTGTCCAGGCCAGCTGTACTGCCAGACCTGCTGTGTGAAAACCAGGCTGTGAAAAAAGCTAACCAATTCTCTCCCAACATTTCCTTCTTTGCCATGATGTGGGAAAGGAAGTGACTCCAGGTCTGAGCTAAAACATCTCGTGGCATCTCCGTGATGCCGCACACACCGCTGAGTGATTCTGCTCTGAGTGGTGCTCTGTTTTGTCTAGGTGTAGATATTCAAGTGTAAAAATCTTGAGTTCTCCTGTTCAAATTCCTTTCATGCTGCTGAGGACAAGATGAGCAGTTTTCACTGTGCTAATGGTCCACAGTTGAATTTTAAAAGACCATTTAAAATGCACTCTCTAGCAGCTGACTTCTAGCAGAGCCTGGAGGTTAATGTGAGGAGTGTGAAGGATCAGAGCCCTGCTGCTCAGTGAGGGGAGAGTACCCTGCTTAATTTGGAGTGGGAGAGCAACACTGGAAGCTGATTGCATCTCCTGTGAATGGTGGGGCCCATTAGTGATAGCATGAGGGGTAATGGTTTTAAGCTGGAAGAGGGAGATTAAGTTGAGATGTTAGGAGGAAATTCTTCCCTGTGAGGGTGGTGAGACCCTGGCCCAGGTTGCCCAGAGAAGCTGTGGCTGCCCCATCCCTGGAAGTGTTGAAGGGCAGGTTGGATGGGGCTTGGAGCAACCTGGTCTGGTGGGAGGTGTCCCTGCCCATGCAGGGGGTTGGAACTGGATGATCTTGAAGGTCCCTTCCAACCCAAACCATTCCATGATTCTATGGTTCTCTCTGTCAGACTCATGGTGCTGTTCAGCAATGGCCAGCACTGCTACTCCTCTTTCCCCAGCCTAAGCCACAAATATACCTGTTCTTTGTCTTTCACAGATTGATTACTTTAACAATCAGGTCATTGTTGACCTGGTAGAGCAGCAGCACAAAGGGATCATTGCCATTCTGGATGATGCCTGCATGAATGTTGGAAAAGTTACAGATGAGATGTTCCTCGAGGCTCTTAATAACAAGCTGGGGAAGCATGCTCATTTCTCCAGCAGAAAGGTAACATGTCCCTCTGCACCCTCAAAACTTGCTTCCTTTCCTGTGTGATGCCTTTGCTGTTTAGATGAGACATTAGGAAGAAATTCTGTAGTATGAGGGTGGTGAGACACTGGAACAGGTTGCCCAGAGAAGCTGTGGCTGCCCCATCCCTGGAAGTGTTGAAGGGCAGGTTGGATGGGGCTTGGAGCAACCTGGTCTGGTGGGAGGTGTCCCTGCCCATGCAGGGGGTTTGGAACTGGATGATCTTGAAGGTCCCTTCCAACCCAAACCAGTCTGGGATTGTATGATTCTATTTTGTAGGCCTAATGGAATAAGGGAAAAGTCTTGAAGGGTGGCTGGGGTTGGAATCACAGAGTCACAGAATGTCAGGGCTTGGAAGGGGCTTCTGGAGATCATCTGGAGATCATCCCCCTGCCAGAGCAGGGTCACCTACAGCAGATCCCACAGGAACACGTCCAGGTGGGTTTGGAATGTCTCCAGGGATGGAGACTCCACCACCTCCCTGGGCAGCCTGTCCCAAGGCTCTGGTACCCTCACAGCAAAGAAGTTTGTCCTTATGTTCAGCTTGACCCTCCTGTGCTCCAGTTTGTGCCCATTGCCCCTTGTCCTCTCACTGGGCACCACTGGGAAGAGTCTGGCCCCATCCTCCTGACCCCCCTGGAGATATTGAGCAGCACTGATGAGATCCCCCCTCAGGCTCCTCCTCTCCAGGCTGAGCAGCCCCAGCTCTCCCAGCCTTTCCTCACAGGCAGATGCTCCAGCCCAGAACCGCCGCTCCCTGATCCCTTCAGCCGGGCTGTGCTCGTGTTTTCTGCAGCCAGGGCCAAGCCCGGGGGTGTGGAATGAGATGTCCGAGAGCAGCAGCAGCTCCCGGCTGGAGAACAGGCAGCTCCGGGCGGCCCGTACCCAGCAGAGGGAGCTCAAGGATGTCCAATGCGACATCCCTTTTATTCCGGGCATAAAAGCAGCTGAGCTCGTGCCTTGACACACCGTGATGTCATTTGTGACCAATCGATGCCCGGTTCCAGCCCATGTGATGCTCTTCCCAGGCTGCTCTAACACACAGTGACAGTGAAATTATTCACACTTGTGCTTTATTACAACACTGTGATTTTTTTTCTTTTTTTTTTTTTTTCCTCTTTTTTCTTTCACCCTCATTGGCTACAAAACATGTTCCTCTCATATGGTACCTGTGATCATCCAGGCCCCTCTCCCTGCTTTGTTCTTGGTACAATGCACGAATTAAAAGGCTTTATTTATTCCTCACTTGGCAGCATACTGAAAACACGGTCAGCAGCCTGATTAATTTGAGAATCTTTCCCACTGAGTAATCAAATAAGGGCCTTTGATTTATTGATGTCTCTCTGCTCAGAAATGTTGTTTGAACTCTCGTTCAGAAGGCTGGCTCCCCCCTTCCCCCCCCCCCCCTCCCAGTACAATGTTTTATGTAGGTCAGAAGTACAAAATTAGCATGGTTGTGTAAGAGACGTGCTAAAAGCTGCCTCTGGGGAGGCTGGATATAAACAATAGATCTGGATGGGGCTTGTTTGGGGTAGGATGAAAGGAAAACAACCACGTTTTCCTCCCAGATGTGGCTTTCCTGAAGGGCCCTTTCCCTGCAGCACAGCTGTCATCTGTCTGCCCTCCTGGCTGAGCGAGGGGGAATTGCTGCTTTAACCCAGATTTTACTGTGTGTTCTGAGCAAACTCACCTGGAAACAAGTGTTTTCATGAAGCCTAATCTGGGTTTCTACTCTTTAATGCAAATTGCTTCCTTTAGTAGTACTGATGATTGTGACTAGTGAAGCCTGGGGGGATGGAGTCTGAAATCCTCTGCAGTGGGGTGGGAAGTGGTCCAGTTTCTGGAGCTGTCTAGACATGAGCTGGTAGAGACAGGAGTTCAGTTTCTGGTCTGTTCTGCATCCCGTGTCTGCCAGGGAAGTGGTTCCATCCTGGAGGGAGCAGGTAGTGCTGTGATACAGCAGGGAAGAGGACTGAGCCTCTTGAAGCGTGTGGGAGGCTCTAAAGTGAAAATTTAAAGAAGAATAAATTCAGTTGGAGCTCCAGGAGTCCCTGCACAGCACAAGCAACATTAAAAATAAATATTGCCAGTTGCAGCATCCCTCAGCAGGGGGTGGCATTGTCAGGAAACTGGTTGCACAGCCTAGGAGGGGAACAAGGAATACTGCAATAAATCATGTTTATGGAAGGTGTGATGTATCTTCCTGGCTTGCTAATTTCTAGTTTAAATCAATATAGCCTTGAAAAAATTGAGCCATAAAACTCTCAGCGTCATAATTAATTCCCCCCCTCTGGTGCCTTTGCAGATGTCCTTTACCATTATCTGAAATATCCTCCCCAATAACATCTAGATCTGCTGGAGGAAACCTGACCTTTCTCAGCCAGCCTCTTTCAGCCTGAATTAAAACAAAGTCACTCCAGAACTTGCTTTTCCAGCCAGCAGGAGTACTGTCTGGAGGCTGAAAAGTTCAGTGGAGGTGAAAGCTGTTCCTAAAGAGTTAAAAGTACATGTTGTGGGCACATCCTTCAGCCCCAGTTCATGCTTCACTGCTCCCCTGTGGAGCTGGTCCCAGGGGCTGCTGTGCCACAGAACAGAAAAGGATATGAAGCTGCTGGAGAGTGTCCACAGGTTGGCCACAAGGTTGGTGAAGGGTTTGGAGGGGATGGTGTATGAGGAGCAGCTGAAGGCACTTGGTCTGTTCAGCCTGGAGAAGAGGAGACTGAGG
The DNA here is from genome assembly GCA_020745705.1 of Hemiprocne comata. Taxonomy (NCBI): domain Eukaryota; kingdom Metazoa; phylum Chordata; class Aves; order Apodiformes; family Apodidae; genus Hemiprocne; species Hemiprocne comata. The sequence goes on from CM036609.1 coordinate 1,913,508, forward strand.
GGAGACCTCATTGCAGTTACTGCCTCCTCACTAGGGAAGGTGGAGGAGCAGACACTGACCTCTTCTCTCTGGTGACCAACGATAGGACCCAAGGGGATGGTAGGAAGATGTGCAGGGGGAGGTTCAGGTTGGACATTAGGAAGGGATTCTTCACCCAGAGGGTGGTGGAGCACTGGAATAGGCTCCCCAGGGAAGCAGTCATGGCACCAAGGCTGACAGGCTTCAAGAAACATTTGGACAATGCCCTCAGGGACATGGTATGAACCTTGGGGTTGTCCTGTTCTGGGGCAGGAGTTGGAGTTGGGAATCCAGGCTGTCCGAGGAGGTGGTTGAGCCACCATCCCTGGAGACATCTAAAAAGACAGATGTGGTGCCAGGGGACAGGGTTTGGTGGTGGACATGGCAGAGCTAGGGTGGTGGTTGGACTTGATGATCTTGAAGGTCTTTTCCAACCAGAATGATGGTACTATGATACTATAAATAGTAGTGTCCCAGTTTGGGTGCTGTGGGTCTGATCTGCTTTCATTGCTTGGTGGTCCTGCTGAAAGCCAAACAAACCAGGAAAAATACTGGCAAATGCTGCCACCAGGAGTGTTTGTGGCAAAATTTTATGTTCCAAGAGCATGGGTCGTCCTTCTCTGAACTGTCTAATGCTCATCCAGATCTGTAGACATGGGAACTTCTCTGGTGATGCTTCTCAACATCACAGGTTTGTTTTCTCAGTGCCTCCAAGTTCTGATTTTTTCAGTCGATCTTATGCTTTTCAAAGGAGCAAGTGAAGTGATAGTCTGTGAATTCTGAAGTCAGCAAAACTGGGCCCCTCAACATAAGAAGGACATGGAGCTGTTGGAGCAAGTCCAAAGGAGGCCACAAGTATGACCAGAGAGCTGGAGCAGCTCTGCTCTGGAGACAGGCTGGGAGAGTTGGGGGTGTCCAGCCTGGAGAAGAGAAGGCTCCAGGGAGACCTTAGAGCACCTTCCAGTGCCTGAAGGGGCTCCAGGAAAGCTGGGGAGGGACTTTGGACAAGGGCAGGGAGGGAGAGGACAAGGGGGAATGGATTAAAACTGGAAGAGGGAGATTGAGGTGAGACATGAGGAGGAAATTCTTCCCTGTGAGGGTGGTGAGACCCTGGAACAGGTTGCCCAGAGAAGCTGTGGCTGCCCCATCCCTGGAAGTGTTGAAGGGCAGGTTGGATGGGGCTTGGAGCAACCTGGTGTGGTGGGAGGTGTCCCTGCCCATGCAGGGGGTGGGACTGGATGATCTTTAAGATCCCTTCCAACCTTCACCATTTCCCAGCCTTCCAGCACTTACCTGTGTGAGGACCCTCTCTCTTAAATTCTCTGAGTCGATAGTGAGTAACCTAGAGGAAAGGCTCATCCAAGCAGACCATCAACTCTATCAAAACACTTGCTGTTCTTTTTTTTTTCTTTCTTTTTTTTTTTTTAAATATTTTCAACTGATTTGCCCAGGAGAGAGACAGCTCAGAGAGAATCACTCCTTAAAAAACCCCCCCAGCATCCTGTGAAGCCACCTTCCAGTCCCTCCAGGATGAATTTTAAGAGAGAAGCTTTTGCAGCCAAACTTGTCCCATCTGGTACCAACAGTTGCTTCATTTAATTATGTTTTTGCTTCTCTTACACCTTCTCTGTTGACGTGGTGCTTTAAGATGTATGTTTGGAGTGGTGGAAAAAAAGGCATTACATCCTCCAGACCCCCTTGCTGGTGAATTTGCTGCTGCAATAAGAAAAATGGCTTTGTTTTCCTGGCATGGCCTCATTTCTTCAATTTCCTTTATGTTTCTTCTACACCTTGGTCATCTCTCAGCTCTGCAGACCCTGGCGTGCTTCCTGCTCCTGCTGGGCTGCACTTCTCAACCTTCTGTGTCACTTGTTATTCAAACTTCTGCCTTTCCTCCTTGTCAATATTTGCTTTCAGTAGTATTTCTTTTCTATTTTTCCACCTGTTCTGTCAGTTTGAGCCACTCTATTTTCTACTCCTGGACACAGGGGGAGTTTTTTGGAGGATGTCTCCCTGCTTCTACCAATCTCTCCTGCCCTGCAGTTTAACCATGCCTGATTTCCTCTTTTCCCAGGATTTTGGTGGGTAGTAGATCCCTGCTCAGTGTTTCTAAATGGTGCTCGTGCTTCCTGCAAAGCCTGAATTCATCCTTCTGCCCCTTTTGGCTGGAACAAAAATCCTCATTTTGATCTTCTTCTCCTTTTTTTAATCAAGCTGAGCCGGATGGATTTTTTTTTGGCTCCTCTTCCTCCTGAAGGGCTGTGGGTATGATGGGCAGTGCTGCTGAGTCTCTGCCCTGTGGGAACTTGACATCTTGGGCAGGAATGGGATGGGAATTCTGAACTGAGAGCAGAAGGTTGGCATCACCCTGGGTGGATCTTCAAGGGAGGTCCTTGTTGGAGGGGTCTTGGGAGATCTAGGGTGATGTCTCAGAGCAAGCACCACTCTTGGAACTGTCACCTTCTGATGGCTTCATTGCTGTGCTGAAGAGGGATGTTGCAATGGGGAAATCCAAAAGGAGCACTTGAAAAAAAAGGATAAACTCAGTCTTAGGTGCAGTGTTTTTCTCCACAAAGAAATGGGGTTTTTTTTGCATAATTTGGGATAGAATCGTTTTTAAAAATAAAGCTCTAAGCTCTTGCAACTTGATTTTGCACAAGTACATGTTCCTGTCATGCATCCCTGAAAAAATGTCCTAAAGCAGTGGTAGAACTGGATTTCACATCTAATATGCATCTACAAAGTGGAACATCTCCCTTATGAGGAAAGGCTGAGGGAGCTGGGTCTCTTTAGCTTGGAGAAGAGGAGACTGAGGGGTGACCTCATAAATGTTTATCAATAAGTAAAGGGTGAACGTCAGGAGGACAGAGCTGGGTTCTTCTCAGTGATGTCCAGTGATAGGACAAGGGGCAAGGGGTGCAAACTGCAGCACAGGAGGTTCCACATAAACGTCAAGAAGAACTTCTTTACTGTGAGGGTGACAGAGCCCTGGGACAGGCTGCCCAGAGAGGTTGTGGAGCCTCCATCCCTGGAGACATTCCAAACCCACCTGGACGTGTTCCTGTGGGATGTGCTCTAGGTGGCCCTGCTCTGGCAGGGGGGGTTGGACTGGATGATCTCCAGAGGTCCCTTCCAGCCCCTAAGATTCTGTGATTACCTGTTGTTTCCATTTCTGTTTCCAATGCACGTTGCTCTTCCCTGAAACTCCAGAATCCACGGGTGATGTTTTTCAATGTCTGTGGATTTCTTTTAGCTTTGTGCAACTGACAAAACGCTGGAGTTTGACAGAGACTTCAGGATCAAGCACTACGCAGGAGATGTGATGTGAGTTTCTTTCAGAACTCAAGCTGCACCTTCTATTTCTGTCTTTTTAGCCAGCTTTGAATATCCTGCTTTAATGCTGCTCCTGGTGTGAACCAGAAGAGCTGTTGTACAGAATTACAGAGTGCAGCAGTTGCTTGTCAGTTAGATCTTGTGGTGGTTACTTGCTCTACAGAATACAGGGTTGGGCTTGGAATTGAAACACAAGGAGAATATGGGGAAGGCAGGGTGAGGGGAGAGCAGTGCTTCAGGGGGGGGAAAAAAAAAAAAGGAGGAAAAAATCAGAAAAGCCAGCCCTGTTCATGCAGAAAGCTCCACTGAGATAATAAAACCTGGTTTAGACATCTGTTCAGTGTGGTTGTGTGACTCTGGGGCCTTAAATTGTCCAGTCAGTTTGAGCAGACTCAAAATAAAAGCTCGTGTTGAACTGAGTGTCCCTGTGAGGAACCTGCCCCCCTCGGGTTGAAAAGTTTCCTGTATCTGCAAATGGCCACAGTCTGTGAGAGCAGCAGGGAGGCAGAAGTAAAGGACACCCATGGACATGGCTAGATCCATGGGTTGAGGCTCTGCAGAGGGAGCTGGACAGGCTGGATCCATGGGTTGAGGCTCTGTAGAGGAAGCTGGCCAGGCTGGATCCATGGGTTGAGGCTCTGCAGAGGGAGCTGGACAGGCTGGATCCATGGGTTGAGGCTCTGCAGAAGGAGCTGGGCAGGCTGGATCCATGGGTTGAGGCTCTGCAGAGGGAGCTGGGCAGGCTGGATCCATGGGTTGAGGCTCTGCAGAAGGAGCTGGGCAGGCTGGATCCATGGGTTGAGGCTCTGCAGAGGGAGCTGGGCAGGCTGGATCCATGGGTTGAGGCTCTGCAGAAGGAGCTGGCCAGGCTGGATCATTGGGCCAAGGGCAGTTGTATGAGGTTCAACAAGGCCAAGTGGCAGGTCCTGCCCTTGGGTCACACCAACCCCAGGCAACGCTCCGGGCTTGGGGCAGAGGGGCTGGAAAGTGCCCAGAGGAAAAGGACCTGGGGGTGCTGGTCAACAAGGGCTGGATATGAGCCAGTGTGTGCCCAGGTGGCCAAGAAGGCCACCAGCATCCTGGCTTGTGTCAGGAATAGCGTGGCCAGCAGGAGCAGGGCAGGGATTGTCCCCTGTGCTGGCACTGGTGGGGCCACAGCTGGAATCCTGGGGTCAGTTCTGGGCCCCTCAGGACAAGAAGGACATGGAGGGGCTGGAGCGTGTCCAGAGGAGAGCAACCAAGCTGGGGAAGGAGCTGGAGAACAAGGCCTATGAGGAGAGGCTGAGGGAGCTGGGGGTGTTTAGTCTGAAGAAGAGGAGGCTGAGGGGAGACCTCCTGGCTCTCTGCAGCTCCCTGACAGGAGGTTGTGGTGAGGGGGGGTTGGCCTCTTCTGCCAAGTGGAGAACAACAGGCCCAGAGGAAATGGCCTGAGGTTGGGCCAGGGGAGGTTCAGACTGGATAGTGGGAAGAATTTCTGAGCCCAAAGAGTGGTCAGGCCCTGGAACAGGCTGCCCAGGGAGGGGCTGGAGTCACCATCCCTGGAGGGCTTCAAAAGCTGTGTAGATTTGGTAGTTCAAGGCATGCTCTAGTGGCCAAGGTTGTGTTGTGGGGTTTGTTTGGTTTGGGGGGGGTGTTGGTGGTGGGACTCACTGATCTTAGAGGTTCTTTCCAACCATGACAATTCTGTGTCTCTGTGATGTTAGCAACTGCACTGGGAAGGCTGCTCTGGTTTATCACTGGAGTGACTGAGCAGTGTGGGATTGGTGTAACTCCCTGTGCCAGCAGAATCTAAAGGGATTTAATGAGGAAATAATTTGGGGTTTCTCTTCCCTTGGGATTAAATTTACTTTTAATGTAGAAGTGTAACCAGTGAGATCACACTGGAGCCCGCTCAGAACAGCCAGATGTTGTTCTCCAATCTTTGCTGAGCACTTGCTGCTAGACATCCCTGATTTCAAAGCATTTTGCCAAGGAAGAGAACAGGAAAGCTGGGGAGGGACTTTAGATAAGGGCTTGTAGTGGGAGGACAAGGAGAAAGGGATTAAATCTGGAAGAGGGAGATTGAGGTGAGACATGAGGAGGAAATTCTTCCCTGTGAGGGTGGTGAGACACTGTCCCAGGTTGCCCAGAGAAGCTGTGGCTGCCCCATCCCTGGAAGTGTTGAAGGGCAGGTTGGATGGGGCTTGGAGCAACCTGGTCTGGTGGGAGGTGTCCCTGCCCATGCAGGGGGGTTGGATCTAGATGATCTTTAGGTTACTTCCCACCCAAACCATTCCATGATTCTATGGAGCTGGAAAGCTGGGTGGGAGGATTTAAGTCCTACAGTTGCTCATGCAGCAGGTTAGTGGCAGGTTGGGCAGCAGAGCTGGATTCCTGCTGAGCTTCTGCTGTGACTGCAGGAGTGCAGGGATGCTGATTCCACCCTGATATCAGCAGCTCAGGGAAGGACTTTGCTTCTTTACAGTCAACTCTGTTTTCCCTTTTTTTATTTTTAGTTACTCAGTCACTGGATTTATTGACAAAAACAAGGACACTTTATTTCAAGACTTCAAGCGCCTCATGTACAACAGGTAGGAAGAAAAATACGAACCAGTTGAATTTAAACCTGATTTAAACCTTTTTTTATAGAGTGGGTGCCAGCAGAGACTGAACCTCCCACTGCCACTCTCCCCACTGTGTGTGCAGTGATTGAACTCACTGCTTTGGGATTTCATCTTTGTCTATCTACCCCCAGCCAAAGGCTGTTAGTTTGGTTTTCCAGGAGCAAGTCCTCCTTCTGGATGGGTTGGTTTTGCTCTGATAGAGCTTTTTATTGGAATGTCAAGGGTTGGTTTGAACCCAGCTCACTGTGCAATGAAGGTGCCTGTGCTACAAGGTTTGTCATTAACCAGGTTTTTGGAGCAGGAGCAGAGGTACCATTCCTGACCTGTCTCCAGTCAGTGCTGAAGGTACTGAGGAGCATTTGATCAAGGACAGATTTCCTTGGGCCCAGCTGGAAGTCCCTGTTTTGAAACAAAGTTTAGGGGTGAGGAGAAAAAATTGCCAAATCGATTTGGGTCCTTTTCCTCTGAAAGATATAAACCTTGGAGTCCTGTGTTGTAAATGCTAATTCAGCAAGTTAAAGTTGCCTCTGACAAGCAGATTTGAAATCCTCTGAGGATGTGTGTCTATATGAGTGGCCCAGAAAGTTGCTGTCCTTCACAGCTGGCACTGAACATGGTGGAGTCCCCCACGTTGGACAGTTTGAAGCCTCAGCCTGACAGGGTGCTGAGCCACCTCATGTAAAGTATAGTAGGACCTAGAGAGGTTGGACCAGATGATCCTTGAGGTCCCTTCCAACCTGGCATTGTAGGATTCTATGGTCTGATTCTCTGGTAACTGTGGCTCAGCCTCTCACAGACTTTACTCAGAGGTGGAAGTCAGCAAAAACCAGCCTGCAGCTGCTTGGGCAACTCTGTTTACCTGGTTTAAAAGCTCAAACTGTTAACTCAGTTTGCAGTCCTGATACTTTTACTCAGTGAACTCTCTTGAACAGACTTGGCTGGTGGTGTTTTCAAGACTTCACATTCACCAAAAACCTGAAAAATATTTGCTGGAAGGAGGTTTTCTTGAATTTATTCTGTTTTCTGTTAAGTCTCTGGTCAAGACTGTTCACCAAGACCACTTAGGGCATATTAAAGCAGGTGAGATTGCCCATTAGATTGCTGGACTGCTTTCACTTTGGTCTGTTCCAGAGCTCTTGCCATCCATCCTGGCCATTTTACCTCACCTTCAACCCTTCAATAAGGGTTCAAGGGCAGGTTGGATGGAGCTCTAAGCAACCTGGTCTGGTGGGAGGTGTCCCTGCCCATGCAGGGGGGTTGGATCTAGATGATCATTAAGGTCCCTTCCAACCCAAACCATTCCATGATTCTATGATTTCTATGATAAAATGTAGGCTAAAATTATTTTCTCTCTCAAGAATGCTGCAGAAATACAGCTTGAAAGAAGATCCCAAGTTTCAAGGGGAGGATGTTGTGGGCTGTGGTCTCTTTTCTGGTTCAGCTCTTGGTTTGTGTCAGGAAGGCAGGCTCTGCTGTTGACAGATCCCTCCTGCAGGGCTTGTGCTGTCCCATCACTGCACATCTTGCTCTGCAGAGGGGAATGCACTTGTTTTTCCAGAACAGTCAGTTGTGAGCTTGAACCATGTTTATCTCAAGAGGAATTTTGCCCAGGAATGTCATCTTGGTTTGCCTGATGCATTTTGGGCTGAAAACACCAGCAGATCTGGACAGCAGCAAGCTTTGAATTTTGAATTTAGTGGGAGTGCTGTTTGTGCAACTAAAGAGACTGTCTTCTAGCTCCAACCCTGTGCTGAAGATGATGTGGCCTGAAGGCAAACTGAGCATCACTGAGGTAACCAAGAGACCCCTGACAGCTGCTGCTCTGTTCAAGAACTCCATGATTGCACTAGTGGACAACCTGGCATTGAAGGTAAATATTTCTGTTTCAAAATCGACTCCAGCTTCTGATCAGTAGGGTGCAGCTCCTCTGTGGAGCAGCTGCCACCTTCCTGTCACTGCTGCCAGTTGGAAAACCAAGCTGATCAATGGCAGATGAGCTTTGGTTGTGACAATGGGCATCTCTGGAGGTCTCCTAGGAGAGGCAGCTTGCCACCCCCTCAGAAAGAAGATGGATTCTTCAAAGAATCATAGAATGTCTTGGGTTGGAAGGGACCTCTTAAGGTCATCTAGTCCAACCCCCCTACAATAAGTGGGGACATCAACGAGACCAGATTGCTCAGAGCCCCATCAAGCCTGACCTTGAGTGGAGTTTTGTTACCTCTGTGATCACTGTAACCTTCACTTGTGGGAAAGCCAGTCTCTCTTAAGTAATAATCATTATATCAATTAAATACTCATCCTTAACAAAGCTCTTCTGGCAGAGGGCCCAGAGGATGTAGTTTCATGGTGGAGAGATTCTCTCTTTGTGGCTTTCAATTCCAAATGACTTCCATGAAAACACCAGCAGACTTGTGTGATTTCCTCCTTTGCTGTGCCACAGGGTGAGAAGGGAAACCTTTTCTTTTACCAAATAATTAAGTTTTATAGTAGAAAGTATGGGTTGGCAAGCACAACTGGGCAACCTGGGCCAGGGTCTCACCACCCTCACAGGGAAGAATTTCCTCCTCATGTCTCACCTCAATCTCTTGGCCATTCTGCCCTGAGGATCTCTCTGAGGTGACTTTTCAGACAGTTAATAATATGTGCATGATATTAGCAAGCTGATAACTGGGTATTTGAGGCATGCTTGGTTATGCACAACTAGATGGGATGCTCTGCCAGTTTGGATACATGTCTCAGCTCTTCCTCCTGCTGGGGGCTGGAGACTGGGGGAACAGTTGCTGTTCTGGGCTGGTAGAACCACTGTCTCTTTTGGGGACACCACGCAGTGAGTTACAGGTGCTGGAATTCTCCCCTTGGGGCCTGTTACTCATTTTTTCCATCCTTAACTTGGAGTTGCACTTGTGGGGATCAAGAATGACAAAGGCTACATGTCTGCCTGGGGTCTGGGCCCTGCAGGGCTTTTTTTTGGGAAGCCTGTGGTGACAGCTGATGGGAGCAGCTCTCTGCAAACAGCCCTGCACAAGGGGGGTTGTCTGCTGTGGTCTGTGGATGGCAGAGGAATAAGGCTCCCTGGGGAAGGTAATAGCAGTTCATGTTTTTCTCAGCTGTTCCTCAAAAAACCAAGAGGAAGATAGGCCTGAATTTTGTTGCAGTTTGAGCTGATGATTTATTCATGTTTCCAGAGTGTGCCCAGCATGTAAGTGCAGTCAGTGCTGCTCCTCTCTGGCCTCCCATTCCACCTGGGCTCTTCTTGCTTGCTCCATGTTTCTCTGTAAACTGTTTTAAACCATATTGCTGTGCTCTGTTTCTACAGTCCTTGAGCAGGATGGCAGTCTAAGAGCTCTTCTTCATTGACACTCATTTGGCCTTCTGGGAAAACTGCTCTTCTTTTGGCAGTCTTGACAGCATCTTGAAACCTGTCACTGGGGGAACAGTCTTAAAAAATCATAGAATCATATCATAGAATCATGGAATGGTTTGAGCTGGAGGGACCTTAAAGATCATCTAGATCCAACCCCCCTGCATGGGCAGGGACACCTCCCACCAGACCAGGTTGCTCCAAGCCCCATCCAACCTGCCCTTCAACACTTCCAGGGATGGGGCAGCCACAGCTTCCCTGGGCAACCTGTTCCAGTGTCTCACCACCCTCACAGGGAAGAATTTCCTCCTCATGTCTCACCTCAATCTCCCTCTTCCAGTTTTAATCCATCACCCCTTATCCTCTCCCTCCCTGCCCTTGTCCAAAGTCCCTCCCCAGCTTTCCTGGAGCCCCTTCAGGCACTGGAAGGTGCTCTAAGGTCTCCCTGGAGCCTTCTCTTCTCCAGGCTGAACACCCCCAACTCTCTCAGCCTGTCTCCAGAGCAGAGCTGCTCCAGCCCTTGGATCATCTCCATGGCCTCCTCTGGACTCTCTCCAGGAGCTCCATGTCCTTCTTCTGTTGGGGGCTCCAGAACTGGACCCAGTTCTCCAGGTGGGGCTTCATGAGAGCAGAGGGGGACAATCCCCTCCCTGACCTGCTGGCCACGCTGCTGGTGATGCAGCCCAGGACGATTCTATGATCTCATATCCCAAATATTCTACATTAGATCCACAGAGCTGCAAGGTCTTGAGACCACAGGAACCCAGTTAAAGAAGTCATTAGGAGAATGAAGTCAAGAAAGTGCATCCCACCCCAAGGGCACTGGTGTCACTTGCTCCTCACTGAGGTCACAGTGCCCAGCTGTCCATGACTGCTCATTCCCAACCTCCCTTCCCCACTGAATTCTGCCTCCTTGGGTTGTCACTCACACCGTTGCCACCCAAAAAAGCAACAAACCTCACTGCAAAATACCTGTGACTTCCAGCCCAGCACAAAGGGGAGTGACTCCATCTGCATTTGATATGAAAGGCTGAAGTCAAGACTTTCCTTTTGGAAAACAGAAATTGGGAAGTTCCTGCACAGACAGGAGATGATCTCTCAGTGTAATTACAGTGTAATTAGCACCTCTCAGCAGTGACAGCTACGGGGGGGAAATTCTGAGTAGATGATTCCGTGCTTCCAATCCCACCAGCCTCAGCTCTTCAGGGGGATAATTATGCAGCTCCCATTTATGGCACCACGAGGCTGTCAAGCCTGGGAGCTGCATTTTAAAAATGGAAGAACTGAAACACAGAGACACAAAGGCCCCAGTTCTGAAAGCTTTTTAGATGCCTAATGACAACTTCTTTTTTTTTTTTAACCAAGCCGAGCGATTTCGAGATTTTTAAGTGTTAGAAAGAAAACAAAGCAGTTAGAAATCATTACACCCTGAACAGGCTTCTCATTGAGAGATTTCTTCTCCTTAGGTTATAGGTTGTTAGATGAGGGAAGGGACAGGACACAGGACTGACAAATTGGTGCTGGAAACATCCAATCAGCCCCTGTGGTGACACTGTAAGTGACTAGAGATGAAGCCTGTCAGCCTGGATAGGAGAGGGGGGATGTGGGAGAAAGAAGAGTCAGACAAAAGGAGGTAGAGAGGAGGAGAAGAAAGAAGAAAAAAAAAAGATAATGGGTTTGATGGGTGGACTGTTGGATGATAAGGAACTGGTTGGGTGGCCACAGCCACAGGGCAGTGGTCAATGGCTCCATGTCCAGGTGGAGACCAGTGAGGAGTGGTGTCCCTCAGGGGTCTGTACTGGGACCAGTGCAGTTTAATATCGACATCAATGATACGGGCAGTGGGATCGAGGGCACCCTCAGCAGGTTTGGAGGTGACACCAAGCTGGGTGGGGTGGTTGACAGGCCAGAGGGATGGGATGCCATCCAGAGGGACCTGGACAAGCTGGAGAAGTTGGCTCAGGTGAACGTCAGGAGGTTCAACGAGGCCAAGTGCAGGGTCCTGCAGCTGGGTAGGGGCAACCAGAGACATCAGTACAGGCTGGGGATGATGAGATAGAGGCAGCCCTGCAGAGAGGGACTTGGGGGAACCAGTGGACAAAAAGTTGGACATAACCAAACAATGTTCACTCATCCCAGAGGGACAATGGCATCCTGGGCTGCATCAAAGGCAGCAGGGCCAGGGAGAGGATTCTGCTCATCTGCTCTAGTGAGACCCCACCTGGAGAAGTGTGTCCAGTTCTGGAGTCCTCAGCACAAGAGGGCCATGGAGCTGTTGGAGAGAGTCCTGAGGAGGCCACTGAGATGGTGCACTTTGTGGAGAGAGATGAAGTCACAAGGGGAGAAGGAGATGATGTAAGAAGAGAGAGTGCCCACAGTCCCTCTGCCCATACCCACCCATGCTCTGCTGGGTGGGCAGCACATGGCTGCTCTCCTCCTACCCCAAGGAGAGCCTACAGGAGAAATCCACAGCCTGATGCTGCTGGTTGCATGCTTAAGAAAGCAGAGAAATGTTCCAGTCCAACCTCTTCCCCTGAGGATCCACTGGCTTGTAGGGCAGGCAGTCTCTAGGATATGAGGTTCTGTTTTTCCAAGGCCTCCATATCTTCATAGAATCATAGGTGTCTTCTCCCTTGGCTCTACCTTCAACCTCCTTTTTTCTTCTCTGCTAAAATATTAGTGGGATTCCAGGCTGGAATTTGAACTTCAGACCAAACCAAGTCCATAAGCAGGTGTGATGTGATTTAACTGTGGCAACTTGCTGGCTCCAGGAGACTTTAGCAAGTGAGAGCTGTGTGTGGTGTTAGGAAACCCACATGGCAGTGGAGACATCAGGGTTGGAGCCACCTCGAACGGTCATTTTAGAAGCACCAGCTGAAAACATCACATCTTTTCATCATAGAGTTATAGAATCATGGAATGGTTTGGGTTGGAAGGGACCTTAGAGACCATCTAGTCCCAACCCCCTGCATGGGCAGGGACACCTCCCACCAGACCAGGTTGCTCCAAGCCCCATCCAACCTGCCCTTCAACACTGCCAGGGATGGGGCAGCCACAGCTTCTCTGGGCAACCTGTTCCAGCTTTTAGAGGCTGATACTGGAAAAGCCACATCTGCCAATCAGGGCAATGAATTCCATTGTTTGTTCTATCTTTATGAAGACTTTTTGTTATTGTCAAAGTCTGTAGAGAAGGGGGGAGTGGGACTGGTTCTGGTGTGTAGCAAAGGACAGTGGAACTCAACTGAGTAACTGGGGATCCTCAGGGGAGGGACATGTTATGTACCACTGGGACATAACTTCAGGAAATGGCCTGAGGTTGGGCCAGGGGAGGTTCAGACTGGATAGTGGGAAGAATTTCTGAGCCCAAAGAGTGGTCAGGCCCTGGAACAGGCTGCCCAGGGAGGGGCTGGAGTCACCATCCCTGGAGGGCTTCAAGAAATGTGTGGGTGTGGCAGTTCAGGCCATGCTCCAGGGGGCATGGGGCATTTTTCTGGGTGGATGGTTGGACTCAGTGATCCTAGAGGTCTTTTCCAACTGGGACAATTCTGTGATTTCTGTTCTAACCTTGCAATTCCTGCTAAGCAACCAAACCTCACTCCGGTGACAGGTGGACTGCCATCTCACGAGGAAACAGTTGTTGCTGCAGAGACTTTTTTCTTCCAGAGTGAAACTGGGTCTGGTTTCTCCCCTCAGGAGCCCTACTATGTCCGTTGCATCAAGCCCAACGACAAGAAGTCCCCACAGGTGTTTGATGAGGAGCGTTGCAGGCACCAGGTGGAATACCTTGGTCTTCTGGAGAATGTGAGAGTGCGCCGAGCAGGCTTCGCCTACCGCCAGACCTACGAGAAGTTTCTGCACAGGTGAGAAGGCTCTGGCAAGGGACTCAATTCAGCTCTTTGCAGGACAGCTTGGACACTAGAAAGAGGTGTAGGATTTGGCTGTCTCCCCTCGAGTGAAGACTAAGTTTGAAGTCCTCTCGTGATCCTCACTGGGGCACAGGGGTGGGGGGGTGTTTGGAGCAATACCAGCTGCTGGCTGGGATACAACACGAGTCCCCAGGAGCTGTGGTTGCCTCTGTGAGGGACCAGCCCTCAGGACCCATACTTACTGGAATTGGTGTCCAAGCCCCATTGTAACCCCTCGAACAAAGTCTCTTTTGCATCCCAAAGGGCCTGTCTGAGAGGATGGAGACAAGGCTGATGGCTGCATATGGCCTGTGGCCTGCAGGTACAGCAATTGAGATAAGGACAGTGATGGAGGGGTGGAGGGGGCAGGTCCACTCCAGCTGCTCAGGCTTACGACTCAATCACACTTGCTCATCCTTGGAAAACAAGGAAACCAGGCCTATCAAACAAGGGGCTGCAACAGTGGGGTTGGGGACCCTCACTGATACCAACTCCCCCCTGTTGACTGGCCCGACGCTGGGTCCAGAGCTGGGGGTTTTCTGTTCTCTATCTCTCTAAACTTGTCTTCTCCTGCTCTCTCTCTCCCTTCCTAAAATCATGAAGTACCACAAGGCCTAACCACAACTTTTGCTCAGGTTGTGCATGCAATACAGGCATGTGAACAGACCTGTATTGTGCTCTTGTGATCTGTCAGCCTTTGTGATCGTGCAGCCCGAGGTAATCATTGAAGTGTCCGTGTTCCTTCTATAGTTTCAATTAGACCTAATTCAAATACAGACCTTGAGTGTCTTTTCACCTGAACCTGATCAAGGGGGATTGGAAGTCGAGTGTTTCCTCCAACCGACCCTAACATTTTCATCACTCTCCCTGGAAGGACCAGGTCAGAGACACCTGGGCTCCTCTCTGAGGAGGAGTTTAGAAAGCAAGGGGGTCCAGTCTGAACCTCCCTGGGTTGCCCTACCCGGGTTGTGACAGCCCCCTTGTCCTGAGGCAGCAGATGTGTTCAGAGGTGCTCTCACAGGTGCCCACGTGGCACTCGGGCTCAAGCTTCTTTTCTGCTAAAATTCATTTCCTGTATTGCAGGAACGTGTCATGAAGTTGTCCCCCCAGAGCAGAACTGTACACCCAGAGCTAATTAACTTCTGTTTTCTCTCTGAACATTGTCTAATTGTTGCAGTGAGAGACAAACAGACACTGTGTGTCTTGGGAGGTGCTTGGGGGCACACAGGGACGGGGGGGGTGCAGGAGGAAACCTCTGGACTTCAAAAGTGGAAGTCTGAAGAAGGGACAGTAACATGACCCCATTAAAAAGGTGGTTTTGATACTTCTTGCCCTCTGAATTCCCACCAGACTTGTGACAAATGAAATGTTGTAGATTGAAATCTGTCTTACAGCTTCAGTCAATTAACATGGGTGCAAAGAACTCAACCTCTTCCTGATGAAATGGTGGATTGATTTTTTCCTTCTGTTACTGAATCAGGTGAGGGAAAGGGCTGTGAGGGCAGGAAAATAGGAAACTGTTCAAGCAGCTGGGAAGTCAGGTGTTAGAAAGGAAGGGCTGTTGAAAGATCTTTTGCTGCTCACAGTGGAGATTTGCTGGGATATTTTGTGATACCTGGGGTGGAATGAAAGGCTCTGGCTTATTAAATACAGCCCCCAGCTCTGTGTGGGGGTTTCCTTAAACATTCTGCAGAGGTTAGAGCCTGCTGTCACCCTCACCCGTGGGATTCATTACACTGTACTCTTAAGATTGGTGTAATGACTATTGATATGAACAGATGCTTTGTTGTTAATGAATGTTTGATGAGTTCCTCGAAGCTTGAGACCAGGAGTGGTGTTTACAGCCCCTAAACCAAAGCAGCACGTGGCAACTGGTGCAGCTTTCAGGCTGTTGAACATTTGTTCTGCTGGACCATGGGGTAGGATGAAACACCTCCAGGTTGAGGTATCAGACACTGTGTTTGCATATCATGGTGTTGCTCCAAGCTCAGCCTACCCTGACTTTTCTAAATTAAAAAAAAAACAACAACCAACCAA
Source organism: Hemiprocne comata (assembly GCA_020745705.1). Lineage (NCBI taxonomy): Eukaryota > Metazoa > Chordata > Aves > Apodiformes > Apodidae > Hemiprocne > Hemiprocne comata. Next base: position 1,928,765 of record CM036609.1, read on the forward strand.
AAATAATCTTCTGGCCTGGGTGCTGTTTGGGTTTTTTTCCACAATTCTTTGTTCCTTGGTTTGGGTGAGACGTTCCCTCTCCCAGGGGTTGGGGGATGTGACTTGTGCTACAAGCCACACATTTTTTGAATGGTTTTTGAACCAGGGTCACAACAGATTTTTTTTCTTCCTCTCTGTGTAACAGACTTATTGGGAGACTGGGAACATGGAGGAGAATCCAGGCCCTTCAGCTCTGGATCTTGCACTGCACATTGTAAGACAGATCTAGATATTCAGTCAGAGGTGATCTGGGGCAGAACTTTGTCATCTCTTGCTTACATTTGCAAACCATACTGTAATAGTTCAGTCCCACAAACAGTTAAACTCCCTTACAGACCCCTGAAGCTTTTCAGATTTCCTGACCCCAAAACAGATCCCTCTGTTTTGTTTTGCTGATTCCTTTTAGAGGGGACAGGCAATACATATCAGGATATGGAGACATAAGAGAGAGATACATACATACAGGGTCATGGAATCATGGAATGGTTTGGGTTGAAGGGACCTTAGAGACCATCTAGATCCAACCCCCTGCATGGGCAGGGACACCTCCCACCAGACCAGGTTGCTCCAAGCCCCATCCAACCTGCCCTTCAACACTTCCAGGGATGGGGCAGCCACAGCTTCTCTGGGCAACCTGGGCCAGTGTCTCCCCACCCTCATAGCACAGCATTTCTTCCCAATATGTCATCTCAATCTCCCTCTTCCAGTTTTAATCCATCCCCCTCATCCCATCCCTCCCTGCCCTTGTCCAAAGTCCCTCCCCAGCTTTCCTGGAGCCCCTTCAGGCACTGGAAGTTGCTCTAAGGTCTCCCTGGAGCCTTCTCTTCTCCAGGCTGGACACCCCCAACTCTCATGAGTGCACATGTGCCTTTTTTTATATGTGTGTACATATGTGTGTGTATAAAAACATTTTTAAGTCACTTTCCTTTTTACAGGAGAAGAGTTTGATGCTGTTTAGTCCTAAAATACTGTAAGGTAGTTGATACCTCATATCTCCCAGTAGGAAATGCAGTGAAGCACAATTAAAACCATTAATAAAAGTCCTTTTCAAGCTTTCATTGAAATGAGGAAATCTTTTATTTGAGCTCTATGTTCACTCTGCCCTGAGCAATTTGTAGAAAGTAAGGGCTAAATATTTTCTGGTTGGACCAAAAGGTGTGCATTTGGTACCTACATCTTCCAGTGGTGTGAAATGTGTGTCAGGCCCATGTGTCCTACAGAGAGGTGATGCTTTCTTTTGTTTAAATGTGTGTCTTAGGAAAAGAAAAAAAAAGAGCTGATTGGATTTCAGGAGGGGGGTGTGAGTGGGGGGCAGGGGGGGATGGTGCCCGGGAGGCATCTGCAGGCAGGGCCATGTGTGGGTGTAACCAAACACTTCCCAGCCAGGCATCCAGACACCTGTTTCCAGGCAAAGTTAAAGGTAGCATGGAAATAATAACTGGGGGAAGGGTCTGACCCTGCTGCCTGTGCACACCCCATGTGCACACCCCATCTTTTCCAGTCCAGCTTCATAATATAGTGGCTTGCAAAAATCTTGGCTCTTGGGAGAGGTGTAGAGGGAGTGACAGGATGAGGGGGAATGGATTAAAACTGGAAGAGGGAGATTGAGGTGAGACATGAGGAGGAAATTCCTCCCTGTGAGGGTGGTGAGACCCTGGCCCAGGTTGCCCAGAGAAGCTGTGGCTGCCCCATCCCTGGAAGTGTTGAAGGGCAGGTTGGATGGGGCTTGGAGCAACCTGGTCTGGTGGGAGGTGTCCCTGCCCATGCAGGGGGGTTGGGGCTGGATGATCTTTAAGATCCCAACCCAAACCAGTCTGGGATTCTGGGAACTGTGAACTCTTAACAGAGACCTTGTGCATGGCAGGTCTTTCTGCAGCCAAACGCAGAGAAGAAGAAGGAGAAACGAAGGTGGTGAAGAAATGGATGTTTAATGTCTAAGTGACCTTGAAAGCTGCCAAGATCTGCAGGCAGGAGGGGGGCAGGCTGGTGGTGGCAGGGAACAGATTTATTCTGGATCCTGCCTGGCTATAATTAGCAGGGAGGCTGGGACATGGGCTGGCTGTGTGTCCTGGTCGTGCTCCCTGCTGGGGGCAGGAGCTGGTGACATTGCACGTGCTGGGGAGGAACAAAAGGACTTCCAGGATGTTCCACCCCCTGTCCCACCCCTGTGGGCTGGGAGGGAGGTGATCCATCTGGCTCGGGGTGTCTCTTAATACCACAGCCCTGTTTCTGTTGTAACAGAGGAGGGTTTAGCAGTTCTTGTGGGCAGTTTTCAGTTCTCTGCCATCTGATCCCTTCTTCCCACCAGGGAGAAGCCCCACTCAGTGAGCCTGGGCTGGCACTGCCACGGCCTCTCCCTTTGCCTGGTGTTAATGTCTTGAGCTGGAAGGTTTTCCCAGTGAATTAATTACTGCAGGAACGTTTTCCTGATGAGAATAGGAAAGAGAAACCAGTGTGAAATATTTATGCCCCGTGTGTACGTGCATTTGAGAGAAGGAATGCTCTTGCCAGCCAAGTAGAAATGGGAAGTCTCATTTTTTGAGTCTGAAGAGGGTTTTCTTTAGAAACCTGTTTTATTGATCAATAAGACCCCTGGTCTGTGTGCTGTGACCCTCATGCTGATGGTGTTCCCTGCTCACACACAGTCTGCACCTTCATTTTTTCCCCCTCTTCAACAGCTTATTCAGACAGGCTCACTGCTGAATGGAAGCACCAGTGGGATGTGTTTCCATTCAGGCTACTTTTCATCTGCTCAGTAACTCCTGCAGTGCACCCACTCCCCAGGAAAACACTTTATTGCTGCATCCATTTAATAGTAGCTGAAAATTCTGTGTGTCAAAGACATTGAGATTGATGCCTGACTTGGATCCTGGGCTTTTAAACAGAGAAGTGGTTGCAATTGCTGCACGCTTGTTTTGATTTAGAACATGGATGTGGGGACTGCTACACTGCAAATGTCTATTACAGGTTTGATTATCTCCATACATCTTGTGCAGAAAATTCCTTGTTGCTTTTTGCAAATGTCTATTCACCTAATCAGCACTTTGCAAGGCTGGTAAATCTTAGGGAGAGCAGAGTCTGATGCAGTTACTGTCGTGTTTGATTTGTGGTTGATCTCAGTTCCAATCTGCAATTTCTCCCTCAGTGTAAAAAGGAGTTTGGAGCATAAGGATCATGGAATCATAGAATGGTTTGGGTTGGAAGGGACCTTAAAGATCATCAGGTTCCAACCTCCCTGCCATGAGCAGGGACACCTCCCACCAGACCAGGCTGCACAAGCCTCATCCAACCTGGCCTTGGACACCTCCAGGGATGGGGCATCAACAACCTCCCTGGGCAACCTGTTTCAGTGCCTTCCTGCCCTCATGGGGAAGAATTCCTTCCTGTTGTCTCACCTCAATCTCCCCTTTTTCAGTTTAAAACCACAGGGAATGGCTGAACAGCAGTTAGAGGCAGTGATGGTGTTTGCACAGCCCGTGGCAGTCGACAAGCTGCTATGTTGGGAAGTCACAGAATTTGTTAGAAATGGTTCCCAAAATGACAGGCAAGCAAAAGGATTTGCAGAATTTTGAAATCCAGGTTTTCTGACTGAGCAGTGGTTGCAGGTGGCTTCTTATGCAGGAAGTGAGCAAACCAAAGCTTTTCTTCCCTGCAAAAAAATGTAAAGTGGAATGCTGAGAGCAGGACCAGTGGAGCTGCCAAACCTGCAGGAAGACAAGGTGACATTTGTCCTGTTGCATCAATTCAGTGTTGGTCAAGTGAGCTCCTCACAATTTATTTTTTCAGCATCTCACAAAATCATGCCTCTCACATGCATTTTTCCTTTGGATTTTCAGGATCTTTATTCCTACCCAGGATATCTTGAAGCTCTTCTTTCTAGAATAAGCTTTCTTAGAATGTAGATGATAATTACTTCTGAAACATGTGGAAGGTTGGCCTCCCTGGGACCCTGGATCACAAGCTGACATTTGTAAATTGTTCCTTGTCATTCCAGGTACAAGATGATCTCGGAATTCACTTGGCCAAACCATGACCTCTCTTCAGACAAAGAGGCTGTGAAGAAGCTCATTGAGTGTCATGGGTTTCAACACGATGTTGCTTATGGCAAGACCAAGATTTTCATCCGCACGCCTCGAACTCTCTTCACCTTGGAGGACCTGCACGCCAAGATGCTTGTGAGGATTGTCCTCTTCCTGCAGAAGGTAAAGCTTAGTTGACTGCATTAAAAACTCAGTTGAAGTTCCTCAAAACACCTTTGCTCCCTGTTGGAAAAGTGACAGGTCTGCACAAATTCTGGAATACTTTTAAAGCTCTTTCAGGTGCTCTCTGTAGTGCACTGGAGTCTTGATGTGGTGTGATCTGTAGGACCTATAAAATTGTTGGTTACTTTTCAAAGAACTTGCTCTTTAGGGGAACCAGGATACCTGGAAACTTAGAGGAACATCTATGGATGGATGTGTAAGAGTGATATTGGGACAGGCTTTTGGAGAAACAGGGTGGTTTGGTTTGGGTTGGAAGGGACCTTCTACATGCATAAAAGTTGATTAGTGGACCTGTAGCTGCTGGAATATGTCAACTGGGATGGTAAAACTCTTTGGGGGTGCAGAGGAAGGAGTGTGAGGGGAAGATGGAGTGAGAAAAGAGACAGGGAAAGCTCTCCCCAGCTGGGAAGGGGAGACAGGATCCCTACCTGAGCATCCTCCTGGAGTGTCCTGTCTGGTGCAGTGTGTGGTCTCCCTCATCATACTGTTCCATTAATAATCGTTGAGTTTTTCTCAGGACCTGTGTGATATCCCTGTTGTTTCTCCTTGTGATGCTTCAGTTCTGACTGGAGCACACAATCCTGGGGCAGCTGCTCTGCACGTTGGGTCATGAAGCTTTGAGCATCCATGTTATTGAGTCCCTTGATGGAAACCCAAAATACAGGCAGGGTGCAGGCAGAAGGGGTGATCTGCACACCAGTGGAACCTGCACATCTGTTCCACCAGTGGAACCTGCCAGACCCTGCAGTCCTGGGGGCTGGAGGTGCAAGGCTGGGAGAGGTAGAGCACAGGAACAAGGGGAAATCTGAAACCTAATGAAGTTCAACAAGGGCAAGTGTAGAGCACTGCATCTGGGGAGGAACAACCCCAGCACCAGTACAAATTAAGGAGTGACCTGCTGGAGAGCAGCTCTGGGGAAAAAGACCTGGGGGTCCTGGTGGCCAACAGGCTGACCATGAGCCAACAATGTGCCCCTGTGGCCAAGAAGGCCAATGTCATCCTGAGGGCATCAAGAAGAGCGTGGCCAGCAGGTCAGGGAGGTTCTCCTGCCCCTCTGCTCTGCCCTGGGGAGGCCCCATCTGGAGAACTGGGTCCAGTTCTGGGCTGCCCAGTTCCAGAAGGACAAGGAGCTGCTGGAGAGAGTCCAGCACAGGGCACTGAGATGCTGAGGGGCCTGGAGCATCTGCCTGTGAGGAAAGGCTGGGAGAGCTGGGGCTGTTCAGCCTGGAGAGGAGGAGCCTGAGGGGGGATCTCATCAGTGCTGCTCAATATCTCCAGGGGGGGCAGGAGGATGGGGCCAGACTCTTCCCAGTGGTGCCCAGTGACAGGACAAGGGGCAGTGGGCACAAACTGGAGCACAGGAGGTTTAATCTGAATATGAGAAAATCCTTCTTTGCTGTGAGGGTGGCAGAGCCCTGGGACAGGCTGCCCAGGGAGGTGGTGGAGTCTCCATCCCTGGAGACATTCCAAACCCACCTGGATGTGTTCCTGTGGGATCTGCTCTAGGGGATCCTGCTCTGGAAGGGGTTGGACTAGATGATCTCCAGAGGTCCCTTCCAACCCTGTCACTCAGTGACTCTGTGACAATGCTGCTGCAGAGGGTCTGTAAAATGCTGCCCCAGCAGCCTGGGGGAAGGAGTGCCAGAGGGAAAGACACATGCAGAACAGACCTTAGAAGGTCCTTAGCATTCCAAAGGAGAAGACACTTCAGGCACTGTGCAACAGGACCTCTGTGCTTGTGATTCCTCTCTGAGTGTGGGACTTGAGCTCGAGATCTTCCTGGTTTTACCCTTATGATAAATAATTTGACATTCTGTGACTTCAGGGCAAACACATTCTCAGACTTTGCCTATGAAGGTGCTCCTCTAAGCCAGGGGTGTTTGTTGTGGTTTGGCTCACTCCTAAATCATTTAGGTGCTTTTTGGGGCCACAACAACACAATAGAACCTGGTTTTGGAACCTCAAAAGCAACCTGCACCAGAGGGGGAAAAATACAAGTGCTGGTTGTAGTACTTGCTGAAAACTGTGCTCTGAGGGAGACCTGGCCAGCAAAGAGCCACAACTCCTGACCAGCCCAGCCACAGAAATGGTGGACTTTGTTCTAACTGACAGGGTTTGTTGACTAATTCAAGATTTTTAGAAATGTTATTTCTTAAAACATATTTTCCCTTTGTCGTTCCTGGAGCTCAGGAAACAACAGAACTTCTGAAACCCTTTTCACCCTTCAGAAATAGCAGCTGCTGAGAGATGGGCATGAAAACTGCTCTGAGAAAAGAACCAGCTCCAAGGCAGGTGAACAAAGGTCTGCACAAAGTTTCTAAACCTTGGTGAATCACTTTTGGTGAAGAGTAAAACCCTGAAGGAAAAGTTCTCCACTGCAAGCCTAAATACTTTTGCAAAACACCCCCACGTCTGTGTTTAAAATGTGTTTGATCTGATTCCCTTTCTGGAAAGCAAACCAATTTGACCAGTATGGAAGGAGAAGGTGTCAAGTCCATGGTTACATCTCAGTTGGTGTTTGTTGTGCCAGATTGGATGGTTTATCTTTAGTGAGGGATTTTATAAGTCTATGTATGTGATTGTTTTTCTGGAAATGCAAAGCTCAGGCTGCCCCAAAACCTGCCTGTCCCTGGGCTTTGGGGTTCAGTGTTTTCTTTTTCTTTTGGGGCAGTGTTCTGATTGCTCTGCTGGTGAGCTTCACAATAGCTTTCTTGGACTTCTCATTGTTTTCTCCCAGGTCTCTCCCCTGGAAGTGGCAGCACATTTTGCCAAAAGTTTCTTCTGGCTTATTTTGGAGTGAAATGGGGCTGATCTGTGGGGTCCCCTCACACACCTCTGTTAGGTGCTGGGATCATTGGCTGCTCTTCACCGTGTGGTTGGACTCCATGAATCATAGAATCATGGAGTGGTTTGGGTTGGAAGACCTTAGAGACCATCTAGATCCAACCCCCTGCATGGGCAGGGACACCTCCCACCAGCCCAGGTTGCTCCAAGCCCCATCCAACCTGCCCTTCAACACTTCCAGGGATGGGGCAGCCACAGCTTCTCTGGGCAACCTGGTCCAGGGTCTCACCACCCTCACAGGGAAGAATTTCCTCCTCATGTCTCACCTCAATCTCCCCTGAAGACTTTTGAAGAGCACTGGGTGGCCAGAGCTCCTTCTCTGCAGCTTAACCCTGCTGTGGGTCCCCTGGATCTCTGTTTGTACTCACTGAATATTCTTCAACCAGGCTCTAAAGAGCTTACAAAGTGCTGGAGAGGAGCCCTTTAAAGTCCTGGAGTTGCAACTAAGGCCAAAAGACACTAACGAATCAAAATGCTTCCTAACCAGCTCATCAACAAAAGAGCAGGTGTTGGGTTGATGTCTGTAGGTATGGAATTAGATAACCAATTTTTCTTCCATTTTCTGTGTTTCTCCTGCTTTACTGTTCGATCTCATCCTCTGCTCTGTTCCTGAGCTCAGGCACCAGCCCTGTGCTCCTGCCAGTAGATGGGGCAGTGCTGAAAAAGGAACAATCAACACAATAAAAAAATGAAATCAGAGTAAGGATCTGAAGAGGCCTTCTCTGTGCTCTGAAAACATCACAGCAAATTTGTCTGTCTCTTAATTTCTGGTCTCATTCCTCATTAAAAACGAGCATGAAAATGTGTAATTCTTGCTCCTTTTCCCTTCAGTTTTGCCTGAGTGAGACAAACTGGGACACTTCAGAGAGTCACAAGATCACCTCTAAAACAAAGAGACAGATTAGCTTGATTTGTATATATATATTTTTAATAATTGAGCCTTCTGTTGGGGTTGGAGTTCCTCAAATGTGAACTTAGGGAAAGACAACTGGAGATGAAGTGACAATAGGCCCTTGTGTGACAATAACTGAAGGAAAATGTAGAGTGCAGCCTGAAGAGCAGCTGATCACAGGCTGGGGGACAGTAACATTTTTCTTTGCACAGGAATCATTTTAGATGAAAGAAGAATCTCCATTTAGCAGTTCTGTTTCTTTGTAGTTTTAAATGTACATCTTCATTTCTGATGGTATCTATTGTGGGGTGTGTTGCTCTCATATGAATCACAGGACTTGAAAAAAGGAGATCCAGTAATTACCTAAAAAGCTTCATCGTGTGAGTAACAATCCTTAAAATAATGCTGGTTCCTTTGTTTAATGACAAGAAGAATTTGCTTCTTATGAGTTTGGTTAAATTGAGTTAAAACTGACTTCCAGTTTTTTGCTTTCTTTTGTTCCACATCTCCTGGATGTCTTCTCCCTTGGCTCTACCTTCAACCTCCTTTTTTCTTCTCTGCTAAAATATTAGTGGGATTCCAGGCTGGAATTTTAACTTCAGACCAAACCAAGTCCATAAGCAGGTGTGATGTGATTTAACTGTGGCAACTTGCTAGCTCCTGGAGACTTTAGCAAGTGAGAGCTGTGTGTGGTGTTAGGAAACCCACATGGCAGTGGAGACATCAGGGTTGGAGCCACCTCGAATGGTCATTTTAGAAGCACCAGCTGAAAACATCACTTCTTTTCATCATAGAGTTATGGAATCATGGGATGGTTTGGGTTGGAAGGGACCTTAGAGACCATCTAGTCCCAACCCCCTGCATGGGCAGGGACACCTCCCACCAGACCAGGTTGCTCCAAGCCCCATCCAACCTGCCCTTCAACACTGCCAGGGATGGGGCAGCCACAGCTTCTCTGGGCAACCTGGGCCAGTGTCTCACCACCCTCACAGGGAAGAATTTCCTCCTCGTGTCTCACTTAAACTTCCCCTCTCCAAGTGGTGCATTTCTGTGGTGTATTTGAGTTTCTTTACCATCCCTCTGGCCTTGCCATCTACACCACCAGCTTCATGAATGCCAGGGGAGCAGCTCGAATGTTAATCATAAACATTGGGGGGGGGAAAAAATAAAAAATCTTAAAAAGCTGCCAGAAAACCCCTTTGCTTTTCCTGCCCTTGGAAACGTTCCCACAGACTCATTAGCTTTGCAGAACAGGCCTTTGTTGAGGAAAACCAACCAGCCCAGGCAGGCAGCACGTGCAGAGATGCTGGATCTTGTCACTATAATTTAGTGCCCTGGTGCAGGGTGGTTCTCTCAGAGCCTGTGGGAATCACTTCACTACTTCCTCGTGCAGAGGAAGCAGGAATTGTCCTGGCACTGCAGCTCAGCACCTCCTGGGAGAAAAATCCTGGTGCCCAGAGGTGAGTGCAGGGGGATGGAGGCAGCGCTGGCCCTGCTGCTGCCCCGGGGATCCCACCTCCTCCAGCACCAGCCCCTTGGCCGGGGCTTTGCAGAGGCTGCTCCCGGGAGAGCTGTGCCTGGCAGCTGCAGTCTCCATGGCAACCTTCCCCCAAAAACCCCGGCGGGGAAGAGCAGGAGAAGAGAACTGTGGCTGTCTTGTCATCGTTTCATCTTTCACCTTCCCTTTTTTTTCCCCAGCCCCACGAGTCCTTGGAGCACGGGGTGCTGGGGAGTGTTAGGGACAAAGAGGAGCTTTCCCCTCTGCCAAAGGAGGTGTTTTCATGTCAGATGGTGGGTGGGCAGCTCTAATCTGAAGAGGGCTTCAGTGACCCGAAGAAAAGGGGATGCAAGGTCTGTGCCAGCCAGACTCGAGGCATTTACCATCTTGAGGGAATGTGTCAGGTTTTGAATATAAGAGGAAATAGGTATGTAATTACATGTGGATTTGGGCCGTGAGCTGAGGCTTTGATCTGGAGGGGGTTTTGGCAGGGAGAAGCTGGGGAAGGAGGTGCTGTAGCTCCTTCCAAAGGAGCAGCACGTGGGTGCTGGGAAGGATCAAGGGAAAGGAGGAATTGGATGTAGCTCCTGTGTTGCCAGTGCCACGTGCCTGTTGTGGCCAAGCTGATCTCTCAGCAGACTGATCTGACTGCTCCTCCCATGCTGCTCCCCCCCCTGTGCTGGAAACATCACTTCTCCACTTCCAGTGAAGGCATGGAGGCATCTCAAACTGAAAAAAAAACCCAAACCAAAAAAAAATAAATATCTAAAACCACCCCGAAAAAACACCAAACAAACCAACGCACTTGGTTGGATTGGATGATCTTAAAGGTCCTTTCCAACCTAAACGATTCTATGATTCTGCTAAAAAAAGGAAAAAAGGTTATTTTCTGCCAGTTCAGCTCCACGATCAGCTCACCTTCCTTCAGAAGAACATCCATGCTGGTGCAAAGGAGAGCCAGGGACATGCCCAGGGGGGGACAGCAGAGAGAAGTGGCCCCTGCCCTTGCAGCAGCAGGTGTAGTGGGGCACCTGGATACTTGCTTATTATCATTTTCCTCCCCCAGAAAATACTTAGAGCACCTTCCAGTGCCTGAAGGGGCTCCAGGAAAGCTGGGGAGGGACTTTGGACAAGGGCAGGGAGTGAGAGGACAAGGGGCAATGGTCTTAAAAGAGAGCAGGAGAGATTTAGACATAAGTTCTTTCCCAGGAGGGTGGGGAAGCACTGGAACAGGTTGCCCAGAGAGGTGGAGGAGGCCCCATTCCTGGAGACATTCAAGGTCAGGCTTGATGGGGCTCTGAGCAACCTGATCTAGTTCAAGAGGTCCCTGAGCACTGCAGGGGGGGCTGGACTAGATGACCTTTAAAGGTCCCTTCCAACCCCACACATTCTATTATTTTATGATTTTTTTTTTTTACCATGATTAAAGCTGTCCTCCCCAGCAGCAATAAATGGTTACGGGGTGTTTGGGTCCTTTAGACAAAGATAAAGAATGTTTTCTTGGTCGTTGCATGGCCAGATGAGGGAAGGCTGAGAGAGCTGGTTCTGTTCAGCCTTGAGAAGAGAAGGCTCAGGGGAGACCTTATCACCATGCTCCAGCCCATAAAAGGTGGCCACCAAGAAGATGGAGACTCCCTCTTGACAAGGAGTCCCATGGAAAAGACAAGGGCTGATGGGCACAAGTTGCTCCTGGGGAGATTCCCATTGGACACAAGAGGTAAATGTTTCCCCATGAGGACAAACATTGGAACAGTCTCCCAAGGGAAGTGGTGGAGTCCCCCATGTTGGACAGTTTGAAGCCTCAGCCTGACAGGGTGCTGAGCCACCTCATGTAAAGTATAGTAGGACCTAGAGAGGTTGGACCAGATGATCCTTGAGGTCCCTTCCAACCTGGCATTCTAGATTCTGTGAGTCTCTGTTTTTCCTGTATCTGCTCATTGTTCTAGAAAGGCAGAACTTTTCCTGTCACAACTTTTAGTCTCACAACTTCAGAAATGCAGATGGAGCTTCACCCTCAGCTGCTTCACTGCATCGAGGTAGGTTTGGAACTGCAGCAGCTGCTGTGACCACAGTTGTGTGTCCAGGAGATGCCTCAGGATGACAGCAGCAGGGCACGTGTGCACCAAACCTCTCCTCAGTACTGTCTCAGACTCTTGAGACATTTGGGCTTGGGATGACCTCAGCTTGGTGGGTTTGGATTTTTATGATTCAATAACACAAGGATTTCTCGTCCCTGAACTTGTCCTCAAACATGTGCCACCACCTTTTAGGTTTTGTAACCTAAGTTATAAGGTTGACAAGGTCAGTTAATCACTGCATGGAGAGACCTTGCTTTGTTGGAGTCCTTGCCTCTCCCAGCTTCACTTGATGCCCACTCATTCCTGCACTGCCAAGGCAGGACTTTGCTCCGGACTCTGTGAAGGTCACATCCCTTCAGTCCTCTTTCCCCACAGAGAAATGTCCTAGCTTACTTAACTTCTCCATGGTTGGAGGGTTTCCTGGCAGTCTTCAGCATGAAAACCTCTACCTTGAGTTTTCATGGGATGAGGGAAGGTTTCTGCCTGTTTCTAATGGCAGCAACCTGGTTCTGGGGATTGCAAACTTCTCTGCTTCCTTCATACAGGAGCTTTGGCAGTTCCTTCATCTGTTGGAATGAAGTTGTCTCCTTTCTCTCAGCATCTTCCTTCCCTGGCCAACGTCAGAGGCAGGAAATTCTGGAGAGTGCAACCAGGATGGAGTGATAGGATGTCCTTTGTCAGGACAGTGGGGCAGTGCTAAGGGCACCAAATCACAGAACCACAGAGTGTCAGGGGCTGGAAGGGACCTCTGGAGATCATCCAGTCCAACCCCCTGCCAGAGCAGGGTCACCCAGAGCAGGTTGCACAGGATGGTGTCCAGGTGGGTTTGGAATGTCTGCAGAGAAGGAGACTCCACCACCTCCCTGGGCAGCCTGTCCCAGGGCTCTGCCACCCTCACAGGAAAAAAGTTTGTCCTTACGTTTAACTTGTACCTCAGGTGCTCCAGTTTGTGCCCATTGCCCCTTGTCCTGTCACTGGGCACCACTGGGAAGAGTCTGGCCCCATCCTCCTGACCCCCCTGGAGATATTGAGCAGCACTGATGAGATCCCCCAAACGGACATAGCAAGTGCTTGTGAGCAGGATGGCAAGGATCTTTCTGGAGGCTTTCAGGCTGAAGAGCAGCAGCAGCTCTTGGCCTGACAGGCAGGGGGGTGCAGCAGAGGAACATTTGCTGACCAGCAGAAGGAGCTGCAGAAGGACCCCAGACCTGCTCCGTCAGGGTCTGCATCCAGCCCGTCGTGTGTCCGTGGTGAGCCCCACCTGTGGGACTTCCTTATAACCCCTCTTCCTTTGAGAATGTTGATGCTTTTTGTTGTGCACAGTCTTGTTAGTACAACCTAAGTAACTTCTGAGTGGGACCCTTCTCTTGTCTCCAACTCGTGCAATGTTGTTTCTGTGAAGCTGACTCATGTGAGAAGAGAAAATAGCAGTTAGTAAATGAAGCAGCTCTTCCCACTGGCTGTGTATGTGCTCTGGAATGGGATTTAGGTTGGATATTAGGAAAAAATTCTTCACCATGAGGGTGGTGAGACACTGGAACAGGTTGCCCAGAGAAGCTGTGGCTGCCCCATCCCTGGAAGTGTTGAAGGGCAGGTTGGATGGGGCTTGGAGCAACCTGGTGTGGTGGGAGGTGTCCCTGCCCATGAAGGGGGGTTGGATCTAGATAATCTTTAAGGTCCCTCCAGCTCAAACCATTCCATGATCTATTGCAATGGGGAGGTTCTGATTGAAAACCATTTGCCTCAAAGCTTCCATGGGATCTGAATTTATTTGGAATTGGGAAAACTGAAAGAGGGGAGTTTTAAGTTAGAAATCAGGAAGAAATTCTTCACCATGAGGGCAGGAAGGCTCTGGAACAGGTTGCCCAGGGAGGTTGTTGATGCCCCATCCCTGAAGGTGTTCATGGCCAGGTTGGATGAGACTTCTGCAGCCTGGTCTGGTGGGAGGTGTCCCTGCTCATGGCAGGGAGGTTGAGACCTGATGATCTTGAAGGTCCCTTCCAACCTTCTCCATCCTGTGATTCTATGAAAACACAGCTCATGGTTGTGGTGGGTGCAGGTGGGTGCTGCAGGGGAGTATCAGCCACTCATCATAGCTGTGCTCAGCGAGGAGATGACCCCTTTGGAAAGCAATCAGGAGTCAGATAATTAAAGCTTGCTTCAGGTTGCAGCTTTTATTCAGCCCGTGGTGCCTCGGAGGAGCCCGCGGCAGAGCCAGACGCAGCTTCTGTGCTGCACTGTGCACTTAATATTTAATAACCTCTCCCGTTGGAGACCCTTTAAAGCTGTGCAGGAAGGTTCAGGCCTGTGTGAATTTCTAGCAAGGTTTTTGTTTTCTTCTTTTCAGTTGGGATGCCTGGAGGGCAGCTTGTGCTGGGGCAGCATGAAATATTGATCACGAAGCAGTTCAGGCCGGTGTGAAGGAGGCTGGGGGGGGGTGGGGGGAGCTGTGCTGTGTTGCAGCAACCATGGGGGAGGTTTCCAAGGTTTACTTGCAGAACTGCTCAAAAATATAACACTGGGGTTTAATTTAGACGAGCTTGGTTTGTTTTGCTGAATTCTGGGCCTTTGTTTGCTTGCTCAGACGTTTCCATCCTGTGCTGCGTGGGGTTCCTTCTGCCTTCACAGAGATTCAGCATCTGGGTCAAATCTAAATGATCCCTTTTTCCGTGCAAGAACCACAGAGCAGGTGATCCCTGCACTCTGGGCCCACCCTGGTTTGCCCCGTGCTCTGCAGGCCCTGTTGGTTTGTTTTCATTTCCTTCTTCCTTTTTTTTTAAAATGGGAAATTCTAAGCTTGGAATCACAGAATAATAGACTGGTTTGGGTTGGAGGGACCTTAACGTTCATCTAGTTCCAACCCCCTGCATGGGCAGGGACACCTCCTACCAGACCAGGTTGCTCCAAGCCCCATCCAACCTGCCCTTCAACACTTCCAGGGATGGGGCAGCCACAGCTTCCCTGGGCAACCTGTTCCAGTGTCTCACCACCCTCACAGGGAAGAATTTCCTCCTCATGTCTCACCTCAATCTCCCTCTTCCAGTTTTCATCCATCCCCCTTGTCCTCTCCCTCCCTGCCCTTGTCCCAAGTCCCTCCCCAGCTTTCCTGGAGCCCCTTCAGGCACTGGAAGGTGCTCTAAGGTCTCCCTGGAGCCTTCTCTTCTCCAGGCTGAACACCCCAACTCTCCCAGCCTGTCTCCAGAGCAGAGCTGCTCCAGCCCTCAGATCATCTCCGTGGCCTCCTCTGGACTCTCTCCAGGAGCTCCATGTCCTTCTTCTGTTGGGGCTCCAGAACTGGACCCAGCACTCCAGGAAGCAGAGTGCAGTCTGCAAACCAACCTATAATGCCTAGATTGGTACATGGTTTTCCTGTTCTGCCAAGGTGCTGGACTTGTTCTTCATTAGGGTTCTTTACTCTTAGAAACTTTACTAGAAGCTCACTGAGGTCTTTAAGCTGATTCAAAAGGCATGTCCAGATGTCCTTTTTTATTCACTTGAATATTAATTTATTAAATTTTAATCAAAAAACCTGTGAATACTTCAGACAAGACTTCATTACTCCTCATCCAATATGACTCCTGGTTTAAATGAAAGCTTCATTTCTTTTTGCTCAAGTCCCAGTTTCAGAAGCTGCCAAAGCAGCTGCTGCCCTGGGAGAAGGGCGATCATCACTGGGGTCACCCAGCACCCAGAGCTCTGCAGGAGGATCAGTCTTGGTCTGGAGCTTTTTGTGGTCCCAGTGGTCACTTCCACCTCCCTGGCCATAACTGATGGAGTCAAAGGGACTGTGGCAAAGGAAACAGCAAGGAACTCCTCACTGGAAGCAGTCATAGAAACAGACACTCCTTCTAATGTTCAGAAGTTTTGACTGATTTTCTTTGCATTGTTCAGCCTTTGTTTTCCAACCTTTTCCTTCCCCTCTTTCCAGCCTCCCAGCCCTTTAGTCATAATTCCACTTGCCCTCTTAATTTGTCTTCACCTGGCCTGACCTTCACCTTCACTTGCCCTTTAGGAGGCCAAAGCATAGAGGAGAAGGCAGAGGTGTTGAAACAGCTGTGGAGAACCTGGAGGTGAGACCTGGATAGGGCAGAATAGGTTTCATTTAAAAGAAAAGGGAAAAAAAAAAGCCTAGAAACAGCTTTTCTTTCCATTTTCAGTGTAACCTTGTTTATAAGTCTCTGCTTTTGGGTCCTGAAGTTGCCCCAGTCCCCTTCCCCATGTAGACACAACATATGCTGCCACTTGCTCCCCTTCCTATGTCCTGCCCTGCCTTGTCTCCTTGGGCAGCTCTTCCTCTAGAGGACAATCTGTTCCATAGTTGTGTCCTGCACAATGTCTGGTGCTCTTGCTTGGTCACCAGGCACTGCACTGACTGGTGACAAAATCGATTGTTTTGGAGTCTGCTCTTCTATGTCACTGTGAAAATGACCATCAAAGAAGCTTTTCTGTGAGCCTGGTTTCCTGCTGGGTTGTCCTGCTCTGCTGGCACCCCACAATGATGGCCATCAGTTTTCTTCTTGTGACCACTTCACTGCCAGTGTTCTCCAGTCTTCCTCATGTCCTTCCCTGTGTCCTGCACACATCTCCACCTTCTCATCCCCCTGAAACTCTGCCAGATCCTTCTGGTGTCCTCTACCTGTTTGGCTTGGCACACAGCCTCGTGTGGCTGTGCCTGGCTGGGAGCTTCGCGTGTGCTGGTTGGGGTTTGGAGATCAAAGCAGGCAGATGGCTCTTGAGCTCATTCTGAAGCATTTCCAGCAATGTCACTCTAAGTTGAGGCTTGCTCTACTCTGTTGTTGATTTTTCCTGCAAGATACATGGACTTGCCTCTTGGAGTCTTCCGTTCCTCTGTGAGATTAGCTTGAAGCTGGCTCGAGAATCAGAAGGTATCAGGGCAATCTCAGGAGGTCAGATGGGGACAGGGTTGTCTTCAGTCTCATTTCTATGGGTTAATAAGAAGTGAAAGATGGCAAAGGAAGTGGTTTGTTCTTGCCTGTAGAAGGAATGATATGGGGCACTGCAATTTAGCCTGGGGAAGAGAAGGTCTGGGGAGACCTTAGAGCACCTTCCAGTGCCTGAAGGGGCTCCAGGAAAGCTGGGGAGGGACTTTGGACAAGGGCAGGGAGTGAGAGGACAAGGGGGATGGATGAAAACTGGAAGAGGGAGATTGAGGTGAGACATGAGGAGGAAATTCTTCCCTGTGAGGGTGGTGAGACCCTGGCCCAGGTTGCCCAGAGAAGCTGTGGCTGCCCCATCCCTGGAAGTGTTGAAGGGCAGGTTGGATGGGGCTTGGAGCAACCTGGTCTGGTGGGAGGTGTCCCTGCCCATGGCAGGGGTTGAGACTGGATGATCTTGAAGGTCCCTTCCAACCCAAACCAGTCTGGGATTCTCTGGAGAGAGGTGGGGCTCTCTGCTATTCACCTATGAGTGCTGTGTGTCTCTAGGGAACACTCCAGCATCCCCATTTGTCTGTGGATGACTCCTTGTCACAACTACCCGGTGCAGAGTGCACAAAGTGGCTGCTGAACAGGGAGGTGGTTGCTTTGACAACCTCCTCTTGTCTGTAGGTCTGAAGGGTCTGTGTTTCTGGAAGCCACTGCGAGACCATCAGGCAGTCAGCTTGCCTTGGCATCCAGCATTGCTGATGAACCACTTGGTGCAGAAATGAGCCCTGTGGTTGAAAGAAAAACACTGAGCCAAAAAAAAAACAAAACACTTAAGAAAATATTTGTACCGCATTCCTTGGAGAAGTTTATTCTTCTCTTTGGCTTTCTCCTCACTTTCTGGAGGCGCTGCCACTGTGGCTGTTGGGTAGGTCCTTCCAAGGGGTGAGGCAATCCAGTTCATAGAATCATATCATAGAATGGTTTGGGTTGGAGGGACCTTAAAGATCATCTGGATCCAACCCCCTGCATGGGCAGGGACACCTCCCACCACACCAGGTTGCTCCAAGCCCCATCCAACCTGCCCTTCAACACTTCCAGGGATGGGGCAGCCACAGCTTCTCTGGGCAACCTGTTCCAGTGTCTCACCACCCTCACAGGGAAGAATTTCCTCCTCATGTTTCACCTCAATCTTCCTCTTCCAGTTTTAATCCATCCCCCTCATCCCATCCCTCCCTGCCCTTGTCCCAAGTCCCTCCCCAGCTTTCCTGGAGCCCCTTCAGGCACTGGAAGGTGCTCTAAGGTCTCCCTGGAGCCTTCTCTTCTCCAGGCTGAACACCTCCAACTCTCCCAGCCTGTCTCCAGAGCAGAGCTGCTCCAGCCCTTGGATCATCTCCATGGCCTCCTCTGGACTCTCTCCAGGGGCTCCATGTCCTTCCTATGTTGGGGGCTCCAGAACTGGACCCAGTTCTCCAGGTGGGGTCTCAGAAGATCCAGCTGAAATGGAGTTACGAATTATTTTTTTCTTCTTTAGAAGGGGACAGTTGTGCCAGCTTGGTTTGAGGACTTGCTTTTCATTAATAGTTCCCTGTTCTGTAGCCAAGGGCACGCCTGGGCGGGATAATTGGATTTGGAAGGCCAGTGTTTGTAGCAGTTGTGACACTTCTTGCTGTGAAGCCAATTTCTGCAGCGATGCAGCTGATACAACATGGGGGCAATCTGTTCCACAGCCTTTGTTCCCCCCAGGTCTGACTGGTGTGAAAAATAAGCACAGTGAGAGGCTGTCCTCAGGAGCCTGCCCACTTCTGGCACAAGGAAGCAGAAGAGAGATCTTGTTGTGTATCTAAAAACAATTCCAAATGCTTTGGGGAAAGGTGACAGAAGGGAAGCTCTACCAAGTCTCTACCGGCTTAGACAAATTGACCGTGCACCTTCTGCCCTTGAGATCCTTCCTGATGTTCAGAAGGCTGTTTAGCTGTGACCTGGAACCCTTTGTTCTTCATTTCTCTTCTTATTAAATTAAAAAAGGAGAAGGTGATAGGTTTTTATGCAGTGTATCCTGTTTACTCTCCATATATTCTTTGCAGGTACATTTTGTGATGCTTCAGCCTATGTTTAAATGTCTCAAGCACAATCCAATTCTTCACTTTTCCTTAAAAAAAGAGCACAAATTACTCAGTTCTCTTTAGATGCTTGGTTCTTTCATCCTACTTGCTGATTCTGTCAAATTCATAGTTTCTGAATCTGATAAGCCCTCAGATGTGGAAATCATAGAATCATATCATGGAATGGTTTGGGTTGGAGGGACCTTAAAGATCATCTAGATCCAACCCCACTACCATGGGCAGGGACACCTCCCACCAGACCAGGTTGCTCCAAGCCCCATCCAACCTGCCCTTCAACACTTCCAGGGATGGGGCAGCCACAGCTTCTCTGGGCAACCTGTTCCAGGGTCTCACCACCCTCACAGGGAAGATTTTCCTCCTCATGTCTCACCTCAATCTCCCCTCTTCCAGTTTTCATCCATTCCCCCTCATCCCATCCCTCCCTGCCCTTGTCCAAAGTCCCTCCCCAGCTTTCCTGGAGCCCCTTCAGGCACTGGAAGGTGCTCTAAGGTCTCCCTGGAGCCTTCTCTTCTCCAGGCTGAACACCCCCAACTCTCTCAGCCTGTCTCCAGAGCAGAACTGCTCCAGCCCTTGAATCATCTCCATGGCCTCCTCTGGACTCCCTCCAACAGCTCCATGCCCTTCTGTTGGGGGCTCCAGAACTGGACACAGCGCTTTCTGGATTTTAGCAGTATAGGAGTACAGAAGTAAAAAAACAGCATCCAGCTTTTTATTGCTAAAACCATCTTCTGCCCTGCCCCCTAGGTCTGGAGGGGCACCCTGGCCCGCCTGCACTATAAGAGGACCAAGGCTGCCCTCACCATCCTCAAGTATTACCGGCGCCACAAGGTCAAGTCCTACATCCGCGAGGTCGCCCGGCGCTTCCACAACGTCCGGCAGATGAGGGACTATGGCAGGCACGTGCCTTGGCCCACTCCACCCAAAGTGCTGCGCCGCTTCGAAGAGGCCCTCCAGACCATTTACCACAGGTACCACGAATGGTCTTCTCAGCCTAACCTAGAGGAGCAAACAGCCCCTGCTTGTTCCATAGGAACTGGAAAAATGCCTGAAGAACATGAACTGGATGTCGTAGGTGACTGGATAGCGTAGATGAAGGTGGCTGTGGCTTTTGGTACCCTTGGTTAGACAAACCATTTTTCTCTTTCAAAGGTGTAGTCGGGATGGACGTTTTGGTGCCTTCCTTGACCCTTTTCTGGTTGGTTTCAAAAGAAAAGAGCAGCTGCTGTTAGGGGGGAGAGAAAAGGAATGTTTGCTATTTCATCAAGGCTTCTTGTAGCGAGACACAATTTTCTGCAACAGGAGAAGGAATGTTCTGCCATCCACCCATGGTCTGTGTGCAGAAGAGGTGTTTTATACCCTTATTACAGCCTCCTAATATCTAAATAATATCTCATGTTAAACATCTAGGGATTTTTTCTGGTCAGCTGTAGACAAAGAAGTTATGATGCCAATTTGAAAAACAATGACCTCTGAAAGTCACTGAAAGAGAAAAATGTTGGCTGGGAAGGGCCTCTTGAGACCTCCAGTCCAGCCATCTGCTCGAAGGGGATTACTACCAGCACTAGATCAAGTTGGCCTTGGTTTTTTTTCCCCAGCTGTCTCTTGAAATCCATCCACAACCTATCTGGGTAGAGAGTCCTGCTTTCTGAATAAGCTCAATTACTCTAACTAAAACATTTTAGTTGCTAAAAGACTTTTCATGGCACTAATCCTGGGGAGCTGGTGTTGCTGCTGAAGGCTGGAGCGTGGTGTGGAGGAATGGATGGGCTACCCTGCCCTGTTTCATGTCACAGTTGGTTGGGTTTCATTTGTAGGGCCAAATTCAGCTAGTGAAGGAGAATGATGTTGTAAAGGAGCCAAAATCTGGGCTTGCAGAAACTTCACTGCAAACAGACGTGCCAGTAGTTGACTTCTGAGTACAGGATGGGGAGTAAACCAGCCAGAGTTGTTAGAGATGATATGTGCCCTTAAAATGGTTACTGACCTTTCCAACTTTATGAATGCAACAGGACTTATTTGTCATAGAGCCATGGAATGGTCTGGGTTGGAAGGGACCTTAAAGATCATCTAGATCCAACCCTCCTGCCATGGGCAGGGACACCTCCCACCAGACCAGGTTGCTCCAAGCCCCATCCAACCTGCCCTTCAACACTTCCAGGGATGGGGCAGCCACAGCTTCTCTGGGCAACCTGTTCCAGTGTCTCACCACCCTCACAGCAAAGAATTTCCTCCTCATGTCTCACCTCAATCTCCCTCTTCCAGTTTTAGTCCATTGCCCCTTGTCCAAGAGGCATTGGGTTTATCCACAGTCAGGCCCCCACACCATCTCACCACCCAGCAAGGTGGGGATCACATCCTGCTCTCCTGCAAAGCACTGGTGACCTTGTGAGGAGAGGTGAGTCTGAAGCTATTGCTGAAGTTATCACCAAGGCTGCAGAACAGAGAATTCTGTGTGCCAGAGGTACCATTGGTAAAGCTCTGAGTTTTGACTTGCCTTTCAAGATAAATGCCAGTTGTACATTTACAGTCTCAGGGTGTCCTTGTTGTGCTGACCCTCACGGTGTGTGGTACAGACTGTGGAACTAACTCAGGTGTTTTGTGGCAGGTGGAGAGCAGGTGAACTCATCCGGAGCGTCCCACCAGAAGTCCTACCTCAACTGAGGGCCAAGGTTGCTGCCATGGAGGTGCTGAAGGGTCACAGAGCTGATATTGGCCTCCAAAGAGCATGGGAGGGGAATTACATCGCACTGGTGAGTCCCAGTGCAGTGGTCAGTGTGTGGCTGGGGCTTAGGGTGCTAAAAGGGTGGAAATTTGAAGAAGTGACTCTTGGTCTCTTGGGAGGGAGAAGTGCTTTGAAATTTCCTCTCTAAATGGGTTTATATTTCTTCAGAGTCTTTGACTTCTACTACACTGGGAGTGGTTTTTCTGAGTACTAAGCCTAGCTTGAACATCACAAGCAGCATGAGAAGCTAACGAGTAGCTGCCATCAACTGGCTCTTCAAATGGCCAAAGCTTGGAAAGAAGTCGTTACAAAACCAAAATTCTAGATCTAATGGGATGTTGAGAAGTAGCATAAAATGAAAAAAGAACAAAGGAATTCTCTCTAGGCGAGTTGCATTGCTTCCTGTGTCTCCATCCTTCCTTCCTGTGTCTCCATCCTTCCTTCCTGTGTCTCCATCCTTCCTTCTGGTGTCTCCATCCTTCCTTCCTCTGTCTCCATCCTTCCTTCCTGTGTCCCCATCCTTCCTTCCTCTGTCCCCATCCTTCCTTCCTGTGTCCCCATCCTTCCTTCCTGTTCTCCATCCTTCCTTCCGGTGTCTCCATCCTTCCTTCCTGTGTCCCCATCCTTCCTTCCTGTGTCCCCATCCTTCCTTCCTGTGACTCCATCCTTCCTTCCTTCCTGTGTCTCCATCCTTCCTTCCTGTGTCTCCATCCTTCCTTCCAGCATTTTGTTTTGTTAAGGCATTTTCTTTTCAAAAAGCTCCTAAACCTCCAGATGCTCTGCTGCTCTTCCAGGAGGCAGAGGTTGGAGGAAGCCCTGGGACGTGGTGGTGCAGCTGCAGCTCTCTTTGGCCTGTCATGACATAACACGATTCCTTTCTCCAGTGAGCAGGAAGAGTTACGTGCCTGTCCTTGCTCTTTCAGAAACCAGACAACCCCCAGACCATGGGCTCCTTCATCCCTGTTGCCAACGAGCTGAAACGGAAAGACAAGTACATGAATGTCCTCTTCTCCTGCCACGTCCGCAAGGTAACCGGCACCTGCGTGGGCTGCAGGAAGATGGGCTGGGGGGGAAGGTTCTTCCAGTCAAGGTGAAATCTTGGGAAGCCAAAGGCAAGGAGGGAATCCTGGACATGCTTTTGTAGAAGCAAAATCAAAGAATGTTCAGGGTTGGAAGGGACCTCTGGAGATCATGGAGTCCTAGAGTAGGGTCACCTGGGGCAGGTCACACAGGAACACGTCCAGGCAGGTCTTGAAAGTCTCCAGAGAAGGAGACTTCAGGTCAAAGCTGTCCTGTTGCAAGGAACAGGCTGAGAGAGCTGGGACTCTTTAGCCTGGAGAAGAGAAGGCTGAGGGGAGACCTTATTAATGCCTGGAAGTATCTAAGGTGGGTGCAGGGAGGATGGAGCCAGACTCTGCTCAGTAGTGCCCAGGGACAGGACGAGGGGCAACGGGCACAAGCTGGAACATGGGAAGTGCCATTGGAATATGAGGAGAAACTTCTTTATAGTGAAGGTGACAGGCTGCCCAGAGAGGCTGTGGAGTCTCCTTCTCTGGAGACTTTCAAGACCTGTCTGGATGCCTTTCTGAGTGACCTGCCCTAGATTTGGTCCTGCTCTGGCAGGGGGTTGAACTTGATGATCTTTGGAGGTCCCTTCATTGTGATTCTATGATTCCTGGGTGTGTGGGTCACCCAGTGACTGAACAGTTGGAGTGAATATTGGTTTAGAATGTTAGGATTGAAGGAGGATGGAGTGAACCTGGATCTGAACCTCCTCTTCACAAGCTTGCAGCAGTTTGGGTGGAACCTGTGCTGGGTACAAGGTGGTACAGGAGGATTCCCCCCTGGCTTTTTTCACGTTGGGCTGAAAACAAAAGGATTCCTCTTCAGATTAATTTAATGGGCTGTTTCTAAATTGCTGCTGTTTGTAGCTAAACTGGAATCATTGCAAAAATACAATAGTGACCTCTCAAAGATGTGATTGTAGGAATTGCTGATCTGAATGGGGATGGAATAATGGTGAGGGGAATGACTCAGGCTGCAGGGGGGATATAATACAGAATCACAGAATCACAGAACTACCAAGGCTGGACAAGACCTTTAAGATCATCAAGTCCAGCCTATGACCAACACCACCACACCATCTAGACCATGGCACTCAGTGCCACATCCAGCCTTGCCTTGAACACATCCAGGGATGGTGCCTCCACCACTTCCCTGGGCAGTCCATTCCAATGTCTAATCACCCTCTCCATGAGGAAGTGCTTCCTAATATCCAACCTAAACCTCCCCTGGAGCAGCTTCAGGCTGTGCCCTCTTGTCCTGTCACTCCTTGCCTGGGAGAAGAGCCCAGCCCCCACCTGACTACAACCTCCCTTCAGGTAGTTGAAGAGAGTGATGAGGTCCCCCCTGAGTCTCCTCTTCTCCAGGCTAAACAACCCCAGCACCCTCAGCCTCTCCCTATAAGACTTTCCCTCTAGTCCTTTCACCAGCCTTGTTGCTCTCCTCTGGACCTGCTCCAGCACCTCAATGTCCTTCTTGAAGTGAGGGGCCCAGAGCTGCACACAGGACTCGAGGTGAGGCCTCACCAGTGCTGAGCACAGGGGGAGAATCACATCCCTGCTCCTGCTGGCCACACTATTCCTGATCCAAGCCAGGATGCCATTGGCCTTCTGGGCCACCTGGGCACACTGCTGGCTCATGTTCAACCAGCTGTCCACCAGCACTCCCAGGTCCCTCCCAGATCCCTCTCCAGCCACTCTTCCCCCAGCCTGTAGCTCTGCCTGGGGTGATTGTGGCCAAAGTGCAGGACCCTGCACTTGGTCTTGTTGAATTTCATACCATTGGCCTCGGCCCATCGATCCAGCCTGTCCAGGTCCTCCTGCAGCTTCTTCCTACCCATATACCTGGGGTGGGAGTTGAATTTTGCTTCCTGTTAGGCAACTTTTAAGCTTTTAAGGCCTTATTTTTCTCTCACTTGCTCCCGATTCAGCCTCGAAGGACAATCTCCTGTGCAAGCACAGGGGAAAGCAGGTTTTTGACCCACAGATCCATCCCTGATCCTGTTGAGTAATGAGAAGCACAGAGCTCCTGCCTCTGGGCCAGTGTCTGAGCAGTTCCTTTTTGTTTATGGTGTATGAAGAAACCCTTGAGCAAACGAGCAGGCCCTGTTCCTGTAGCTCCTGTTGCTGTGGTTACTTGCTGGAAAAATCTGTTTTCTGCTGGGGTTGCTTGCAACAGTGTCCCAGCACTTCAACAGGAACAGCAGGTTGGAGATGGAATAGGTGTTACCTGACCTGAAGTGGATTTCTTCCTGAGCCTGAAAGGTTATTTCCAGTCCCTTCAGAGGGGAAAAAACTTCATCTTATCATGGGTGCTTAAAAAAAGCAGCTCAGCTGCAATCAGAAAATATTGCAGAGACTGCAAGGTTATAGACTGGCAGCCTTGTGTTCTTTCAATGATCTGGTAACTTTCTTGATCTTTTTTAAAGGTCAAATGGTTGGTTGCTCTTTCAATCAGAGAGGTCAGGCTTGATCTTCTCCTTGCCTGCTTAGTCAGGGATACCACTGCATGGTTTGGGAATGGTCAGTAAAGGGAACACACAGGTGAGTGTGGCAGGAGGATACAGAGACAGTGGGGATAAGGTAGGACAAGCTGACCTGCAGCCACCAACAGGGACCTGCACACAGAGCCATGGGGACAGGTGAGAGACTTGCACACAGGGCCATGGGCCACAGAAGTGTGGCCAGCAGGTCAAGGGAGAAGATTCTCCCCCTCTACTCTGCTCTGGTGAGACCCCACCTGCAGAACTGGGTCCAGTTCTGCAGCCCCCAACAGAAGAAGGACATGGAGCTCCTGGAGAGAGTCCAGAGGAGGCCATGGAGATGATCCGAGGGCTGGAGCAGCTCTGCTCTGGAGACAGGCTGGGAGAGTTGGGGGTGTTGAGCCTGGAGAAGAGAAGGCTCCAGGGAGACCTTAGAGCACCTTCCAGTGCCTGAAGGGGCTCCAGGAAAGCTGGGGAGGGACTTTGGACAAGGGCAGGGAGGGATGGGATGAGGGGGAATGGATGAAAACTGGAAGAGGGAGATTGAGGTGAGACATGAGGAGGAAATTCCTCCCTGTGAGGGTGGTGAGACACTGTCCCAGGTTGCCCAGAGAAGCTGTGGCTGCCCCATCCCTGGAAGTGTTGAAGGGCAGGTTGGATGGGGCTTGGAGCAACCTGGTGTGGTGGGAGGTGTCCCTGCCCATGCAGGGGGTTGGATCTAGATGATCTCTAAGGTCCCTTCCAACCCAATTCAGTCTGGGATTCTGACTCTATGTTACTGGTAAGGAGAGAGCACTTTGGGGAGTGGAGATGACTGTTCTCAGACTTCCTCTGAGGTGTTCAGTAAGGTTCCCTATCACCACACCACCTCTGAAGTAGTTCTTGACTGTCAACAGCAATTTGAGGCTCTGCTCCTCAAAATGTTCAGATAATTGTTGACTAATACACTTCTTTCCTTGGAAAGAAATGAAATGGGTAACTTGAATAGACACAAGTTAACCCTGGACTTCATGTATTTAAAAATATGTGTAGAACAGATCTTATGACCTGTAAGATCTTTACCAACCATCCAATTCTTGCAGACGGGTTATTTTTAGCTGATGATTGACATTGTTCTAGTGAGGTGATACCAGTTCTCACCAGCCAGGGAGCTGCTCTTCAAGTATCAATAACTGCTGGTGAAGTTTCCTTCAGCTCGAGTGTGTGGGGCCTGAATTTTGACAGCTTGAGATGAATAATAATGGGTGAGTCTGTTTGGCCCGAAGCTTTGCTAGCTCTTTTTATAGAAGGTCTGTGAAGAGGCTTTGAAGTCTTCCTGATGGTTGGTGGATGTGCTTGCTTTCCCTCAGTAGGTGTGAGGAGCAGCAGGTCATTTCTGCCCAGGGCAAAAGACACCTTCTCTGAGCATTGTTGTGCTCTTCATTTTTCAAAGGAAATTTTCAAGGTGTTTTGTTGTTTTTTTTTAATTTGCCTTGGGAAACCAGATGCATATTTCATGCATAGCACCAGATTTTGTTGGATCACCTAGGAAACAACAGTTCCTCTTTTTTTGTAGAATAAGGCTTTTCTTCCCACTTTCTCCCTTGTCATTCAGAGCACCAAGCTCCCCTGAGAGCACCAGCTCTTCCAAAGCCTGGTGTCTGCAGGCCCCTGGCAGAGCCCTGAAAAGCTCCTTTGGAGATTTTTCTGCTAGAGGCTGGACCTTCCTTTTCCTCCAGAAATTAGCCAAGAAGCTACATTGAAACTGACTCATGTTTGGATCGACAAGGATATAAATAAAAACTGGCCAGAAGGTGCAGAGAACACAATGCTGGGAAGGGCTGTTCTCTGGGAGGGTAGAAGGTGGATGATGAGAACATAAAGCCTGGCTCTACTCCTACAAAATCCAGAGAACAGGGACATTTGGGATGGGGCATTTGAATCTCTGCTGTGCATGCTTTCCAACGTGACAATTTACTGCTAAAAACACCACGTGTATTGGTTGCATAACCATGGCCCAGGTGCATGAGGCACCTGAAGCGAAGTGATTGCTTGGAAGGAGCTGAAATGACAGGAGGAAAGTGAGAATTTGCTTCTCCAGTGAGACAAGGTGCTGGACTCACCCTTTGGTACGTCCCTTGAGCTGTTGTGCTGAATCTCCTAGTCTGAGGAGGAGCAGCTGAGGGAGCTGGGGGTGTTGAGCCTGGAGACAAGGAGGCTGAGGGGAGACCTTCTGGCTCTGCAACTGCCTGAGAGGAGGTTGGAGCCAGGGGGGGTCGGTCTCTGCTCCCCAGGAACAAGTGGCAGGACAAGAGGAACCGGCCTCAAGTTGTGCCAGGGGAGGTTGAGGTTGGATCTTGGGAACAGGTTCTTCCTGGCAAGGGTTGTCAGGCCCTGGCCCAGGCTGCCCAGGGCAGGGCTGGAGTCCCCATCCCTGGAGGGGTTTCCAAGCTGTGTAGATGTGGTGCTGAGGGACATGGGTCAGTGGTGGCCTTGGCAGGGCTGGGGGAACGGTTGGACTGGATGATATTCAAGGTCTTTTCCTGCCAAAATTATTCTGTGATTCTATGAGTTTATTGTTTGGCAGGAACACTAAAACCAGTGGGTAACTGCCAGAGAGCAGTGGAATGTCCAATGTGTGTGGAGCTCCTACAGAGTTGTATTGCCCTGTGAAAGACATTAGGAAGAAATTCTTTGCTGTGAGGGTGGTGAGACAGTGTCCCAGGTTGCCCAGAGAAGCTGTGGCTGCCCCATCCCTGGAAGTGTTGAAGGGCAGGTTGGATGGGGCTTGGAGCAACCTGGTCTGGTGGGAGGTGTCCCTGCCCATGCAGGGGGGTTGGATCTAGATGGTCTTGAAGGTCCCTCCAACCCAAACCATTGTTCCATGATTCTACACTAACTCCTTGCCTGTTTTCAGCTGCCTCCCATGTTTGTGCCAAGATCTCTCCAGAACTGTCTAAAATCATCTCCAGTTACTTTCTTCAGAGTCAGTGCTGTCAATTTCAAGCAGCCCTGTCGCTCCCCAATTTGCATTTTTTGCCTTTATCTGCTCCCAACTTTGCCTGTTGACTGAGAATATTTAAGTTCTCCTGAGTTCACCTCAGAAAATCCTACTGACGTTCATCCGCCTCGTCACATCTTACCCTTGTCTGCCCTTCTCAGTTGATTAATAAACATCCCTGGGACTGTGCTACACTGATGACTCTGGGTTTACCTCAGTGAAACATTCTTCCTACTTTCTGTATTTCTACTTTGTGTTCCACTTTCTCACTTATTTCTGACAGGACGTTGCATCGTGCCGGGTGACTGTTTGGTGCCCGGCCTCTTGGAGGTCTAGATGGCATCAGACATTCTCCTTTGATGTAGCATTTCCTGGGCAAATTAATTGTGGGGTTCATGAGAGACGTGTTTGCTCTGTGAAAACTCCATTTGTTGGAGGCCAAAGTTGCCAGCAGCCCAGAAGAATATTAGTGATGGGTTGTGGTGGGATGGGGGGAGTAGAGATGATCCCAGTTTGGAAAGGAGATGTGAATAAAGGTGTGATCTCAGGGTATAAAACACTTCTCTTGGGAGACTATCATTTAGTTTCCTGCTGTAACGTGACCCTCCCACTTCTGTTTTTGTAACCATTGCACTAATTCCTGAAGGTGTGGAACATTTATTTATTAATTGATTATTTGATTTATTAAGGGTGATTTATTCATTAATAGTGATTTATTCAGCCCCATCCCTGGAAGTGTTGAAGGGCAGGTTGGATGGGGCTTGGAGCAACCTGGTCTGGTGGGAGGTGTCCCTGCCCATGCAGGGGGGTTGGAACTGGATGATCTTTAAGGTCCCTCCAACCCAAACGATTCCATGATCATCTTCAGTCTTCCTGGATCCTCCCCAGATCAGATGTTACTGGGAAGGTACAACACTCAGTCTCTTGCAGCCTTTGCTTGAGTCCATTTTTAATGAACAGTTGCATATTTTAATGACAGTTTTCCAGAGGTGCTAATGTGGCATTTGACAGCACTTTTGGTGATATCATTTGGAAGGTACAAATGATGCTGATGCCGGAGATCTCTTTGATGGCCAAAAATGGACATGAATTCAAACCAGGACAATTCAGAATGCCAAAATACATAGAATTAAGAGAAGTTACAGCTTTATATGACTGCTGTACATGCTTGCTGCTGGGCTCTCTGTAACTTTGCATCATCAGCTGGGGCTTAAATGGTCTCTTGTTACCTTATCAGAACTGTAACGTGGAATTGTTGGGTTGTTTTGGTTTTTTTAAAGAAGAGTTCAGGGTTGATCCACACAACAAGCATGAGTGTGCTACAAAGTGGAGCTTATTTGTCATAGAATCATGGAATGGTTGGGGTTGGAAGGACCTTAAAGATCATCTAGATCCAACCCTCCTGCATGGGCAGGGACACCTCCCACCAGCCCAGGTTGCTCCAAGCCCCATCCAACCTGCCCTTGGACACTTCCAGGGATGGGGCAGCCACAGCTTCTCTGGGCAGCCTGGGCCAGGGTCTCACCAGGGCCTTGTGTCCAAACTGTCACAGACCCTGGTGACACCCTGTTGGGCTCTGTGGGCAGATATTCTGCATCATGCTTTTGGGGTGACAAAGGCACATGTATCATGTAGGACCACCAGCCATCTGCCTGGGCTTGGTGGCTGCCAGGGAACAGGGGTATGAGGGTTGAACATTGCTGGGGGAAAGCATCTGTCCTTCATGGCATTGAGACCCTAGACTTAATGACATGTCCCAGGTTGCCCCAGCCCTACCTGATGATTCTGAGAATGTGGCTTCTCCACAAGCTGCATTTCTTCTGTGTCAGATGGGGTTAGGGCTCCATCTTCCCTTGTCACTCTTTCAAGGTCTGTGGAGAAAACCTGTTCAAGATCCATGCCAGGTTATTTACTGCTGCAAGGTTTTCTTCTGCACGTTCTTGCAGTGATTAGTGGGACTGACAATGTGCTTCTTTCCAGGTCAATCGCTTCAATAAGGTGGAGGACAGAGCGATCTTCATTACTGATCGACACCTGTACAAGATGGACCCTATGAAGCAGTACAAGGTGATGAAGACCATCCCCCTCTATAATGTAAGTACAAGGACTAGAGAGTTTCATCTCAGGCTCTTGTAGTCATGGGCAGTGCAGCTACTGGTTAGCTCCATTTTCATATCCAAACAATGGAAAAATCATAGAATCATGGAGTGGTTTGGGTTGGAAGGGACCTTAAAGATCATCTAGATCCAACCCCCCTGCATGGGCAGGGACACCTCCCACCAGACCAGGTTGCTCCAAGCCCCATCCAACCTGCCCTTGGACACTTCCAGGGATGGGGCAGCCACAGCTTCTCTGGGCAACCTGGGACAGTGTCTCACCACCCTCACAGGGAGGAATTTCCTCCTCATGTCTCACCTCAATCTCCCTCTTCCAGTTTTAATCCATTCCCCCTTGTCCTCTCACTCCCTGCCCTTGTCCAAAGTCCCTCCCCAGCTTTCCTGGAGCCCCTTCAGGCACTGGAAGGTGCTCTAAGGTCTCCCTGGAGCCTTCTCTTCTCCAGGCTCAACACCCCCAACTCTCCCAGCCTGCCTCCAGAGCAGAGCCCTCGGATCATCTCTGTGGCCTCCTCTGGACTCTCTCCAGGTCACTCCTGGGCAGTAACCCCTTCAGAACCAGACAGTGTCACACAGACATGACTTTGCACAGCCAGTGCTCCCCTCAGGTTGAGCACACAGGGCAGGTGAGGACGTTGCTCCACTCACTGTGGTGGGCAGTCAGTGCACAGCTTAGGTGGGAGACCAGCAAGGAGGTGAGAAAAGGAGCTACAAAACCAACAGCAAGGAAGCACCCTGAGCTAATCTTTCACTGCACATTTGCAGATCAGATTTTACTGTTACCCTAATCCCATCTCTGCTCTTTGAGCAATCTGGAGCCGCCAGATTTATTCCTTCTCCAAATGCAAATGTCCCAACAAATTTGTGCACGACAGTTCCAAGCAACCCAGCCAGGATCTGCAGGTTGAAGATAACCACGGTGGTGTTACCTCAGGCTGAGGAAAACAAACAAGCAGTTGAATCCCCACTCCAGGATGCTGAAGAGCCAGGATGAGCTTTTCCTCTATCCCCCTTCCTGCCAGTGCTAATCTGCTGCTTTGTCACTGGCAGCTAAACTGCTCCCCCAAAGGCCAGATACCTCACTGGGATTCCAAATTTAGCTTTGATAAGATTTACATTAAACATGAACAAGTATTAAAAAATATATATATATTCAAACATGACACGAAGGATCCAACCAACCCCCTGAGACACAGAGAAATTGTGTCCTAAGCTGCTGTGGAATTTTAACCCCCTTACAGGGCCAAGATCCTGCAGTGCACAGCAAATGAAAAATCAAAATGGCAGAAGGAGCAGAAGAAAGTGTGATAAGGAGTTCAGGTTTTAGCCTTTATTGTATGCACTGAAATTGAAAGCCAACGTGGTGCATCAGGGTTGTAGATAATAGCACTAAAACTGCTTGAAAGACATTAAATATATTAACTGTAAACCAAGGGGTTACAAAGCCAACAGTGTCCTGGGCTGCATCCCCAGCAGAGTGGCCAGCAGGTCAGGGAGGGGATTGTCCCCCTTTACTCGGCTCTTGTGAGACCCCACCTGGAGAACTGGGTCCAGTTCTGGAGCCCTCAACAGAAGAAGGACATGGAGCTCCTGGAGAGAGTCCAGAGGAGGCCATGGAGATGATGGGAGGGCTGGAGCAGCTCTGCTCTGGAGACAGGCTGGGAGAGTTGGGGGTGTTCAGCCTGGAGAAGAGAAGGCTCCAGGGAGACCTTAGAGCACCTTCCAGTGCCTGAAGGGGCTCCAGGAAAGCTGGGGAGGGACTTGGGACAAGGGCAGGGAGTGAGAGGACAAGGGGGAATGGATTAAAACTGGAAGAGGGAGATTGAGGTGAGACATGAGGAGGAAATTCCTCCCTGTGAGGGTGGTGAGAACCTGTCCCAGGTTGCCCAGAGAAGCTGTGGCTGCCCCATCCCTGGAAGTGTTGAAGGGCAGGTTGGATGGGGCTTGGAGCAACCTGGTCTGGTGGGAGGTGTCCCTGCCCATGCAGGGGGGTTGGATCTAGATGACCTTTCAGGTCTCTTCATTGCATACCATTCCATGATTCCATGATTTTCCTCAGCTGACCTTCTGTTCTGCTGACACATTCTCTCTTACTGGTCCAAATGGATCTGTCCACATGTTGCTCTGCTGAGTGACCAGCTGCTGCTCGTGCCTGCGCTGGCACTGACCCAGGGGCAGGACCTTGCACTTGGCCTTGTTGAACTTCCTGAGGTGGGCATAGGCCCACCTCATCAGCCTGTCCAGGTCCCTCTGGATGGCATCCCTTCCCTGTAGAGTGTCAGCTACTTTTGATGAAAGCTATCTTTGGTAAATGCTGTAGTGATACATTTCTGCTCTGCTGGGCACAGCCTCTCCTTTTCCCTGCTTCTCCTGCCCTGTGGTTCTGGGGAACAGCAGAAGATCTGCAGGGACACAACAAGATGGCATCGTGGGCCCTAATCCTAGAATCATACAATGGTTTGGGTTGGAAGGGACCTTAAAGATCATCTAGTTCCAACCTCCCTGCAGTGAGCAGGGACTTCTTCAACTAGATCAGGTTTCTCAGAGCCCCTTCCAACCTGGCCTTGAAGACTTCCAGGAAGGAGCATCCACAACTTCCCTGGGCCACTTCTTCCAGTGCCTCACCACCTTCATCCTGCTGCTTTACTGCTGACCCCTCCCTGGGCTGCAGGAGGAGAGTTTGGAAACGGTTTAGATTGACATACAGTAGATGAAACATCTGTATTTCCTTTGCCAGGATTTCTTAACTTGAACTCCAGCAAATGCCCAGGGCTGTAATGCAGTTGGTTTTTTTTCCCTTTTGTAGTTATGTTTTCTATTTTTTACTCAACTCTTTGAGGATGCATTGCCTGTCACCTCTTGAGCTGCTCTCTCATTTTCCTTCATGCCTGCTGCCTCCTGTGGAAGGGAGGTGGTGGAAGCAGCCAGTTAGTGATCCAGATGTTCCTTCCCTTTCGAGGAAAGAGCAATTGTTTAAATGGAGAAGGATTTTCAAGCAAGGGCAGCATCATCACGGCAGTGGTGGTGCCATGGGTGGGTCAGACCTGTCCTACTGCACCATCCACGTGTCCAGAGCACCCCACCAACACAGCAGCATCCTCAGGGATGGTGTTTCCATGGAAATCTCACTGGAGACAGTCAGCTGATGTCTGTTACCACCATAAACTTGTTTCCAGCTGAAGGAATCACACTCCAGTTCCCCATCTCCTCTGGCTGTGTTTCCATGGGGGTGGTTGGGGTGTAGCCTGCGCAGATCCCAGCTCTGTGCTCTGTCCTTCCGTGCCCTGCCTGAGGAGTCTCATTTTGTGCACATTTTGTGCACAGGATGACAAAGCAAGAGCTTTCCTTTCAACCCTGACTGTTTGCCTGGATTGAGATGCTGCTTGGGGGGTTTTTCCGTGTGCAAGTGCTCTGGCAGCTGCCTCAGAAGTACCAAAATACAATTGGCTTTTTGTTCTTACCTGCCGAGAAAATCAACAGATAATGGCAGAAAGGAATTAAAAAGCAACTGAGCAGCAGAAAGGATCTTACAACTACCTTTTCCAGTACAGTGGTGAACACAATAAAGGGTGTTCTGTGGATGCTGAGAATTTTTTCCTGATCTTCAAGCCGAGCTAATATTAGTGTTTGTAAATAGTGAGCTAAGAACCTTCCCTGAAATCACCTCTTTTGTGTTCCATTTATTGGTTCAGCCAGGCTCAGGCAGGGGGGTGGAACAGGAAAATGTTGAAGGGCTCTCGAACTTCTAACATGGCTCTGTTAAATAATTAATATTTAAATAGGCTTTTCAAACCCAGAGGTTTTCACTTGTTCATCTTTCACACTCGGTGCACATTTAAAACCTTGATGGCTGCGGTCCCCACGGTGCTGTTGTGCTCACAGGAGGTTATTTAAGCAAATTAATTTTAAGGGACACTGTAAAGCCAGGCAGCTGTTAATGCCTGTGCACAGAGTGGAGCTTGGTTTGGAAATATTTCATAGCCTCAAAACACAATCATAGAATCATCAAGGTTGGAAAAGATCTTCAAGATCATCAAGTCCAACCATCCACCCTATAACCCCTAAACCATCTCCTGAAACACCACGTCCACCTGTTTTTTGAACACCTCCAGGGATGGTGTCTCCACCACCTCCCTGGGCAGCCTGTTCCAAGGCCTCACCACTCTTGCTGGGAAGAAATGTTTCCTAATATCCAGCCTGAACCTCCCCTGGTGCAACTTGACCCCATTTCCTCTTGTCCTATCACTGGTCACCAGGGAGAAGAGCCCAACACCCACCTCACTGCAACCTCCTCTCAGGGAGTTGTAGAGAGCAATGAGGTCTCCCCTCAGCCTCCTCCAGGCTGAACAGCCCCAGCTCCCTCAGCCTCTCCTAGAAGACCTGTTCTCCAGACCCCTCACCAGCCCAGTTGCCCTTCTCTGCACCCTCTCCAGCACCTCCATCTCCTTCCTATCCTGTGGTGCCCAAAACTGCACCCAGTGCTCGAGGTGCAGCCTCACCAAGGCCGAGTAGAGGGGCAGGATCACCCCCCTGGTCCTGCTGGTCACACTACTCCTGATGCAGGCCAGGAGGCTGTTGGCCTTCTTGGCCACCTGGGCACAGACTGGCTCATGTTCAGCTGCTGTCAACCAGCACCCCCAGGTCCCTCTCTCCTGAACAGCTCTCCAGCCACTCCTCCCCAAGCCTGTAGTGCTGCAGGGGGTTGTGGTGGCCAAAGTGCAGGACCCCACATTTGGCCTCATTGAAACTCCTGCCATTGGCCTTGACCCAACGGTCAAGCCTGTCCAGATCCCTCTGCAGAGCCTCCTGCCCTCAAGCAGATCAACACTTCCACCACCCAGCTTCGTGTCATCTGCAAACTTACTGAGGGTGCCCTCAGTCCCCTCATCCAAGGGATGAACTCCATGGGACACAACTCTTTGGACCCAAACATCCAACCAGTTTTTTATCCAGTGAAGCGTGTGCACATCCAAGCCACGAGCAGCCAGCTTCTCTAGGAGAATTATGTGGGAAACCTTGTCAAAGACCTTGCTAAAGTCAAGGTAGACAACATCCACAGCCCTTCCCTCATCCAATAAGGGTATCATGCTGTCATAGAAGGAGATCAGGTTAGTCAAACAGGACCTGCCCTTCATGAACCCATGCTGACTGGGCCTGATCACCTGGTTGTTCTGCATGTACCACATAATGGTCCTCAGGATGATCTGCTCCATCAGCTTCCCTGGTACTGAAGTCAGACTAACAGGCCTGTCATATTCCAGATCATCCTTCCATCCCTTCTTGTATATGGGGGTGACGTTGGCTGATTTCCAGGCTGCTGGTGCCTCCCCAGTCAGCCAGGACTGCTGGTAAATGATAGAAAGTGGCTTGGTGAGCACCCCCGCCAGCTCTTTCAGCACTCTTGGGTGCATCCCATCCGGCCCCATAGATTTGTGCCCATCTACATGGTGCAGCAGGTCACTGACCATCTCCTGCTGGGTTGTGGGGGGATTGCTCTGCTCCTGGTCCCTGTCCCCGAGCTTAGGGAGTTTGATTCTCTCAACAGAACTGGTCCTGCTACAAAACACTGAGGTGAGGAAGTCATTAAGCACCTCAGACTTTTGCTCATCATTTGTCACCATTTCCTCCTGCATCTAACAGGGGATGGAGGGTCTCTCTGGTCTTTCTTCTGTTGTTAACATATTTCTAGAAGCTTTGCTTGTTGTCCTTTACCATGGACGCCAGATTAATTTCTAGCTGGGCCCTGGACCTTCTAGTTCCCTCCCTGCAGAGCCCCACAGCATTTTTGTAGCCATCATGACTGGCCTGGCCCTTCCTCCAAAGGTCACAGACTCTCTTTTTGTCCCTGAGCACCAGCCAGAGCTCCCTGTTCAGCCAGGCTGGTCTCCTGTGCCACCAGCTCACGTTGCAGCACACAGGGATGGCCTGCTCCTGCTCCTGCACCTTCAGAACGTCATCCTTGAAGAGCATCCAGCCTTCCTGGTCTCCTGTCCCCTTCAGAAAAGATTGCCAAGGGATTCTGGCATAATAGCATGAACCTGTGTTGGGATCTGCAGCTGGTAGGTTTGTGCTGATGTCCTTTCCAACGCAGGCAGCAGGGTTATCTACAAGGCTTTTTTCCTTAAGAAGAGAATAATGAGACTTCCATTTCCACAAAATGGCACATCAGGGCCTCTTGCTTTTAGGAGAATGTGGCTTCTCTCTGCAAATCTCTGGATGCCTCAGAGGAGTCATGTAGTCTTTCAGAAGACAGGGAAGATCTACTCTTTTTGCTCTGTACTCATAATTCTTTTGGCTTTTTTTTTAATTTTATTTTTTAGCACTGGTTTGCTACATGTTCCTGCCTCTTCAGGTTTCCTTTCCCATCCTTACGTTTTGTTTCCCCAGCACAGATTCATTTTTTGCTTTTCCTAATATCCCTCTGAATAGCTTGTGTACCCAGATTGCCACTCCTAAAAATATCCTGCTTTTGCTTGGTGAGATGATGAGGACAAAGCTTTTAATGTGCCAAGCAGCAGTTACTGAACAGGCAAAAAAAACCCAACCCAAAATCCAAATCACAGAATCCCAGACTGGTTTGGGTTGGAAGGGACCTTAAAGATCATCTAGATCCAACCCCCCTGCATGGGCAGGGACACCTCCCACCAGACCAGGTTGCTCCAAGCCCCATCCAACCTGCCCTTCAACACTTCCAGGGATGGGGCAGCCACAGCTTCTCTGGGCAACCTGGGCCAGGGTCTCACCACCCTCACAGGGAAGAATTTCCTCCTCATGTCTCACCTCAATCTCCCTCTTCCAGTTTTAATCCATCCCCCTCATCCCATCCCTCCCTGCCCTTGTCCAAAGTCCCTCCCCAGCTTTCCTGGAGCCCCCCTGCCTAAATACTGGAACATCCCAGCTTTGCAACTTCTGTTATTCATCAAGATGTTAAGACTTTCAGTACAAATCATCTTTCTTACATGACCAGTTGTGCAATAGCAGGTGGGTGTTGCCCAGAGCCATCAGTGCTGGAGGTTTCCTTGGAAAAGAAATACAACATTAAAAAAAAAGCAGGGTTGTGGCTCTTCCACTGGGCAATGTGGTGCCATCCAGGGTGAGATTTTGGGGAAAGGAAGCACCAGCTGTTTCAAATCCAACTGGGGCACTCTTTGGTGGGTGGCCCGTGGTACTGGATGGCAGGAGGGCCTTGCAGTGCCATGGGAACCTGCTGCTTCTGGCAGGGGTTGCTCAGTGTGATCCCAGTCTAGATGGGAACATTTTCTCACACCTTTGAGACTTCCAGAAAACCCCCGTGGTTTCAGCCTGTCTTTTTCAGGTTGTGGGAGGACCTGCCATTGTCCTGAGCTCCTCTGCTAGAGGGAGATGTTGAGAGCGAGCGTGGCATCCTGCAGAGGAGACAACTAGCCAGGCCAGTAGTGAAGATGTGTCAACATTGTTCTTGTTTTCCCTTCACAGTTGATAGGATTGAGTGTCTCCAATGGAAAGGACCAGCTCGTGGTCTTCCACACCAAAGACAACAAGGATCTCATTGTCTGTCTCTTCAGCAAAGAGCCCTCCAACGACAGCAGGATTGGGGAGCTGGTGGGAGTCCTGGCAAGCCACTTCAAGAGGTCAGTGTTGGGGATGGGTTGGTTGAAAACTCACTCTAGTGTGACAAATAAGAGACTTTCCCTGAAATCATTTTGGTACCAGTCTTGAACTTTGTCTCTGTTACTTCACTGGGATACCAGAGCAACATCTCTTTTTCCTAGCATTTTTGGGCTGTGTTTTTTAGCTGCACCACTTTGCTTGCCCCTTCTGCCTTCCCTGGACATGCTTCTTAGAGCATGAGTGCTTGGGGACAGATCTCCCTGAAGATGCATCTTGAGTGTGTCACAATGGCTCCTGGGTGCTTTTACAGGCCAACTCTTAAATATGAAGTTAGGAAGTAGCTGTTCCTTTCTCAGATTGCTCCCCCTGCCCCCAGTATCAGTCGATGATTTATTGCTTGAGCTGTAAAATGTCACCTCAGTCTCTCTTGTAAATCAATGTGCAAAAGTTGGTTTGTTAGTGGGCTGAACATTTAGTGGTTGTTTTGCATTGAGCTTCTTGTAGCTACAGCTGAACTGGCCAGAATCACCTTGATTCTGTGGTTCTATGATTCTGTGACACCACAGAGGGAGTTCAGGACTGTCCTGACAAGCACCACAGCAGTCACATTGCAGGTGGTCACATAAAATTAACTCTGTAGAGAAAAGGTGTGTGGGGTGACCAGGCCCTCAGGTTCATTCCCTTACTCCTCCAGACCAGGTTCTCCTGGGGACTGAAGTAGCTCAGCACCACACCCAGCTCTTTGCTCTTCACAATCTCGTGCTCCATTTGGGACTGAGAAAGAGGAGTCTTTCTAGGTAAATATTCAAAGAGACCTGCAAGTGGCAGGACAAGGAGAGTGACTTTAGGTCTCTGGGTCATTCTTTTCATTAATTCAAGAAAAGTTGGCAGGTTTGGGCACTTCTCACCACTCCTGTGTGAAGTCACTGCTGTCTGTGCTGCTGGAGGTGGGTGCTGAGTTCATCTGAAGTGAGTTCCCTGCATCAGCATCCTTGTTTTGAGCAATTCAGTGCTGAAAAAACAACAGAAAACAGTTTCTGGTTTTGCTTTTACCTAAATATCATTTCAAAGGGAGATTCTGGGTGTGTAAAGGAACACACTTGGTTTTGGGAATCCTGTGAAGTAGCTGGAGTTGTCTCATGTCTGGTGTGTTTTGGACACAGGTGACACCTTCAGAGAGCTGCTGCTCCTCAGCAAGCCTGTAATGGTGGGAAGAGCTGTGGAAGTGTTGATTACCCTCCAGCTCCTGTGCTCAGTGCTCAGGCTGTCCTGGGTTGCTACCCACTCAGCTGTCACCCACTTTTTGTCACACTCAGCTCAGGATGAGGCACATGTTCTTCATTTTAAGACAGTCTGGTTTGTGGCCATCAGCCTGAAATATTGCACCTTTCTTGTGAGGGTGTAAAGTCTTGATTTTCAACTCCTTGTCTTGATTTGAACGACGACATTTTTATCTTTTAAAATAATTCATATTAATCTAATCCCTCTCTGGAGGAGAGTGACAGTTCAATGCACTGACATGCTGTTTCATCTTCACCTAAAACAATATTAGCCATTTTTCACTGCTTCAAGTGACAAATCTCAGCACAGCTGGCTGAATGGGAGAGCTGATCTGGAAGTCCCTTTTACTCCACCACCTAATAAAACTTACTGCTTTAATGGTAACGTGCAGGAGCAGCTCCTGTTCAATCCTGGGCTGCATCAAAAGCAGAGTGGCCAGCAGGGCCAGGGAGGGGATTGTCCCTCTTTACTCGACTCTCATGAGACCCCACCTGGAGAAATGGGTCCAGTTCTGGAGCCCCCAACAGAAGAAGGACATGGAACTCCTGGAGAGAGGCCAGAGGAGGCCACGGAGATGATGGGAAGGCTGGAGCAGCTCTGCTCTGGAGACAGGCTGGGAGAGTTGGGGGTGTTCAGCCTGGAGAAGAGAAGGCTTCAGGGAGACCTTAGAGCACCTTCCAGTGCCTGAAGGGGCTCCAGGACAGCCCCTTACCCTACTGGTATTCCACACAGAGCTCCCTCTGGCTTTGGCACCAAGGTGTCTCCAGGAAGATTCCATTCCTTGCCTTTCCTTTGGTGTGCCTCAAGTACTATCACAGAATCACAGAATCAACCTGGTTGGAAAAGACCTCGAAGATCATCAAGTCCAACCATCACCTAAATCCACCCACCATAACCTTTATCTACCCGTTAATGCTTAAATCATGTCCCCAAGGATCACATCTCTATTTCTTTTAAACACTTCCAGGGATGGTGACTCCACCACCTCCCTGGGCAGCCTGTCCCACTGTCATTTTGCTCCATCTGTGGATCTTGTTACATTAGCTGAGATGGCAGCAGTTTGGTTGTGAGCAGAGAGGTTTGGGTGTTGGCCTTGGTGTCATCTGCACATGGATCGTGTGACTGTGATTCAGGAGTGGGATTGTATCATTTATACACTCATCTGTAAAAACTGGAGGAAATATGTGTCTACAAATATATGAATAGGTGCATAGGACAAGGGGCAGTGGACACCAACTGGAGCACAGGAAGTTCCACCTCAACATGAGGAAGAACTTCTTTCCTGTGAGGGTGACAGAGCCCTGGGACAGGCTGCCCAGAGAGGCTGTGGAGTCTCCTTCTCTGGAGACTTTCAAGACCCGTTTGGATGCCTTTCTGTGTGACCTGCCTGAGGTGGCCCTGCTCTGGCCACTTGGTGATCTTCAGAGGTCCCTTCCAACCCCTGACACTCTGTGATTCTGCACTGGTATCAAATCAATCTGTCCCCAGGGATGTGACAATTGTCTGTCCCCTGGCAGTGGGCGTCCAGTGACCAGGGCTCAGACTGGGAGTTTCCATCTATGCTGGTGGTTTCATGTAGGCTGGAGGAGATCAAAAGGAGTTGAGTGCTGCTTTGGGTAACTGGCCTGGAAACAAACTGCTTCTCAATTGCCATTTAGTATGATTTGTCCTTTGTCACCACTAACCCCTGGATAGTTCTGACCCAGCCATGCCAGTGGACACCATGGTTAGTGGTGGCTGGAGCCTGACAAAGGACCAGACTTTATTCATGTCAGACTCTTTCTTCCCTAACATTTCTTCCAGTGCTTGAGCTTTGTTATTTTATGTAGGATTTCCATTCATCGTGGAGTTTTGGTAAAATTCTGCTCTGTTTTGGGGCAGCCCTAACCTGCAGTTGGCTGTCAGCTTTTAGGCCCCAGGGACTTGGCCCTGCAGAGGGGTAGTGGCAAAAGGAAAAAATAACTTCCTTAGAGAAGACAGATTTTAAAAAGGAGCATAAAAGATCTAGATGATCTTGAAGGTCTTTTTCAAGAGCACATAGCAATAGGACAAGGGGAATGGATGAAAACTGGAAGAGGGAGATTGAGGTGAGACATGAGGAGGAAATTCTTCCCTGTGAGGGTGGTGAGACCCTGGAACAGGTTGCCCAGAGAAGCTGTGGCTGCCCCATCCCTGGAAGTGTTGAAGGGCAGGTTGGATGGGGCTTGGAGCAACCTGGTCTGGTGGGAGGTGTCCCTGCCCATGCAGGGGGTTGGATCTAGATGATCTTTAAGGTCCCTCCAACCCAAACCATTCTATGATACGATTCTATGAACTTGGTAACCTCACCCCTAGGAAGGACCTAAAAAAAACCCACCCAACCCCCCCTTTTCTCTTTACACTCTCACTCTTATGTTGTCCTTTGGCAATGGATCCAGAACTTGATGTCTGAGCTCAAGTTTGAAAGCTCCTACTGGAGAAAGAAAAGCCAGGCTGGTGAGTCAACCTCACAGTATAAAACTGAGGCACATCTCCTTAATATATTGAGCCTGGTGTGTTGCTCTCCTTAGAAATTCTCCTTTGCCAGCTTGTGTTTCTGCTGCTGTGTTTCTTACCCAAATATCTGAGGGAAATAAATGCTGGTGTGTTTTGTCCCTGGCTCTCCTCTTCAGTGAGCCAAATCCTTCAATCAAGCTCTGCTGGTTGTTGTTTTTTTTTCTCCTGTAATAGGAAAAAAGATTTGCATAAGTGTAGTTATGATCATGTTTGTGGTTGGGTTTAATGTCTTGGCTTCGTTTCAGTCCTTCAGATCCCTAAATCAGGTTTGATTTGCTGGTGCTTAAACATGGCTTTTTTTTTTTTTTTTTCCCCACCTTGTTCAAAACAGATGCATTGAGAATGATCTGAGGCAAATTTCCCTGTAAATCTGCTTTGTTCATTAAATCAGGCTGAAACCCTTGGCTCCTGGTAGTTACATGTGATAATTTATTATCCAAATAGGAGGTTTTAGTGCTAAATTAAGTGAGGGGGGAAAAAAAAGAGGAGAGTGTTGGTGTGAATTCCTCCATTTCCAGTTCTTAGTGAGTCCCTGTGCTTGGAGGCTCCTGGGTAGCAAGCCCTGCTGATGTGTCTGGTCTCACAAGATGGACAGACCCATGGCTGGTCCTGCCCTGCTCCTCTGCCACCCGTACCCCCTCACCTGTCCCCACAGGGTGGCTCCATGGGCTCTGGTGTCCTGCACCCCATCCCCTCTGCTGGAGGGGACTGATGTGGGGATGGGCTGTGACCTGCTGTTGGGGTGTGGGTTGGGACTGCCAGGCTGGAGCTGGGGTTTGCAGGCACTGGGCATCAGCTGGGTCAGGCTGGAGACAAGGAGGCTGAGGGGAGACCTTCTGGCTCTGCAACTGCCTGAGAGGAGGTTGGAGCCAGGGGGGGTCGGTCTCTGCTCCCCAGGAACAAGTGGCAGGACAAGAGGAACCGGCCTCAAGTTGTGCCAGGGGAGGTTGAGGTTGGATCTTGGGAAGAATTTCTTCCTGGCAAGGGTTGTCAGGCCCTGGCCCAGGCTGCCCAGGGCAGGGCTGGAGTCCCCATCCCTGGAGGGGTTTCCAAGCCGTGGAGATGTGGTGCTGAGGGACATGGGTCAGTGGTGGCCTTGGCAGGGCTGGGGAAACAGTTGGACTGGATGATCTTCAAGGTCCTTTCCAACCAGAACAATTCCATGATTCTGACTGTGTCCAGGGGTAAGTGGCATCCATCAGGTGATGGGGTCATGCCCCAGATGGTTTCTCCCTGGGGAACACAGAGTTTCTGTACAGCACTGCTTAAGGACCAGCTCGGATCAAAGCCCCTTCTTGATTCATCTCCTAGAAAGTAGAACTTCTCCTTCTTTGAGATGCTATTTTTAACACCCTGCAGAGAGTGAGGTGGGATTTGGGACTGCATCAAGGGCTTCTCCTGTAGCAGTGGCCACTACCACAGCTTCTCCTGCTCTCCACCACCCTCCCGTGGAGCCACATGTTCCATTTGCATCCTCAGAGTCTGCGACGTCCCCAGGAGTTCCCGTGGCTGGGGTAAAGCTTCTTTCAGCAGAACCAGCTGGAGCTCAGACATCCCCCCCCAGCTGTGGTGGCTGGATCATGCCTTTGTGTAGCACAGACTCCCGAGGACAACACTGACATGGACCATGTTGTTCCCAGTCCCTGCTCCCTGCTGTGCCATGAGCTGTGCTGCTGCCTCCAGATGCTGGGAAAAAAGAAAACCCTTCCACGTTAGAAAATGTCACCTTAAAGAATCTGGCCTCAAAAAGTGCTGCTGGTACCAGGCTAATGGGACAGGTCATTTTTTGAGCTGTAAAGCCTGGAAATGATCAAAGTGACGTGCTGGTTTGCCTGCAAACCCAGGTTTTTTGAGGCAGAACATGAAGTACTTGGAGAGATGTGCGTGGGGAGAGGCAGCAGAGACAACTGCTGCTTTGCTCTGGAGGGACTAAATGAGCTCAGACCTGAGCAGTGGTGTTTGAGTGGCTGCAAGGAGCTTCTGCCATCACAATCCTTTTCTTTCATGCTTCAGTTAGTGGCTCCAGCTCTTATCTTGCCACCCAGCTCGAGCCTTCCAGTGCCTGAAGGGGCTCCAAGAAAGCTGGGGGGGACGTTTGACAAGTGGTTGTAGTGAGAGGACAAGGGGGAATGGATTAAAACTGGAAGAGGGAGATTGAGGTGAGACATGAGGAGGAAATTCTTGGCTGTGAGGGTGGTGAGACACTGGAACAGGTTGCCCAGAGAAGCTGTGGCTGCCCCATCCCTGGAAGTGTTGAAGGGCAGGTTGGATGGGGCTTGGAGCAACCTGGTCTGGTGGGAGGTGTCCCTGCCCATGCAGGGGGTTGGATCTAGATGATCTTGAAGGTCCCAATCCCAACCCCACACATTCTATGATTCTATGATTCCCTTAAATCCACTTGGCATACAATCACAACCTGCATTTCCCCATATTCCCCAGCAGCAGCTCCCTGTAAATCCCCATTTCCATGCTGGGAGCCCAGGGAGCAGCTCTGCCTTCCTGGAGGTGGTGCTGGAGGTGGTGGTGATGTGCCTGCAGCTCTGAGCAGCTCCTCTCAGAAGCCTTGCCCATCTCAGAGGTACCAGCCTGGTCTCAGAAAGGTAACACCCATTTTCCCCTGGATGTGCTGCATGAATCCTTTTCTTCTCCAGCATTTCTCTCAAATAAGGGCTCCAGTGGCTGACAGCAAAAGAAAAAACAACCAAAAAAATTCTAAAAAAAGATCCATCATGATCATATTTACTGGTGACCTACTTAAAATCCTCTTTCCTCACCCTCACTTAGTGTGAAAATGCTGGCTGGCTTGCAGCCTCCAAGGCATTGCTTGCAGAATGGTGATGAATGCAAAACGGGGCCCCTCGTTTGGTTAAATGGTCATTTCTGAAAAGACACGTTTCAGTTTTTTCTTTTTATTGCACCATTTAGACTTTTTGTTTCACCCCCCACTTATG
Source organism: Hemiprocne comata (assembly GCA_020745705.1). Taxonomy (NCBI): domain Eukaryota; kingdom Metazoa; phylum Chordata; class Aves; order Apodiformes; family Apodidae; genus Hemiprocne; species Hemiprocne comata. The sequence goes on from CM036609.1 coordinate 1,973,104, forward strand.
ATGTGTCTCCCTGCTCAGAAGCCTTTGTGTTCTGATTGCAGGTGGTGCTGTTGTTTGAAGAGATGCCATTAAATCATGGGATGCCTTAACCTTTTGATTTTTTTAAAATGTTTTTCTTGAGGGAAATGAGGCTTCTAGCTCTGTCCTGGGGGCTCTGAGCTGTGTTGTCAAAGGCCTCTGTTGAGCATCATTTTTTTCCTGATGAAGATGATCTGAGGTGATTATTGAACAAGTGCTTTATACCTACTCTGGTATATTTTTGTAGGGTTCTTGTAAATGGGTTTGCAGTCCAGGGTCATAGAATCATAGAATGGTTGAGGTTGGAAGGGACCTTAAAGATCATCAGGTTCCAACCCTCCTGCCATGAGCAGGGACACCTCCCACCAGCCCAGGCTGCACAAGCCTCATCCAACCTGCCCTTGAGCACCTCCAGGGATGGGGCATCAACAACCTCCCTGGGCAACCTGTTCCAGAGCCTGTCACTGGGATCAGCACTGTGCCTATTCCATCTCTCGAGTTGTCTTGTTCCTGTTTTTTCTCTTTACAAACTCACTCACAGGAAGGCTGGGATGTTTCCACTTGCTCACCCGTGCACTGGACTAGGGCTGTTAGGCAGAAAGGATGTAGTTACACTGGCTCCCACAGAACCACAGAGTGGTGGGGGTTGGAAGGGACCTCTGGACATCATCTAGTCAGAGCAGGGTCACCTACAGCAGATGAGGAGGAGCTGGTCAGGCTGGAGCACAACCAGGAGAACAGTTTGGTGCAGGTGGAGGTGCCGAGAGCTGACTCAGGAGGAGGAGCCTCATCTCCTGGTGCCAGTCCTTAGTCACTGCCCTCTCCCGGGGGAGGGACAACTCCTGCTCTTCATAACATGAGGTAGAAGCCTTTGGAGTGGGTGTCACTGCCTCCTCATGGAAATTGGGGGGCGTGTGCCTGTTCTCAGGCACAAAGAGCACGGCGCTGGAGTCCTCATCGCTCTTCCCTGGGGCGCACACAAACCAGCAGGAAATAAACAGGGATTAACTGGAAGAGTTGCCAGAAAAGTTCTTGCCTCCAAACGTGGCTTGCTGGAAGGAAGAAATCAAGATGACAGTGAGGAATATTGCCCACCTGACTCTGTGTCCATAGGAGTTAATCTGGGCAGATCAAATGGAATATTTAAAAGCCCACGGAGCAGCAGCCGGGAGGAAAAGGCTCCAGTGTTGTTGACCTACAACCAGTGGGGTTTTGATGTAAACCATCTTCATGTAGACACCCTGACCCCCTGGCTGCCTGTGCTCTGCTGCCTGGGTTCACCTTTAAGTGCACACAGGGCGTGTTCCTCATTAAGGAGCCCTGATCAGCAGTCGTGTCTTATCTCCTTATCTTCTTTAATTTCACTTAATCTTCCGGAGCCTGTGGTATAAATTAATATCCTCAGTCCACAGGGTGCCTTGCATAAAGCATTTGAACATAGAGATGGCCCAATATATCCTGTAACAGAGCTGTGATTCATAGGCTATTACATGTTAAATCTGAGGTGGAAGTCAGCTAACGAATTTAGACAAAGTAATTAGATTCTGGATTACATGCACAAAAGATACTTTTTTTTTTTTTTTTCTTTCCCCTCCTTGTTTTTTTCTTGTGTGAACTCAGATGAGCTGATCTTGGAGAAGGGGAAAGTGTTCTTCCTCCTCCATCACCCTGTCCAGGTATCTGCTGAGCAGGCTGAGGGAAGATTTCCAGGGGTGGCTTCATCCTGTCACTGCCTTGCACCCTTCCAGAAGCTGCTGGTTTGCAAACGGGCCTGGGGGAGACTGTGGTTTCTCATAGAAATGTGTTATATTTGTGTTTGTGTAGATCACTTTGATAGTATAAGATGTTTCATAGAGTCATAGACTGGTTTGGGTTGGAGGGACCTTCAAGATCATCTAGATCCATCCCCACTGCATGGGCAGGGACACCTCCCACCAGACCAGGTTGCTCCAAGCCCCATCCAACCTGCCCTTCAACACTTCCAGGGATGGGGCAGCCACAGCTTCTCTGGGCAACCTGGGCCAGGGTCTCACCACCCTCACAGGGAAGAATTCCCTCCTAAGATCTCATCTCAATCTCCTCTCTTTCAGCTTGAAACCATTCCCCATGTCCTATCCCTCCCTGCCCTTGTCAGAAGTCCCTTCCCAGCTGAAGATGGTTTCAGCCCAGGTTCCATCCCTCAGCCTGGGTGTGCAGATCAGAGGGCTGCTGGCTGGGGAGGCTGAGCCTGTTGGCCAGGGGACAACCATGTCTGACCCCAGGTCTTCAGGGTCAGCAGTGCAGGTACCAAACCCCCAGTCCTATCACACCCCAGCTGCAATTTCAGGAACTCCAGCGCAGCCTCCCCAGCCAGCCTGGCTATTTTTAACTTGGTTTCCTAGGGAAACAGGGCTTTTATGTGGCTGCTGGATCCTCAGATCTGACAGTGAGGGAGCAGGGTAGCAAAGATCATTCTAAGTTGTGTGAAAAACACTCGTTTTGATTAAAGAGACAAACTCTGTGATCTCTGTGCAGCCCAAGGTCGGGCAGCCCAGCCGCCCTCTGGCCCCGCTGCTCCACCAGCCCTCTGAGAAGAACCATCACCTCATGGAAATGCAGTGTGGGGTGGGGTGAAGGGTGCTGAGGGACCAGGCAGGGGTGTGAGGAGTGCAAGGCATGATTTATTTGGGGCTTTGTGAGGTTTTTAGGAAAACAGGCTGAGCATCTTGCCGGATGGTTTTAACAGAAGCACAAAAGATGCTTTTGGGGTGCCCTCCAGCCACATGCAGGACATGGCAGCATCTGCTGAATGGATCCTTCCATTTTGATTTTTTTTTTAATATAGAAAAGGGGTAAGGAAAGATATTTTGTTGCCTGAACCCAGTGCTGCTCTAAACTTTACAGCTACGTGTGAGATAGACAATGCAGGCACAGGGGGGCACTTGGTGTTGGCATCCAGATCCAAGCAAGGACACTTCCCTCCCAGGAACTTTTGAAGAGGACAAAATGGGTGAGTGAAAGAATCAGAGACTGGTCACCTCAGCAGCCAGCACATGTCCTGTTTTGCCTTGTGGAGTGTGTCAGTTTGAGGGTGATACAGGAGAGGACCTCATGTTTGCCAGAGTTACTCCACACAAGGTGCATCCAGGCACAGGCATGACCTCTCAGGGCTCAACTCAAGGTTGGGTTTTGAAGGAGACTGAACTAGTAGACAGGAGTGGGGTTAATTTTCCTAAGCAGAGATGTTCTGTGCCGTTTTTAAATGCCTTGTAGTGTGTCAGGAATCCTTGTAGGGCTGGTAGGTGGGACACAGGACCTAAAGGAGACCTGTGCCTTTCTGCAGGGGCAGCTGGAGGCAAGGGGGTTTACCCCAGGGCCTCTAAAGTGGCACTGGGAGCCTGTGGTTAGGACCCTAATTCCACCATCCATCTTCAAACCTGAGCAGATGTCTCCACTAGTTGTAACTGACACTGCTTTGGGACAAGTGGGACAGGGATGGTATTTCCCAAAGTGTTCATCAGCTCCTGGTGTTTACTTTAGTTGGACACTTGCAGTTTGGAGGCATGTGTGTTTGCCCAGCTGCTGGGCTGGGTGGAATTTGCCTCAGACTGGAATTAATTTTCTTTATAATGAGGATTTACATGAAGGTTTTGAATGTTACTCGTCCTCTTGTGCCTCTCCTGCAGTTCCACCGGTACCGTAGCTGCAAATTGGCCGGGGAGACAATGACTGACAAGACAAAGGAACAGAACACACATGGGTGAGCTCAGAATAGGGCAGAAAAATCAACCTGGAGGGAGCAGGCTTTAAAGAAAGCTTAGAGCAGTCCTGGTACCTCAGTGGGACTAAAGTGGGACTAAAGTGGGACCTAAGTGACCAGCTTAAAGCCAGGCTGTGCTCAGGTACACGTTTATAAACAGTAGGTGTTGGGGATGTAAAATCATGGACTGGTTTGGGTTGGAGGGACCTTAAAGATCATCTAGATCCAACCCCCTGCATGGGCAGGGACACCTCCCACCAGACCAGGTTGCTCCAAGCCCCATCCAACCTGCCCTTCAACACTCCCAGGGATGGGGCAGCCACAGCTTCCCTGGGCAACCTGTTCCAGGGTCTCACCACCCTCACAGGGAAGAATTTCCTCCTCATGTCCAACCTAAATCTCCCTCTTCCAGTTTTAATCTATTCCCCCTTGTCCTCTCACTCCTGCCCTTGTCCAAAGTCCCTCCCCAGCTTTCCTGGAGCCCCTTCAGGCACTGGAAGGTGCTCCAAGGTCTCCCTGGAGCCTTCTCTTCTCCAGGCTGAACACCCCAACTCTCCCAGCCTGTCTCCAGAGCAGAGCTGCTCCAGCCCTCCCATCATCTCTGTGGCCTCCTGTGTCACATCATGCTTGACAGTGAATAACAAGGATCTCCCACTGGTGTGAAGGTACGTGCTGCAGCTGGAGGCTGAGTAGCTGAGTAATTGCACAGTGAATAATTAGTGTTAATGACTCCTTTCGGTGCTGGGGGCTTCAACTTTATCTCCCTTGTGTGTGCATTAAGCTGGGGAGGAGTGCTGCTGGTGGTGGCAGCTCGGCAGCAAATCTGCCCCTCTGGAGGTCCAGCAGTGTCCCTGTGGTGGGACCAGCAGGATGAGGTGGAGATGGAAGGTCACAAGGTGTCGGGAGCCCAGTGTGTGCACAGGCAGCAGCAGGACTGGTTTAGATGCTGCTTTAGGGAGCCACAGGACACAGAAGAAGGAAGGGGAGAGGTTTGTGTTCTCTGAGATGGAGCTGGGAGCTGCTGCCATCACTGCCCATGAGCATGGGGGGGTGTGAGGGGCTGTGATGGAGACCTAGAGGTGACCCAGGCAAGGTCATCACTGTTATTCCTGTCTTGTCTATTGCCACGTATTTACTTTAAATAAAATGCAAGTGCTTTTGTATCTATGAAATTGGAGAGACCTGCTATGGTTAATGGCTTTGAGGTTACACCCAAAGCTGTTACCATCTCTTCTAGATGTGACTGCCAGGCCTGAGCTGCTTCTCATCCTGCCACCTACCTGGTCAGGAGCCTGTTCCCAACACCAAGGAAATCTTCTGTTAATGGCCTTGCTGCTCTTTACCCCTCTGCAGATGTGCCACACTGTGCCACACTCCTGAGTGCTAGAGGGAGGACAGGGGAAGGAGCCAGTAAGTTATTGGAGGTGTGTGGCTTCAGAGGAGCTAAAATGCCAGGAATTCTTCTAAGCCTCCAGTATTTCATACAGGAAAGGTGGGGAGGGACTTGGGACAAGGGCAGGGAGGGATGGGATTAGGGGGAATGGATGAAAACTGGAAGAGGGAGATTGAGGTGAGACATGAGGAGGAAATTCTTTGCTGTGAGGGTGGTGAGACACAGGAACAGGTTGCCCAGAGAAGCTGTGGCTGCCCCATCCCTGGCAGTGTTGAAGGGCAGGTTGGATGGGGCTTGGAGCAACCTGGTCTGGTGGGAGGTGTCCCTGCCCATGCAGGGGGTGGGACTGGATGATCTTGAAGGTCCCTCCCAATCCAAACCAGTCTATGATATGAAATACAGAGTGTGAGTGATGGGATGGCCAACACTGACCTAGTTTCTGGGTGTGGTGGTTTGTTGTTTTACTTTTAAAAAATATTTAATAAAAAATAGAAAAGCTTTTTGCCTGTCCTGTTGGCTTCTAAGGGATGTTCTTTTTGCAGGACACTGCTCCCTGAGAAGCCAACTTCCTTGGGTATTGGTTAAAGAATTCAACCAAATGGAGCTTGGTGCAAACTTGAGTGCAGATTGGGAGGAAATTTGTCAGCAGTCCAGCTATCTTCTGTTCTCCCAGCATTTTTCTTCCTGTAGGTGTAAATCAGCTTAAAGTCTTTGTCCTGAGGAGGAACCTGGAGTATTTGTGGATGTTGCACAGTTGATGCCAGGGGCTGAGCACTTGAGTTTAGTGCAAGAGCTTCAGGTGCAAGAGTTTCTGCTGCAAAACCTGAGATAATTTGCTGTGCTTGCCAAGTTATTGGGGTTTAATCTGTTGTACCCTGTGTTTTGCTTCGTTGTTGCTGCTGGGGAGGTTCCTGAGCTGCTCTGGGACTGCCCCACAAATGGGGATCCACCAAACCCCAGCAGACACCTGAGAGCCACATCCTGAGCTGGGGCTGGCAGGGTCTGCTCATGCTGGGGGGTTGGGTGCTTGGAAATGAATTCACTCTAACTTTAGAATTGATTAACCCAGAACAAAACCATCCCCAGTCTTGGGGTGGAGGTGGTTTATGAATAGTAAGGAGGGAAGGGAGTGAGATGTCAGCCTGAAAAAGGCACGTTACAGGTGAACATTGCATTTCTTTTTTATTTTGGGAGGCCGTGCCTTCTAACACAGGTGTCCCAGGCTCCCAGTGGGCACTCCAGCAGCACTGGAACAGATAAAGCCTAAGGATTAGGTCCTTTTCTTCTGAATGCCACCCCTGGTGGTGTCACAGCCAGTTCCTCCTCTCTCTGCTCGTCCTCCCTCAGCAACCTCCCAGGCAGGGAAATGTGTGTGTGCTTGACAGCAGCCAGCAAAAGGACATGGAAGGGCTGGGTTTGACTTGCCTTCCCATCAGTGAGGTGTTTATTTGGGTATCTCCAGCAGTTCATTTTTCATTTAGTTTATTCCTTAGTCATCTCTCCCTCTGTCAGCCTCAGGGGTGGAGTGGGGACAGACAGAGGGACAGGAAGAGTGACTGTACCAGGTAACCAGCTCAAACACACCTTCTTTTTCAAAAGGCAAACTGGCATTTCCTCTTGCACTCCCAAGCCACCAAAATATTACCTGTCAGTGGAGGGGAATTTGGGAAGGAAAACGTTAAATATACAGCAGCTTTTTGGGGTTTTTTAACAAGAACTTATTTTTAACTGTAACATTTCAGGGGGAAGTTTGTGACTTTCCTCTGCCCTTACAAAAGGTCAGCTCCCCTCTCCAGCAGCCCTTGGTGCCAAACTCTGCTGCAAATTCCTGCTTCCAGCTGGAGCCTTCGCCAGCCTCACCAGATCCCACAGAATCACAGGGTGATGAGGGTTGGAAGGGACCTCTGGAGATCATCTAGTCCAACCCCTGGCCAGAGCAGGATCCCCTAGAGCAGATCCCAAAGGAACATATCCAGGCATAGAGTCACAGACTGGTTTGGATTGGGAGGGACCTTAAAAATCATCCAGTCCCACCCCCTGCATGGGCAGGGACACCTCCCACCAGACCAGGTTGCTCCAAGCCCCATCCAACCTGCCCTTCAACACTTCCAGGGATGGGGCAGCCACAGCTTCTCTGGGCAACCTGTTCCAGTGTCTCACCACCCTCACAGGGAAGAATTTCCTCCTCATGTCTCACCTCAATCTCCCTCTTCCAGTTTTAATCCATTCCCCTCATCCCATCCCTCCCTGCCCTTGTCCAAAGTCCCTCCCCAGCTTTCCTGGAGCCCCTTCAGGCACTGGAAGGTGCTCTAAGGTCTCCCTGGAGCCTTCTCTTCTCCAGGCTGGACACCCCCTACTCTCCCAGCCTGTCTCCAGAGCAGAGGTGCCACACCACTCCCCTATTGCAAAAAAAAAATCTGTGCCAGTGCAAATTTGTCTATATAAAAAGTATTTTTTCAGCCCCACATCCATCCCTGTGTGCATCTCCCCACCTCGTGCTGCTCCTGGGAAGGGCTGTGTTCAGCCACAGCCTCCTGCAGGCAATGCCTGCCCTGGGTGGGCACTGGCTTAACTAGATGGGTTTGATTAAACTGGAGTGAGTTGTTTTGTGTCTAGACAGGCTGTGAATGCAGGTGGGTTTCGTTGTGTAACCAGTTGGTGAAGGATCTTCTGCTGGGGCTGACGCCCTGGCCCGTCCCCTCTGAGGTGTGCTGTGCTTGGCCCAGGCTCTGTTGAAAGAGGACTAATGGGCTTTGGTTCCTTGTTTCCTCTGGGGCTCTGTCATCCTCCTTGTTTCCTTTCCAACAGACTCAGAACTGCTCTCCCAAGGTACTTGCCCAGCTGGAATCTCCCTAAATATGCATCAAGTCCCAAGTCAGGTCTTCACAGATTCCCAGGAGCAAAGCACACCAGAATGTTTAAACAGGAGCTGTATACATTTGTAAACAAAGGTAACAAGCCGAGGAAGAGGTGGTAGGTGATGAAATGAAGGTGAGGAAAGGAGCAAATTAGATCCCTGATGTGTAGCTGCCCTTTCTCCAGCTTCTGAGGCACCCTCGTGGCTGATGAGTCCAATTGCTGTGTCACCTGGAACACCTTCAGAGGCCGGGACCGGTGGGTGTTGTCACTGGGGATGGCAGCAGTGACTGGAAGAGCTTGGGTTGTTGGCAGGCTGCAGGCTGTGTGTGTGGTTATGCAGAGCAGTGTCTGCTGGCTTTTCCAAGTCAGGAATTTAAAAAAAAAAAAGAGGGGGGGGGGGAATAAAGAGGGGGTTGTTCTGCAGAGGAGTTGAAAGGCAAAAGGCTTTAGCCAAACACTTCTCCCTTCGTGGCCCCGGCAGTGGCCGTTTGTCATCCAGAGTGAGCCACAACCAGCTTTCCTCCTGCCACCTGGGATGGTCATCCCAGTTGATGCTTGCCTGCCTGGGACTTCATAGAATCATAGAATGGTTTGGGTTGGAAGAGACCTTAAAGATCATCTAGTTCCAACCCCCTGCATGGGCAGGGACACCTCCCACCAGACCAGGTTGCTCCAAGCCCCATCCAACCTGCCCTTCAACACTTCCAGGGATGGGGCAGCCACAGCTTCTCTGGGCAACCTGGGCCAGGGTCTCACCACCCTCACAGGGAAGAATTTCCTCCTCATGTCTCACCTCAATCTCCCTCTTCCACTTTCAATCCATCCCCCTCATCCCATCCCTCCCTGCCCTTGTCCAAAGTCCCTCCCCAGCTTTCCTGGAGCCCCTTCAGGCACTGGAAGGTGCTCTAAGGTCTCCCTGGAGCCTTCTCTTCTCCAGGCTGAACACCCCAACTCTCCCAGCCTGTCTCCAGAGCAGAGCTGCTCCAGCCCTCGGATCATCATGACTTGAAAACCAGTGTCTGATTCCATTTCTTCTCCTAAGAGGCAGGACAGTTTTATCATCAGCTTGGGTTCCTGCTCATCCCTGTTACCTGATTCGTTCCAGATGGGCACTAGGATGAGGTTATAGGGAGGATTTTTATTCACAATTACGCTCTGTCCTGCCTGGCTGGGGCTTGTGGTTCTTGCTCTGAGATACGGAGCAGAAGGGGCATTTCTGAAATTATTTAGAAAATGCTTTTAAACAGTTTGTTGTTGATCTCACCCTATACCTTAGGTAATGATACAGAATATCCATAAATCTGTTAATTGAATTCATAAGCTTTTTTCCAAAGGAAAGAGGAGATGCAAAGGGAAGTGCCTGGATTGCAGGGTCTGAGCAAGGTTCCCCTTGGGGGGGGGGGTCAGTTCTCCTGAAGTTTTGCTTCCTTCACCTGCACATAGGAAATTCCATCATCTCTCTCCTCTCTCCAACTCGCCCAGGATTCCCACCCCTTTTGGCATCCCTGGGAGGTTGGTTGCCAATGATGTGTTACTGCATCTTCTGCCTGAGTTCAAAGGAATTGGGTTAATGAGCACAAAGCAGAAAGTCAGCCATCAAATTATACTGGTGCTTGTTTGCTGCCTCCTGGATTTCCCATTTCATCAGCCTTTGATCCTTGTGATGCAGACAATTAAACACAGCAGCCATGAACAGAGAAAAAAACATGGTGACCTCACAGGCTCAATGGAGGCCTTTTGGATAATGTGCTCTTCAGAGGAGGCCAGAGACTGTCTGAGAGTGAGGAGGTGGGGAGGGGAGGAGACCAGAAATTAGTGGGAAAACTTCTGTCTGGGGAAACAAATGGATATGAAGAGAGGCTGCCCAGTTCCAGAAGGACAAGGAGCTGCTGGAGAGAGTCCAGCACAGGGCACTGAGATGCTGAGGGGCCTGGAGCATCTGCCTGTGAGGAAAGGCTGGGAGAGCTGGGGCTGTTCAGCCTGGAGAGGAGGAGCCTGAGGGGGGATCTCATCAGTGCTGCTCAATATCTCCAGGGGGGGCAGGAGGATGGGGCCAGACTCTTCCCAGTGGTGCCCAGTGACAGGACAAGGGGCAATGGGCACAAACTGGAGCACAGGAGGGTCAAGCTGAACATAAGGACAAACTTCTTTACAGTGAGGGTGGCAGAGCCCTGGGACAGGCTGCTCAGGGAGGTGGTGGAGTCTCCATCCCTGGAGACATTCCAAACCCACCTGGACGTGTTCCTGTGGGATCTGCTCTAGGGGATCCTGCTCTGGCAAGGGTTGGACTGGATGATCTCCAGAGGTCCCTCCCAACCCCTGACACTCTGTGATTCTGTGATCCTTAAATCCTTGGGTGCTTCAGCAGGCTGGGAAAAGTCAGCAGCAGAGTCAGAGGAGCGGGGAGTCGGGAAGGCTGCTCGGAAGGACGGTTTAATCCACAGGGATCATCACTGATGGAGTCAGCTGTCAGGCTTTGGAGCAAGATCCTGAACTGGGGCTTTTGTCTGGAAAAGCAGGAGCAGGGAAGCAGGATTGGAGCCCTGCTGGTGGACAAATAAAGCTGGAAAAGGAGCTGCTCTGGACTGCTGCTCTGGCATTGGGCGGGTGATGGCACAGTCCTCTGGAGCAGAGCAGGGATGTGCTCTCCATCTGTGGCTGGAATAACACATGCAATAGTACAGACCTGACCCAGGAATTAATCCTTTGCTTTCAGGGTGTTTAAATATTCATTGGAAGAACATCCTCTACCAGCAACTGAAGGGAGGCACAAATATATCAGGGAGTTTCAGGACAGCAGCAGCATCCTTCAGCAAACTGCCCTGCAGCATTCCTGCCCGGGCTGCCAGCAATCCTTTGCTGCAAGGCTGGCCCCGGGAGTGTTGAGCAAAGGAGTGCCAAAAATCTGGGATGCAGAGAGAAAATAACAGGGAGCTGAGGCTGCTTGTCAATGTGAGACACGCTGCCCTTGCTGCCAGGCTGCCTCTCAGCTCCTGTGCATGGCTGGGAAAGGGCTCCCAGCAGCACACGAAAGCTAAAGCTGCACCACGAGAAATTTTTCATGTTCATTTCACGAGGGAAACAATCTGATGAACTCCTGGTGGGGGGTGTTTTCCTTCCCAGCTGCTGGAGCCTCCACATCCTGCTGGTTTTGCTCCATGTTGTCAGTTGAGCGCCAGAGAGTAAGAATTAGAGGTCAAGGTCTGACTGAAAGTAAGAATTATGATTGAGGGCATCTTCATTGCTACTCCTGATTTAATGATGCTTTTTTAGCATCAGTGCAAAATACTCAGGGAGCTGGTGGAGTCGAGCACATCCTGTAACTGCATGTGTTGGGAAAATATATTTTTGCAGAGAAAGGCTGTTCTGTTCTCCCATGACTCAGGCCTGGTGGTTTGGAGCACAAATAGAAGCTCTGCAGCAGGGAGGATGTTTCCTCGGGGAGGAGGGGGCTGGGGGGGTGGGCTGGAGCTTCCGATCCTCACACGGGGAAGGGGGAAATTTTTAGCTTATGCAAACACTTCACTTCCTCCTCAAATGGCAGCAGCAACTTCACTGGTCCCAACACCGGAGATGATACTGTCATAAACTCTGCTGATCTAGTCAACAAGATGGTATTTACTTCAGCAGTATTAATAATCTCACCTGGCAAAGATCTTTATCTGTAAAATGGCACAATATTATTAGTGACATCTTGTATTTGTAAGGGGGGATCAGAGCCTGCATGTGGGAATTGCTTCTAATAGTTGGGACTGAATCATCTTTCGCAGCCTTGACTCAGCTCAGCGTGGAGGCAGAAGCTGAGCTGTGCAGATACTGGGGAAGGAGCTGCTGCCTGCCCTGCCCTGCCTGCAGCCTGCCTGCCCTGCCTGCAGCCTGCCTGCCCTGCCTGCAGCCTGCCTGCCTCCTCTCTAGCATCAGCATCACAGCGTTTGTCCTGCCCTCCTGCCTGCAGGGATCTGTTAGCATGGCTGGTGCATCCCAGTGCAGTTCCCCCTGCTTTAGCTTGGATGAGTGGGAATCCAGGGACCCCCAAGTGTAAATACAAATTCAAGCTGGGTTGGGTTGGGGTGGTTTTTTTCCTAGAAAAATTTGGTCTGGTAGAATATTTTCATCAGCTTTATTGCCTCTACAAACACTGGACTTCCCTCCCTGCCAGTGAGACCTTGGTGAGCAATACTTGTCTCCTGCAGGGTCGGAAGGCAACTGCCTGCCATGGGGGTGATCCCATCGCCTGAGCCCACCCCAGGGGGAAGCAGCCCCCCAGAACCCCCCCTGGGAAGAGGGGAGGGGGCTGAGGAGCAGCCATGCCTTGCAGGGATCTCCTTGGGATGTAGCCTGAGCATCTTTTGTTCCAGCCTTTCTAGGAAAGGGCTGGAGCGGAGCCAGCGCGGGATGGGAATGGGGATGGAAGGGAAAGCCTGGGAATGCAGAGGTGTGCAGGGGGCTCCCTGGCAAAGAGGAGGAGAAAATGGTGATGATTTATACTTGGACAGGCACGGGCTCGATTGGGGGTGCCAGGAATGACGGGGCCAGCGAGGTCCCTGCAGGGGATGGTTACCATGGCAACGGCAGCAGCATCTCAGCCGCTCCTGTCACACCCGCGGGTGAATTTTAAGGTGATCTTTAAGGTCTCTTCCAACCCTAGCCATTCTGTGATTAAATGGGTTCCTTACCAAATCCTCTACAATAATAATCACACCCCTGGCTGGGCGGTGGCAGGGCCGGTGGAGGCCCCAGTGGGTGGTGGAGGGGCCACTGGTCACTGAGGCCCTGGAGCCGCTCTGGGTTCCCCGGAGTGGGATGGGGAGGAGGAGGAGGGTAGGGGGAACCCCCCTGCACCCCCAGGAGGATGAAGTGAGTTGATTTTCTCTTCATTTTTAACCCAGTGGGCTGCAGTTGGGCGGGCTGGGTACAAACCTTCAGCGGGAAAATCACTCAGTGCTCTGAAAACTCCCCCTCAGCATCTGCAGCAGCAGCAGCAGTGGGTTGGTGGAGGCTCCTCAGACTGCACAGAAACGGGGAAATGGCACCAAAAAGCCCTTCTCTCACAAGTCCCATGGATTTGCTTGTGTTCTTTCACAGCGTGGGACTTAACAACAAAAGTCATCTTGCTTCTCCACCGTGGCTGTAACTCTGGGCAGCACCAAATGATATGATAATGTAGAGAATAATTTTCCATGCTGAGCCTCACCGTGGGGTTGAAGTGTCCTTTCCAATTATTGTAATCTCTCTCTCCCTTCCCCTCCTGTAATATTTTCTCCCCCTTACTGGCCAGAGCTAGAGCAAGGGAGACTAATCTATTTCCACATGTATCAAGGTTAAATCTTTAGAGGCAACCACATGTTTTACACATGGAGACAATGACATGATCTTGTTAAAAATAAGCCAACTCCTCCGCCTCAGTTCTGTGGCAATGACAGCAAAAAAAAATACATTTACTGGAGCACTCAGCTGCAATTTAAAAGTAAAATTAAGATTTCGTTCTGTTTGTCTGGTTTGACAAGATTTATTGAAATATTTCATTATGCAGCAGGTTCAAGAAAACCTCTCTCCAAAGTACACATGCAATTTAGAAAATGAAAGCCTGAAACAGTTTATTATTAGAAGGTGGGTTGGATTCTGTAAGGCTCCTACAAGAACATACATCATCTTGTACATTTTAGGTGTTTTTTGCAGCAGCTATTAAACTCTTGGCGTCCAAACCTGTTATTAAAACAGTGATTTAGGCTGAGAGAGGATAAATACTTTGAAGTCTGTTTAATGGCCTTAGTTCACTTCAGAATTCAGGCTCGAGACTAAGAGGAAAAGGAATTTAATTCACAAATGTTCCCTTCCTCTGGTTCTGTGTGTGTTTCTGTGCCAGGGAGCCTCGGGAGTGGGACCAGCAGGTTGCAGTGCAGGAGTATTTCTCTTTTTCTCTTTTCTGATAAGCTTTGAGGTGGAAATGTTTCACCTCCTGCCTTGCTTCCTTTGCATCGCCTTCTGGGTAACATCAGAGTTGAGGAAATGCAGAGTATTCTCTGCCTGGCTTCTTTTTGTGTCTTCATTGAAGGTTTCACTCAAGGAATAGATGTCAGCTCTGTGTCCACCTTGGTGCTCAGCTGCTCTCTCTGCTGAGGGGAAATTGCTGCTCGGGTAAAAACTCAAATCTATTTTTAAACAGCCCATGGTAGGTTTTTACTGTCCTGTCAGTTTTTTTCCCCTTCCTGTTCATGTTCTGATTAGAACCGACCTTCTGAGGAGAGGCTGAGGGAGCTGGGGCTGCTCAGCCTGGAGAAGAGGAGGCTGAGGGGAGACCTCATTGCTCTCTACAACCACCTGAGAGGAGGTTGCAGTGAGGTGGGTGTTGGGCTCTTCTCCCTGGTGACCAGTGATAGGACAAGAGGAAATGGGGTCAAGTTGCACCAGGGGAGGTTCAGGCTGGATATTAGGAAACATTTCTTCCCAGCAAGAGTGGTGAGGCCTTGGAACAGGCTGCCCAGGGAGGTGGTGGAGGCTCCATCCCTGGAGGTGTTAAAAAAACAGGTGGACGTGGTGTTTCAGGAGATGGTTTAGGGGTTACAGGGTGGATGGTTGGACTTGATGATCTCGACAGTCTTTTCCAACCTTGATGATGACTCTATGATTCTATGTTACCACGTCTGTCTGCATTATTTTCACCTCTCAGACACTCCTGTGCTGTTCTGGTGAAACAATGTGGTTTTCCTTGGTGATTTGCTCTGGCCCTGCAATTAACTCGGGGTGTTTGATCTGACCTGGGAGTGAAAGGACGTGCTGAGATGAAAGCAGATGGCCTGTCTGTGGGATGCACTTTGGATGCATCAGAATTGCCCTCTGGAACAGCTGCAGATGCAGGTCTGAGCACGTGCTGGTGTGGTAAGACCCAGTACAGGTAGTGCTGGTCAGACTGGGCTGCCAAAATAACTAGCCCTGCTGGCCCCTGGGCTAGGCCAGTGCCAGGGAACATCTCTTGGTGGAAGGGACTTCCCCAGCAAAGGTTCCTGTGCTGCTGAGATTATGCCAAATTCTCTTTTTTTTTTTCATTTTTTCCCTCCTCTTTCGGGCAGGACTGAGGTTATCCCCTATCCCTGTCATCTCTGTGTTATTGTCATGCCCAGCTTGGGATTTTTATGGGTTTTTTTCAGAAGAGGGTTTTGGTGGGACTGCACCAGTGTGCTCCAGCTGCTTTAGAGCATCCTTCACTGGCCTGGCTCTGGGGTTCTTCTGCCTCCCAGCTAAATTTCAATTTCCAGCTAAATTCCTTTTGTTGGTGTTACCAGCTTCTTTTGTATCTGATTCCTTCTACATCCACCCACCTTGCAGCAGTGCTGCCCATGACTTTCCCAAGGTGTTTCTCATGGGATGAGCCATAGAAGCTCACCCTGTGCCTGAAGAACACCAGGAGTCATCCCATTGTCTTTCAGAGCAAAATGGCAAACCCCCAAAATGAAGGTTTGGGGATGTCAGTGTCCACAATCTCTTCAGTTGCCTGCCAGGGTCTGGTTTGAGTGGAGCAGAACGTGCCATAGATGATTTTACCTTGAGTGTTTAGGTGTTTGCTCAGGAATGTCTTGCATGAATATGGAAAAATGATTCAATGTCCATTTGTTGGTGCAAACCAAAGGTCAGCTGGTCCCTGAACTTCTCAGGGAGTCTGGTCATACTCACCCTTCCCCAAAATACTACATGTGGGAGGTGGGGAAGTGCAGTGCTCAGAGCTCCTATCAGTCAGGTGAGAAAAGACTGAAATTTAGTTCATATCCTTGTTTTTAAATTTCTGCTGGAAAGAAAAACAGACTGTTCCACATGGACACCAAGTACGTGCAGGACAAGCCTGCTGAGTTTGGTTTGGCAGTGTTGGCTTTGCTGGGTGGAGTGTGATCAGGGTCTGGTGTTTGCTTTTCCCCTTCCCTTGTGAGATGGAAATGCAGGTGGGTGATCACTGAGATCCTCAGGGTGATCCCACAGGGAGCTGTGGCCAGCATGGTTGACACTGATAGAACAATCTTGGCTCCTGGAATTTGAGCTGGTTGTTTGAACAGAAGCATAACATGGCCTAGAGGTTCTCTGCATGAATGTGATCAGTGTTAACTGTCAGCAAGTAAAAAGGTGGGGTAGTGCAGAGTCCCCCTTTATAACCATAGAATCATAGGATGGTGAAGGTTGGAAGGGACCTTAAAGATCATCAGGTCCCAACCTCCCTGCCATGAGCAGGGACACCTCCCACCAGACCAGGCTGCACAAGCCTCATCCAACCTGCCCTTGAACACCTCCAGGGATGGGGCATCAACAACCTCCCTGGGTAACCTGTTCCAGAGCCTTCCTGCCCTCATGGTGAAGAATTTCTTCCTGATGTCTCACCTCAATCTCCCCTCTCTCAGTTTAAAACCATTCCCCCTTGTCCTCTCACTGCCCTCTCTGGTGAAAAGTCCCTCCCCAGCTTTCCTGGAGCCCCTTCAGGCACTGGAAGGTGCTCTAAGGTCTCCCTGGAGCCTTCTCTTCTCCAGCCTGAACATCCCCAACTCTCCCAGCCTGTCTCCAGAGCAGAGCTGCTCCAGCATCAGGAAGACCCCCCAGCATTAGGAAAGGCATGTCGAGGAAATGGTTTCTTCTCTCCAGAGTCTTCATAAATTCCAGTTTATTAGGTAACTGAGTGGTGAGGGTTCGAGCACCTCTCCTCAAAGACAGACTGACAGTTGGGGTTGTTCAGCATGGAGAAGAGAAATCCTGGCCCAGACCATGACAAGGAACTGGCTGGTGCCACAGTGCCAGGGGACAGCAAACCTTGGGTGAGAAGAAGATTTGGCTGCACCCGGGTACCAAAAACCTCCCCTTCTCCTGAAGCAGTAACACTCTTCTTTCCAAATATTTGTCTTATTAATCCGCTCGTTAGCAAATGAGTCTGTGGGGGAGCAAACCTCTGGCTCTCCAAGGGCCTGTGCAGCACTGGCACTCTGTCTCAAGTGCCATTTGTCACTTGGTCAGGGCTGGCAGGACAACCAGGCACACCACCAGGGCACAGAGGTGGGGGGGGGCTTGGCTGTTCGTGCTCTTGGCAGTGCTGGTGGGATGGGGTCAGGAGGTGGCCTTGGCCTGCAAGGAGAAGAGCAGGGTCTGTCAGGAGCCGGGGGGGGCACTCAGCGACAGTGGGTCACAGGAGAACCCTCTGGTTGGCCTTTGAGAAGGGAGATGGTGGAGAAGGGCTGTCACTGCAGAAGGAGAGGCAGGAGCAGGTGGAAGCAGGATGTTGATGGAGCATCAGGTGCTGGGAGAAAGTTGTCTTTTGTGTTTTCTTTGGCACCATGTGAGGGGTTTTGAGGGAGCTGAGCATGAGCAGAGGGCAAGTTGTGCCGTGCTGGTGTCCATTGGTTGAGCAACCCTCCTCAGGGCTGAAGAGCATGGGTAACTCCACAGTGTGCCCAGCCTCTGCCACATCACTCCAGTCCCTGCAGCCTGGCCACCCTTGCCCTCCTTCCCACCCCACTCCTAGCTGTTTGCCTTCC
Organism: Hemiprocne comata; assembly: GCA_020745705.1. Taxonomy (NCBI): domain Eukaryota; kingdom Metazoa; phylum Chordata; class Aves; order Apodiformes; family Apodidae; genus Hemiprocne; species Hemiprocne comata. The sequence continues at coordinate 1,990,619 of CM036609.1, forward strand.
TCATGCTGAGGACCACAGTAGTTCTTTTTTTAGAAAAAAACCTCTTTGGGTGAGCGTGGGGCTGGTCCCAGCACCAGCAGGTGTGAGAATGGATTGACCTGAGCAGCACCAGAGCCTTGTGTCTGGTTTCACTTTTACTTGATGAAGAAGCTACTCGAGCTGAGTCGAGCTGAGTCAAGCTGCTACTAAACCACTTTGTCAGCTCCACTTTATCACTTTCCAAACCAGCTTTGGGTCTTCTGGCAGCACGGCCAAGTTCCCCAGCAATCCAGGAGGAAAGAAGGGAATGGTTAAATTTTACTGACGCCCAGAAGCATCCTTGAGAACCATCCTTAGGTTGCAACCTCCCTCCTTGGATCTCGGGTGGGGGTTTCTGGTGGGTACCCATGACTGGGTGAAGCTACCCAAGATCCAAGAGCAAAGCATCCCCCTTCATTCCAGGGGTTTCCTGGCAGAGCAGAGGGGTGGAAATGGTGCAAAGGAAAACACTGACATGGATCAACTCTGCGTCCTCTCCTGCAGACAGGAGCAGCTTTGCCCATCAATCCCCATCCCTACAGCAACTTCTTACTTGACATTTTATTAACAGGAAGCCCATTTATGACTTGAAAATGCTTATTCACAGAATCTGTTCACACTTAAGGTTACATAAGGAGGCGCAGGCTGTTTTGCCTTCACGTTATCAAAACCCAACCACTCATTAAATGTAACCACAGCAAGTGCAGAACCAGCACGTGCCTCGTTAAAACCATCTTCATTTCCAACGTGCTGCTTCCCTGCCGTGGCTTATGCCCCCAGTTTTCAAATCAAGGCATGCAAGTGCTAATTGAATTTCTCCCGTCTGATGGCACAAGAGCAGATGGGCTGGAACAGCCTATTTTGGGGGTTTAAAAGCCATCTTTGACCTAAAAAATATTGACGTTTGTTGTAGGATGTTTTTTTGTGGACTCTCGATTTACCGGAGACATTTTGGTCCAGGTACTGAGCATTAATCTTGTATTTACTGCTTATTTTGAGGATTTTTTATTATTATTATTTTTTGAGTAAAACCAGAAAGATGATGAGAATTCAAGGAGGTACAATCTCAGCTTTATTTATTCCAGTCTGGGTTCTGTTTGTAAATACACCTCAAAAACTGCCAACACGTGTTAATTGTTCTGGTGAATACTTTGTGAGCTGCCAGTGATTTCACTACATCAAGTTGTTGATTTATTAATCAAACTACTCACACTATTTCGAAATTCTTGTAATTTGAAGGCACTTTAGATGCCGTGGAGTTAAGGAATCTGGAAGCTTAGTGTCAAAGGGCCTTTCTAGGTACTTCTCATTTAAAAAAAAAAACAACAACAAAACAACAACAACAACCCCGGCATTTTGATTTTGGTTCAGTAAAACGGTAGAAAATGGGCAGTAAATCTCTGTGGCAAATTGGCTGCAGTTTGAGAACAATTGAAATGGAAAGCATTGACTAGGCATGGGTTTAATTTCGGTTTTAATGAGCATTTTTGTAGAAGTAGTCTTTAAATCCCTCCTACAAAGCAATCAACACTCCGGAGGTAAAATTCCACCCCGAGGAATTGAGGAGGAGGCGGCTTTAAATAGCTGAGCACCCTCTTCTGCCTTTTGTCTGTGTCCTTGTGCAGGCAGGCAGCAGACAGCTCATCCTCTTTGTTTTTCATCTCCTGTGGATCCTGCAGATGAGGAGAAGAGATAAAAGGCCTGGAGCAAAGGCAGGAGGCTCCACTGTAGCGTTCAGCCCCCCAGGCTGGAGTTTCACAGGCAGGAGATGCTGTAATCCCATCTTCCTCCAGCCTTCCTGGAGCTGAAGGCTCTGCCCTCAGGTTTGGAACCAGCTGGGTGTCCCTCTTTGCCAAAAGCCATGGGCATACCCTGCCCCAGCCACCTTCGGTGACATCCTTGGCATCAGGAGATGCTCAGGGCATCGGGGATGAGCACTGGGGATGTCCCTGTCTCTGGAGAGCAGTAAATCCATTGCCCATGTCCATTCTCCCAATCTGCTTTTTATTTTGTCGGGGGTGGGGGACATGGGGGGCTCTCCCCTTGGCAGTTGGTTGTGCTCCCATCCCAGGTGGGCTGGGGTTTTCCTTCTAAAGCTTTTCTGTCCCATCTTGGGGAGGGGCTTTGGACAAGGGCAGGGAGGGATGGGATGAGGGGGAATGGATTAAAACTGGAAGAGGGGAGATTGAGGTGAGACATGAGGAAGAAATTCTTCCCTGTGAGGGTGGTGAGACAGTGGCCCAGGTTGCCCAGAGAAGCTGTGGCTGCCCCATCCCTGGAAGTGTTGAAGGGCAGGTTGGATGGGGCTTGGAGCAACCTGGTCTGGTGGGAGGTGTCCCTGCCCATGCAGGGGGGTGGGACTGGATGATCTTTAAGGTCCCTTCCAACCCAAACCAGTCTGGGATTCTGTGATATCAGCAGGATTGTGCTGTTGAGGGTTTCACTTTTGTCACAAGTCCCGGGTCACCCACAGGGTTTTTCCTTCCTGCTCTGACCTTTGCATTTAGAAACTAAAGTGGAATTTTTCGAAAATCCCTTTTGATGCTGTCACTCTGCTCACAGCCATACTGCAGCCCATCACTTGCCTTTTGGCTTTTCCTTGTCAGATAAACCTGGAAAGAAAAACCAGACTGAGATGAAGTCTGAAGCAGTAGCAGGTGTTGATGTCACACGTGAGCTGTGCTCCCTCTGGAGACAAACAGACCCGAACGGTTCAGTTCCTCAAAGATGTGGACCAGCCCATGAGCCTGTGGCCACACGAGTCTATCATGAGGCTGGTTTGGGTTGTGGTTTCCCCTGAAAGAGGATGTGGAGCAGCTGGGTACTCCCTGAGAGGTGACACGAGCTGTTCTGCAGCCTCCCCACTAAACATCTGCAGCACGGGAGGCTCCAGATCTCCCCTCAAACTCAACTGGGAACACTGGATCAGTGGGGCAGGTTGGGGACTTAGCAACAGATCAAGAGTGAGCAGATAAAGATGCTTCTCACCGTAGTAGGGAGAGCACCTGGATGCTTTCAGCAGTGAAAAGAACAACTAAGAGGCCAACACAACCAAAGTGCATCCTCACTGAGCTCCTGAGATCCTGCTGAACGGCTGTGGGAGTGAACATGGAGCTTGTGGTCCATAAAACACTGAGTGCTGTGTGAGAGCTTTGGGTGCTCTCCTGTCCATAAAACACCAAGTGCTGTGTGAGAGCTTTGGGTGCTCTCCTGTCCATAAAACACCAAGTGCTGTGTGAGAGCTTTGGGTGCTCTCCTGTCCATGAAACACCAAGTGCTGTGTGAGAGCTTTGGGTGCTCTCCTGTCCATGAAACACCAAGTGCTGTGTGAGAGCTTTGGGTGCTCTCCTGTCCATGAAACACCAAGTGCTGTGTGAGAGCTTTGGGTGCTCTCCTGTCCCGGGCTGCACATTAGAGACAGCAGCTCCTGCCATTCACAGCAACACCCAGTCTGCTTGGGGACACTTTCAGTTCCCAAAAGCAACTGGCTCCTCTTAAATGTACAGTGGGTGCAACGTGGTTTTGTTTGTTTGCTCGCGGCTTTGATAAAAATTCTGTTTTCTCATCCTACCTTCTGGTGGTGAAGGGCTGGGAGGGAGCGTGTGCCAGGCTGTCAGACCTGGCTCTGGGGGGTACACGGGGTGGAGTCATCAGTGAGTGAACTGCTTGTTCCTTGGATCGTTTCTTCAAATGTCTTGTGTCCTTCATCACACAGGCAAGTGTGCTTAGATCCAAGGAGGTTGCAGAAGGGGGCACTGGCAGAGCTGGGAGCAGGAATCATAGAATCCTGGAATGGTTTGGGTTGGAAAGGACCTTAAAAATCATCCAGTCCTACCCCCTGCATGGGCAGGGACACCTCCCACCAGACCAGGTTGCTCCAAGCCCCATCCAACCTGCCCTTCAACACTTCCAGGGATGGGGCAGCCACAGCTTCTCTGGGCAACCTGTTGCAGGGTCTCACCACCCTCACAGGGAAGAATTTCCTCCTCATGTCCAACCTAAATCTCCCTCTTCCAGTTTTAATCCATTCCCCCTTGTCCTCTCACTCCCTGCCCTTGTCCAAAGTCCCTCCCCAGCTTTCCTGGAGCCCCTTCAGGCACTGGAAGGTGCTCTAAGGTCTCCCTGGAGCCTTCTCTTCTCCAGCCTGAACACCCCAACTCTCCCAGCCTGTCTCCAGAGCAGAGCTGCTCCAGCCTTGCCTCTCATGCTGTCCAGCCCTGTTTCATCCAGAATGTCTTTGAAATTTAATACCCCTCTTCACTGTCCTTCCTTAGGCTGGTAACAGCTGTTCCAGCTCCTGCTCCAGCGTGCTCTGGAGAATCGTTTCTAAGTCACTGGCCCTGCTGGTGGCAGTTGACTTTCCATGTTGGGCTGTTAATCATCTCCTGTTACCACCTGCTCCTTTATCTGCAGTGGAAGTTACCTGTGGAGCAGACCTGGAGTGTTTAGGGTTCAGTTATCCAGTTTGTCTGTGGAAGGGAAAATGTGGTAATTAGGCAGTGGTTACCTGAGGAGCAAAGAACAGTCCTCAGGGTAGGACTTCCCTTCCTTCCTTCATTCCTCTCCTTTTCTACCCTTAATCCTAATAATTGGGAGGGTTTGGATGTAGAATATTGAAGTACTTGGTACAGTTGGATTGATTTGATGTCATGGGTGACACCAAAAGTGTTGTCAGTGTGGCCACCAAGAGTGGCCAGCAGGTCAGGGAGGTTCTCCTGCCCCTCTGCTCTGGCCTGGGGAGGCCCCATCTGGAGAACTGGGTCCAGTTCTGGGCTGCCCAGTTCCAGAAGGACAAGGAGCTGCTGGAGAGAGTCCAGCACAGGGCACTGAGATGCTGAGGGGCCTGGAGCATCTGCCTGTGAGGAAAGGCTGGGAGAGCTGGGGCTGTTCAGCCTGGAGAGGAGGAGCCTGAGGGGGGATCTCATCAGTGCTGCTCAATATCTCCAGGGGGGTCAGGAGGATGGGGCCGGACCCTTCCCAGTGGTGCCCAGTGAGAGGACAAGGGGCAATGGGCACAAACTGGAGCACAGGAGGGTCAAGCTGAACATAAGGACAAACTTCTTTGCTGTGAGGGTGGCAGAGCCCTGGGACAGGCTGCCCAGGGAGGTTGTGGAGTCTCCATCCCTGGAGACATTCCAAACCCACCTGGACGTGTTCCTGTGGGATCTACTGTAGGTGACTCTGCTCTGGGAGGGTGGTTGGACTGGATGATCTCCAGAGGTCCCTTCCAACCCCCACCACTCTGTGATTCTGTGCAAGACAGCCCCTGCTTGGGTTTAATACAAGTACCTTCAAGGAAGTGAGGGTGCTGATTTGCAAGGTATTTGCAGGACTCTTCAGTCTGGGGTTCAGGGAAGACCACCTTTATCAAGTCCAAATCAGAACTTGGTTTTAATTTAAGTAACATGTCAAGAAATGCAGCTTTGGAAGCTGTAGCAGTACTTGCTGGCTGACAAGTGCTGGCTGCAGCCTTGTTCACCAGGAACCACATCATTCCCAGGTAACACTCTCTGGGGTCCTGAAGCTTTGGTTCTGCTCTGGGATCACATCTCCAAGGACTCATCCTTGCAGCAGTGCACGTGGGTCACAGTTTTGGGGACCTCAGAGCTCACGGAGGAGAGGAAAAATCATTGCATAGGTTTTATTTTTGAGTATGGAACTGGAGTTTAATGAGCTTTTTATAAGGGGATATAGTGATAGGGTGAGGGGGAATGGCTTTAAACTGGAAGAGGGAGATTGAGGTGAGACATGAGGAGGAAATTCTTCCCTGTGAGGGTGGTGAGACACTGGAACAGGTTGCCCAGGGAAGCTGTGGCTGCCCCATCCCTGGAAGTGTTGAAGGGCAGGTTGGATGGGGCTTGGAGCAACCTGGTCTGGTGGGAGGTGTCCCTGCCCATGCAGGGGGTTGGATCCAGATGATCTTTGAGGTCCCTTCCAACCCAAACTAGTCCATGAATTCTGCTGACTTTGTGCTGGCAGCAGCTCAGTTCCTTGTGGGAGGGACAGAGAGAGTAAAAGAGCAAGAAGCAGCTCCAATTAGTGACCTCAGTGTTTACACTAGCCGAGGAGCAGTTAATTACCTGTCAGCAGCTTGCTTTCCCTTGGTCACAAGTGTTTACACACGGAACCAGTAATTCCAGCTGTTTCCCTCTTGTGCTGCAGGAATTGAGAGGTAATTATGTGCAGCAATTCTGAGGCAGGCAGCTCTGCCCGAGTGTGAGTGTCAGGTGAAGATGCATCCATCCCAGAAGAGACTCAAGTGTCATCACCACCTTTGGGAAACGCTGCTCTGAAAAGAGCCTTTCTCTCCTTTCAGCCCCAGGACCAGGGTGTGCATCTTCAGCCTTGGTGACTGGCTCCATCTCATCCATAACAGCTTCTCTGGCCACCTGACCAGTATTGATGGGCTGCAGGAGCTGCTTGTCCTCCAGAGCTGGAAAAATAACCTGTAACAGTGAATGAAAAAATACATCAAAAAACCAGAGAGACACCTCAAGCTTCCTGCTGACCTGAGAGAGCTGGGGATGCACACACAGGGTGTGAGCAGGGCAGCCCAGGCAGTGCCTCCTGAAAGCTCAGAAGTAGGTTTTGAAGCTGCCAGGTGGTTTGCAGGTGGGTTTTTGGCAGCCTGGCTCAGCAAGCAGCTCACACTGGCTGTGGAGATGCTGCACAGAGCTCGGCAGCGGGAGGTGGCTCCATGATCTGCACAAGGCTCTTGGCTCTTCTGGTCCATGACAGGGTTTTAGCCTTGGAGAAACTCGTGTGATTTATGGAGGGTTTGCACTGATCTCAAGGTCAGGCAGGCTCTGTCTTAGCATCTAATTTAATCACTTGCCCTGCACAAGCCATGGAAGTTCACCAGCGGTACCGAGATGGCTGAAAACCAAAGGCTTGGTGTAACGTGGCCATTGTTCAGCACAGCACCTTGCTGAGAGCAGGATCTGCCCCAAGACAGATGAGGGCCATGAGGGTGATCAGGGACTGGAGCAGCTCTGCTCTGGAGACAGGCTGAGAGAGTTGGGGGTGTTCAGCCTGGAGAAGAGAAGGCTCCAGGGAGACCTTAGAGCACCTTCCAGTGCCTGAAGGGGCTCCAGGAAAGCTGGGGAGGGACTTTGGACAAGGGCAGGGAGGGAGAGGACAAGGGAGAATGGATTAAAACTGGAAGAGGGAGATTGAGGTGAGACATGAGGAGGAAATTCTTCCCTGTGAGGGTGGGGAGACACTGGAACAGGTTGCCCAGGGAAGCTGTGGCTGCCCCATCCCTGGAAGTGTTGAAGGGCAGGTTGGATGGGGCTTGGAGCAACCTGGTGTGGTGGGAGGTGTGAGCCCATGCAGGGGGTGGGACTGGATGAGCTTTAAGTTTCCTCCCAACCCAAACCAGTCTGGAATTCTGTGAGGTCAGGGCAAGCATTAGCTCTGTTCTCCCAAGGGGTCACACCTACGCTCTCTCCTTTCCATCCTCTACCTTTCCATGTTGGGTTTTGTGTCCAACACCTCTCCAAGCTTGGTGGCCCAGTGCCCACGTGCTTGTGTACCAAGAGATCTGGCTGGTGTCTCACTCTGCCATCATCTCTGTGTTTCCAGCTGCTGTATGAAGGGACACCCTGGAGATCATCAACCCCTTTCCCATAGTATGTTCTGCCTGTAGAGCTGTTGGAGGTAGAGAAGAGAAGTTCTGGGACAGTGCAGGGGAAGACCAGTTCACTCCAGTGCAGACAGGAAGGGAGAATCATGAGACTCAGAGCAGATCTGCTTCTCAAAAAGATTGAGAAGGTTCATCTTATTTACCGAACCCCCTCATCAGCTGCCTCCCTCACTCGCAAACGAAAAATTACGACGCAAGAACCCAGGATCCTCAGATGCAGTTTTTAAAAGAGTCTGAAGGATACTCCTTGTTTGTGATGGTAGTGGAAAGCATTTGGAAGTGTGAAGATGGGTGTAAGACAGTCCTCTGGCAGGTGGTGGCCTGAGATGAGGGGTTTATTTCCCCTTTTGGTGGTGCTACCCTGGAGCTCTGCAGCTCGCTCACGTGCAGGGGAACCCCTCGAGACTGGAGGAATAATTCTTTCCCCAGAGATTATTTCACAGCGGTGGCTTCTTATCTTGTCAGTGCACTTGGCTCTTCAGCAAACGTCTTGGAAGCATCTTGGAATGATGTGATAGCCTTGGAACAAAGAGTTAATCTATCACTAGTGGAAGAATTTGCTTTGCAATTCATTTCCCCCCCCACCTTTCGCAGCTCAATTTATCAGAGAGACCAACGTGTAAGATTTAACTCTGGTGAAGCCCAGAGGAGGATGGAAGCTGATTAAAAACTGGGGTGGGGGGAAAATATTTTGCTCAGCTGGAATGGCTACAGCAAAATAAATTAATGCTGCCTGCTTGAGCCATAGATATTTGATTTGTTAATGGCTTTAGCTTTGCAGGCGTTTGGTTGATGTAGCAAATTTCTCAGTGCCGCGTGTAAATCTGCTGATTTCTGCTAGCACAGGCTTGGAAATGCAGGAGCATAATAAAATATTGATAATTCTGCCTGCTGGAAGGTGGAGGTGGCAGTGGAAAGGCTGTGGCCATTTGGTGCCTCCAAATAGCACTCCACACGGCTCAGGGATTGTCGTTGTTCGGCCTGGCCACAGCCCTGGGATGTGATCCCTGTCCCTCTTCGACTGGAAACCTCAGGGTATATCATGTCGTGTCTTCTTTTTTAGAAGAACTCCATTTGGCCCAACTTTTCTGTGTTTGGAGAAATGGATCTAGGAGCACAAAAGCCTGTAGGTGCCCAGCTCCCTGTTCACGCAGCCGTGGCGGAGCGTTGCTGGATCCCTGCGGGGGGTTTGCCAAGGAGAGGGATGGATCCAAAGGCACAGGAGGGGGGTCCTGAGCTGGTTGGGATGATGGCACCGTTGTCACAGTGGGGCTGCCAGGAATTCCAGCCCTTGGCTTCCCTTCCCATGGGATGGAGCAGCAGTTTGGGGGTGGGAAGGAAAGAGGCTCATCAACAGAAAGAGCGTTGGAATCAGAACCCTCCGCGGCGGGGAACGATGAGATGAAGGATCAATTCTTGTGCAGCTGAGAATGCAAACTGTGCCAGACAATCATTAAAAGCATTTTCCTCTGCCTAGTAACGTGTCTGTGCTCAAAAGCTTGCATCCTGAGCCTGCTGGGGAATAGACCCGGGCTTATTCTGGGGAGATGGAGGGCACTGACAGCCTCGCTAGAGGGTCACGAGCCGTCGCTCAGCCCCCCTCCCTCCCCCTGCTCCTCTCCCTTCACTCTGGATCATCTCAGGGTTAATGGATTCAAACTGGAAGAGGGGAGATGTAGCTTAGACATGAGGAGGAAATTCTTCCCTGTGAGGGTGGTGAGACACTGGAACAGGTTGCCCAGAGAAGCTGTGGCTGCCCCATCCCTGGAAGTGTTGAAGGGCAGGTTGGATGGGGCTTGGAGCAACCTGGTCTGGTGGGAGGTGTCCCTGCCCATGCAGGTGGGTTGGACTGAATGATCTTGAAGGTCCCTCCAACCCAAACCAGTCCATGATTCTAGGATCTCTTGCACTTTCCCCAGGCCTCGCCTTGCTGGGTGATGTGCTCCTGAGATCATTTAAACACCCAGCTGATTGGACAGGGATATTGATACAGCCCAGGATTTCCAGGCTGAGATCATCCTCCTGAGCAAGAAGCTGGATGTCAGGCAGCAGGGATGTGCTGTGTTCCCAGGCTGGGGAGCTGATCATAGAATCATGGAATGGTTTGAGTTGGAAGGGACCTTAAAGCTCATCCAGTCCCAACCCCTGCATGGGCAGAGACACCTCCCACCAGACCAGGCTGCTCCAAGTCCCATCCAACCTGCCCTTCAACACTTCCAGGGATGGGGCAGCCACAGCTTCTCTGGGCAACCTGTTCCAGTGTCTCACCACCCTCACACTAAAAAATTCCCTTCTGATCTCTAACCTAAATCTCTCCTCCTGCAGTTTCAAACCATTACCCCCTGTCCTGTCACTATGTGCTCTTGTAAAAAGCCCCTCCCCAGCCTTTCTGTAGGCCCCCTTCAGGCACTGGAAGGCTGCTATGAGGTCCCCCTGGAGCCTTCTCTTCTTCAGGCTGAACAGCCCCAACTCCCTCAGCCTGTCCTCATAAGAGAGCTGCTCCAGCCCTTGGATCATTTTTGTGGCCTCCTCTGGACACGCTCCAGCAGGTCCACGTCTTTCTTGTGTTGGGGCCTCCAGAGCTGGACACAGTATTCCAGGTGAGGTCTCACCAGGGTGGAGTAGAGGGGCAGAATCACCTCTCCTGATCTGCTGGCCCCACTTCTTTTGGTACAGCCCAGATGGCAGACACCTCAGGGTATCCATCCACCTTGTGTTTACAGAGGTGTTGTCCTCCAGTGGAGTCAGAAACCCTGAAATGAAAATGATGTGTTGTTGCAACAAAAATGCAAATGCCAAATATAGGGGGAATGTGCCTGGCAACGTGTATCTCCCCTCCCAAACCTTTCATTTCTATAAGCAAAAATCTTTTTGGGTGTGCACCTGCTTCTCATGCTGGCTTTGCCACAAGGAAGAGGATTTTTCACAGGATCCCACACGGTTATTTCAGCTCTTTCTGCAAATCCAAACTTCTTGTTGAATAAGTTAGGCAAAGGAAAAGCAGAAATAGGTCGGGTGTTTAAATAAGACGTCGCTGTCTCTCTTCACAGCAAGTTGCCTTTTTTCCTGCCTATGAGAATTGTGCTAATGTATCAGTGAATAAAGAGCAGGGAACAAAGGGAAGCAGAAGTGCCAGCATTTTTATTCTGGGTTTGCAGCTTCAGAGCCCTTTACTTTGCAGAAGTGATACCAAGACCACTCTGGAACATCTCAGCAAATGCTCCTGTAATAATAAAAACCAGACTGGCTGCCCAGCCTCTCTGAATACACAAGATTCATTTCAAATCCTGCCCGTGGTTTTGCTACCACATAAAAAAAATTTGCTTTCCTGGTATAACCTAAGTCTGGGTTCCAAGAAGCAACCTTGATGCCTTGAGTGGATGATGTTAAGGAATCAGAGAACCTTTGGTGTTCTTAGGAATCATCTGGCTTGAAATGTAGAGCAATCAGCTGCCTTTAGTTGTTAGTCACAGGGTGATGTTTTTCAGCTCAGTTCTTTGTTCCAGGGAGTGCCTGTGGCTGATCCAAGCTCCTGGCAGGTTGGCTGTCACATTGTTTTAAACTAGTCTGACTGCTCTTGGTCCTTGGAGAGGCCATTACAAGTCCAGAGTTAAATTCCTCTTTTTAAATACCTCCGTGGCACTATGAAAGGCCTTTGTTCCATGGCTTTCAAGTTTTGTGATGGGAGGAAAATCCTTCTTAGAAAATCCGCCTCATCGTTTGGTCTCCCCAGGCTTCAGGTCCTCAACCCTGATTCACTCCGTGCTTTGGACCAGCACAGTGATGACTTTCATCCTGCCTGGGATGTGATCAGACCCAAAGGGTTCATGGAAATGCTGGGATGCTGATGCAGAGGTGGTGCCAGTGCTGGTTCTAGCTGGGCTTCCCCACAGGGACCATTTCCTGAGGTGGGGTTTTTGAGGCAGTGGAAACAACTTTGCCCTGTGTCAGAGGAATGGGGGCTGCTCACAGCCCTGCACAGTCCAGCCTCCCTTTTCCTTCCTGACCTGTTTTTTTTTAAGGAGAGCCATAGAGTCATCAGGGTTGGAAGGGACCTCTGGAGATCATCTGGTCCAACCACCCTCCCAGAGCAGAGTCACCTACAGTAGATCTCACAGAAACATATCCAGGTGGGTTTGGAATGTCTCCAGGGATGGAGACTCCACCACCTCCCTGGGCAGCCTGTCCCAGGGCTCTGCCACCCTCACAGCAAAGAAGTTTTTCCTCATGTTCAGCTTGACCCTCCTGTGCTCCAGTTTGTGCCCATTGCCCCTTGTCCTGTCACTGGGCACCACTGGGAAGAGTCTGGCCCCATCCTCCTGCCCCTCCTGGAGATATTGAGCAGCACTGATGAGATCCCCCCTCAGCCTCCTCCTCTCCAGGCTGAACAGCCCCAGCTCTCCCAGCCTTCCCCCCCCAAATCCCCCCTTCCTCCTTAATTTGACCACCTCATGAGTGCCTGCTGCAGTTATCCCTCTCGTCTTCCCTTTCCTGCAATCCAAGTTCTCAGTGACCAGCCATCCCCCTCTTTTGGCCACTCTGGGCTGGGAAACAGAGACCAGATTTTCTCAAGACTTCCAAAAAAAACCCAAAACCAACCAGTGTTGCTGGGGGAGTTTGGTGTGGATGAGGTGTGTCAGCCCCCGACGTCCTGACAATGGTCACAGGCCTGTTCAAACATCATCCTGAAAACCCCCTCCACCTCTGGGACCCCACTTAGAGGCCACAGGGAGGTTGGGAGCCAAAACCAACTACACTGAGTCTTTCCATGACCTGGATTCTTATTCCTGAGACCCCCCCCAGCCTCTTCTCAGGGGCTTTTTTCAATAGCATCAACCCTGGTATCATCTGCTCCTAAGCTTCCAGCTGACCTTCTGAGCATCCCTGGTATTTAAGATCCCATTTTTAAGCCCTTCAGACTTGCTTTATCCCTTTGGGCTCCTCTGAAAGGCCCTGGGTGTGCTCCTGCCCCAGGAAATAAGAGGGAAGTAGCAGTTGGTTAAAAAGCCAAAACCTGAAAGCACTGATGGAGCAATCAGAGGTCTGTGCCCTGAGTCACCCTTTGTCACTTCCTTCCTCTTCCTGTCTGTCATCCTCTGCCCCATGGCCCATCCCTCCTTGTTCCACAGGGTCTGGGATATGTTAAACTGCCTTTGCTCTGGAAGGCACCAGAACAGGTCATCCTGGAGAAGAGAAAGCTCTGGGGAGACCTTAGAGCACCTTCCAGTGCCTGAAGGGGCTCCAGGAAAGCTGGGGAGGGACTTGGGACAAGGGCAGGGAGGGAGAGGACAAGGGGGAATGGATTAAAACTGGAAGAGGGAGATTGAGGTGAGACATGAGGAGGAAATTCTTTGCTGTGAGGGTGGTGAGACACTGTCCCAGGTTGCCCAGAGAAGCTGTGGCTGCCCCATCCCTGGAAGTGTTGAAGGGCAGGTTGGATGGGGCTTGGAGCAACCTGGTCTGGTGGGAGGTGTCCCTGCTCATGGCAGGGAGTTGGAACTTGATGATCTTTAAGGTCCCTCCAACCCAAACCAGTCTGGGATTCTCTGTGTTGTGCTGCCCAGACCATCCCTGCTGCCACATCCTTCTCCATCAAAAGGCTCCCCAGGGGAGACAGTGTAAGATGAGGGGTGAAACATCCTTGTGTTCCAGCCATTCATCTTCTGGCCATGGCGAGAGGCTGTTAACAGGAGGGAGACCTTGGCCAGATGCCTCAACATCAGGTTAAAAACCTCTCATCAACTGAAGGATGATTCAGCTTCCTCATGAAATGTCACCATGGGGATGCTGGGAGAGGAGCCAGCTTCCTGGCTGGCATCACACCGGGATAACCTGAGCACACCCACCCCTTGCCTGGGACCTAAATCCATGGTTTAACTTTCAGGAACGAGCTGGGGGTTGGGGGCTGGGTGGCCCTGGTCCTGCCTGCCTAAATCATCCAGGAAAGTGCTCGTGTGTGTCAGGCAGATGCTCAAACGTGTCAGGAAAATGCCCGTGTGTGCTGGGGAGGTGCTCGTGTGTGTCAGGAAAGTGCTTGTGTGTGTCACCAGTTGCCTGTGAAAATGTGACCTTTTATCAGGCACTGGGTGATGAAAATCCTTCTTCTCACAGGGAGGGGGAACAGAAACGTTGCTTCTTTCTGGAAGAAACACTGCAGGAAAGCACAGCACAGCAACACCTCTTTTTTTAATGGCATTTTTCTATCCCCCGAAGCTTCAGCTAATTTCTCTCTTTTCTATTAGAAAAGGAGAAAAATCTAGGTTTTCAGATCAGATCTGGAAATAGAGAGGCAGGATCAAGCTCAGCTGTTCCAGGTCAGAGGAGCTGAGGGGAGGGGACATCCCCCATGCTGACAGAGCAAGGTTATACCCAGAGCTGGGGGGTTTGTGCTTCCCTGCTGGAATTCTGCCTCAGGCTCGGGCTGGCTCAGCCTGGCTCCTGGATGGGTCCAGGGGACCCAGAAGCCACCGGCAATTTCACATGATGTCACCTCATCCTGCACTAAAGTAGGTCATGGTGACACCCAGCCTCAAAGTCCCCTGCGCTGGTGCTGCTGTGGAGAGCAGGACCCCCCACCCCCCCCCCCCTCCCAGGAGGACTTAAGAAAAACAAACCCTCAGAAAGGGGAATTTGTGCAGAAGTGGCTTATCCCGGGGTTCTCCGGGGTGGGAGGCAGGGAAGGAGCCCGTGGCTGGTTGCTCTGCAGCAGCCCCTGGTTGGCTGGCAGGAGCCGAGCATCAGATGGGATGATGGATCACCGGTTGCTATAGCAACCGAGCCCTGCTGCTCAAAGCCGTGCTCCTCGTCACCCCCTCCCCGCTGTCGCTGTCACTGTCACTGTCACTGTCACCCTTCCCTGCACACGCTGTCACCCTCCCCTCCAAGGGAACCGGGTGGGTGATGCTGGAGCCGAAGCCGCCGTGCGGGTGCCCCTGGCAGGGGATGTTCCCCGGGATGGCAGAGCCCGACTGTTTAACAGCTCCTGCTTTAACGAGCTCGGTGGAGGTGGGTGCAGAACCTGAGGGAGCTGAGCTGCTCACCAGGGTGGCTGCAGGACAATGACAGCCACGTCCTGGGCACGGCCACCCCAACGAGGCGCGGCTGAACCGGAGCTTTCGGAGCCGTGGTGGGATGTGATGAGGACGAAGGGGGAATGGCTCCAAACTGGGAGAGGGAGATGAGATCTTAGGAAGAAATTCTTCACTGTGAGGGTGGTGCTCTAAGGTCTCCCTGGAGCCTTCTCTTCTCCAGGCTGAACACCCCCAACTCTCTCAGCCTGTCTCCAGAGCAGAGCTGCTCCAGCCCTCCCATCATCTCCGTGGTTTCTTCTGGACTCTCTCCAGGAGCTCCATGTTGTTGATCCCTGTCTTGGCGTTCACATGACACGGGGTAATTCCCTTCACGTTTAGTTGGATCACCTTTCCCAAGGGGGGAGGAAAGGGGGTTTTGGGGCACACCGTGCAGCATGCTGGCAGAGTGATGGCTCAAAACCACTTTTGGGGGCTTTCCCCCCATAAACTAAGAGCTTTGGGGTGTGATTCTCTGCATAGTGTGTCTGGTTGGCTGGGACCTGACCCCTACAAACCTGCTCAGGTCTTTTATTGAAACCTGGTGGTTACCCCAGGGTCCTGAGGAAGGAGAACAGAGGGGAGGAGCAGTCCCTGCCCCAGCACCTTGTGTCCTTGCACCCAGCACCCAGCTCATCCTTTGCCCACAAGCACCTGAACCAAATGGTTTTGCTGGAAGAAACGGAAATATTTTACAGCTGGTGGATGTTTGGGAAAGCAAGTTCTGGCTGGTGAGGATGGATGCAGAAATGCCCCAGTTGCTAAAGAAATAAAGAACAAATCACAGCTCTCCTGGGCTGCTCCGGACCTCCACCTGACCTCGGGTTCAAGTAGGAATGAATGCATTTGAAGAAAGAGAGGGCCAAATATTGAGTGGATTCTGTTTACACCTCAGCTGGAGGGGAAGGAATAGACCTGGATCCACTGCAGACATCCTGAAAAAAGCACATCCATGTCAGGACAGCTGCTCCCTTCCTAGGAAAGTGGTTAAACATGAATAAAAGGAAGCATCTTGTTGCACCAGCCAGATGCCAGCAGAGTGGGGTATGAATTGCTTTTCCCTGCTGTGTGATATTGGACACATGTAACACTTCTCACTTGGAATATCCAGATATGAACAAACGTTGTTTCTCATTAAAAGGGCAAAACTAGAGTTGCTGACACAACCCTGGTGGTGCAACGTGTGGTTCCTGAAAGCGAAGGTGAGAGAGGCCCTGTGGTTTGCACTGGTAAATAACCATCAGTGGGAGCTGCAGAGAGGGGGAACCCGGGGGCAGGGCTGAGCCAGGCAAGATTGGAAGCCACTTTGTGAGTGGAGTGGGTGAGTTCTTAGTGGAAGGACCTGGGGTTGCAGTTTGTAGCCTGGTCCTTCTCTTGCCGAGCCAAAAAAAAAACAACAAACAACTGGCTTTGGAAAAGCCACTTCTTCCAGCTGCTGAGGGTGATTTGCCCAAACACAGACCACGGGGTAAAAACTGAATTAGAAATAAGCCCTGAACATTTGCTGGTTTTGAGGCTGAAAAAAAAATTACACAGTATCAAGTGTCACTCGACTGCAGATAACTGAAAAATCAGGCAGTGAGAGGAGACCTGCCAGGGCTGTGTTCAGCTCAGCTGACCTTTCTTGGCATTAAAACACCTTGAGAACTTGTTCTGACCTTCAGCAATGGAGATTTGCCTTTTGATCCTGACTTGAGATCTCCTTTAGTCACGTCTGACTTCTTTGCAGTCTCTTTTTTTCCATTGCTTGGATCCATCTTGGTGTCTCATCTCCTCCAATCCCACCTGGTCCCACAGAGCCCCCTGGCCCAGCAGCCCCACGTCACTACAAAGTCAGTAACTCACAAAAACATCCTGTTTCTCTGGTGCTGTCACCACATGAGACCTCAGTGAGGGTTTCACAAGGCAGGTGGGGGAAACCCCTCGTGGTTTAGGATGTCGTCACGTCCCTTGGGTGCGTGTGTGAGTAAAGGAGCACGAGCTGAATGAGGGGCATGGAACCCACCAGGAGGCTCCATCCCTGCTGATCTGGCTGCTCTTGAATTATGAGCAGAGAAGGGACCTACAGGAAAGCTGGGGAGAGACTTTTGACAAGGGCATGGGGTGATAGGACAAGGGGGGAATGGCTTTAAGCTGGAATTGGGGAGATTGAGGTGAGACATGAGGAGGAAGTTCTTTGCTGTGAGGGTGGTGAGACACTGGAACAGGTTGCCCAGAGAAGCTGTGGCTGCCCCATCCCTGGAAGTGTTGAAGGGCAGGTTGGATGGGGCTTGGAGCAACCTGGTCTGGTGGGAGGTGTCCCTGCCCATGCAGGGGGGTTGGAACTGGATGATCTTTAAGGTCTCTTCCAACCCAAACCAGTCTGGCCTTCTGTGATTCCATGATCTGCACCTGAACACAGCTCCTGGTTCATCTCCTCCCCTGTGTTTCTCGGGGCTGGTCACCCATCCATGAGGTGCTGGCAGCTGCAGCTCAGGGCTGCACTAAACAGGGTGGCTGGATGGAGGGGGATTTCCTTCAGCTGTGCTAATACAGCCCAGCAGCCAACACCAGGAGGCAAAGAGGACCTTGGCTGATGTTCCTGGCTCCACAGGACAGTAAATCATTGCTTTGAACCTTCTGCAGCTCCATGAACCAGGGTGTTCAGTAGGAGCTGGGTGGGAAAAGGTCTGTGCTCCCTCTGACAGCAAAGAAGGATGAAGTTGTTGATGTCCCATCCCTGGAGGTTTTTAAGGCCAGGTTGGATGAGGTTTCGTGCAACCTGGTCCAGTGTGTCCCTGCTCATAGCAGGGGTTTGGAACTAGATGATCTTTAAGGTCCCTCCCAACCTTAGCAATTCTATGATTCTGTAAGTGTGCCAAGGAGTCCCGGGGGCGATGCTGTCAAAACCATCTGAGTCTCACTGAGGGAAATTTATGGTCCAAGTGTGTCAATCTCTTCTGGAAGTGGGACCTGGTGCTTTGAAGCTGTGCACACCTCAGATCTTACTGCCCCCCCGAGAGGCAACGGGCCAGCAGGGAAGATGGAGCATGCTGGAGGGCTCGGAATGTCTGCAGCAGGACATGGCTGGGCCTGGAATGAAATAGCCACCCAGGATTGTTCCCATGTGCTGCCCAAAGCAGGGAATGCCTGTTTGCAGCTGGGTGATGGTGTGGATGGTGCTGGTCCTGCACACGAAGCAGGTCTCCAGTGTGGTGCTTTGCTCCTCGTGCTCCTGGCGAGGTTACAGCCGGGGTGGTACAAAGTGCACGTGAGGTTTGGGTGCAGCTTTTGTGCTTGAACGTGTCGAGAAGCTCAGTATTTCTGTTTAAGCTATTAGAATCATGGAATTGTTCTGGTTGGAAAAGATCATCCAGTCCAACCGTTCCCCCAGCCCTGCCAAGGTCACCACTGACCCATGTCCCCCAGCAGCACATCTACACAGCTTGGAAACCCCTCCAGGGATGGGGACTCCACCACTATTGTGGGGTTAATTTTCACAGGGAGAACTTTTCATGGGGAGACCTTTTCTTTTGAGCCCAAACATCCCCAGTATCATTGTCCTGCAAGTTGGAGATACCCACGAGTGGTCAGAGGAGATAGATCCCCCACCCCTCCCCTGCCAAACACCCGGCCTGTGCACCCAGAGGGTTCCAGACCCTCCTGCAGACACTTTATCTTCTCCAAAAATGACACCTCTTGTAACTCAGATACGTAAATGCTTATTATCTGTGGTAGAGCCAATGTCATTTCAGACCCTGCTCCTTTCTTGTCACCTCTGTGCCACCCAGTAGCAGTGGACACACAGCCTGGAGTGGTCCATGGCAGCAGCTCACACGTTCCCTGCAAAACTATGTGGACCCCCCTTGAAATTCTCAATATTACTCTTTGTTTCTCTGGATGTTGTTGGGAAGCAGAGCCCCAAAGCTGCCCTTTCTTTAGACCCTTCCAGTTTCTCTCTCCCCTTCTTGTTTGATTTTCTTCATGCAGAACACAGCTGCTGCTTTTTGGGTGTTCTTTTTTATATCCCCCCCCTCATCCATCAGCCTTTATATCTGGGTTTTTTTTACTGCTGAACCCCCTCAGAGGCAGCAGGTATCCAGATCAGACTGCAGCACTGACTGACAGGAGGTGTTAACCATTTCCAGGCTTCTCCATCCTGCTCCCAGTGCTTCCCAACATCTGGTTTGCAGCTGCCTGCTCTCTTGAAGCCTTAACCAAGTAGTCCATAGCCATGGCCACCGTTCCAGAGAAAGGCCTTGAGCTAAACTCTGGAAAGATTTGATCATTTGAAAACATCCCCTTGCAATACATCCCATGGGGTTGATTACTGCTGAGCTGTTCCAGGCTGCAGCACATGCTCAACCTCCTTTAAATCCCTCTGGATTGTTGGTCATGAGGATCAGGCACTCACTGGGCTCAGCTTCGCCATCTTCTACCCAAATTTTCTTCCTCAAAATAACGTGTTTCCTGCTCCATGACTGTGTTAGCTGCCTCCAATAGGCAGGTTGCACCTCAGCCCCTGGAAAATCTCCTTAAACTGCCCGTTCCTCCCATCTCCCCAGCCCTGGGAGGGGAGGGGCTGCATCTCTGGAACACCCTGGGCCATGTCCTTGCTGTCCCTGGGCACAGCATCTCCTGGGTCTCTGCAGCCCATGGGGTTCCTGGTGGAACTCACAGCTCCAGGTGAAGAACATCCCATCCCCCAGTGCTCTGCTGTGTCTTCATGCCTGTCCCAGCTCCTTGCAAGGTCTCCCAGCTGATCTGTGTCTGCTCTTAAGCATGTTTAACATTTAACAAGACATTTATTTACATTCCCAGTCTTACACCGTTGCCTTTGCAGAAGCTCTCTCTGATCTTTCTTCACTCCTTCCCTTCCCCTCCCCACCACTTCCTGGCCTCCCTGATGCCCTTGTGTTATGGACAGTTCTGACAGATGCCTGTGCCATTTCTGCCCAACTTGGCTTCTGTTTTCCCTGAGGTCCTACATGAAATGCTCAGTCAAAACTCCACTATTTCATGGGCCAGTAGTCTCCTTCCACTCAGAATCATCTCCTCTCTGCTGGTTTCCCATTTGCCAGCGTTCACCCCCGTGCCTGACCCAATTCCTGACCCTGTCCTGGCTCCAGGATCTGGTTCCCCATCCCCAGGGACACTGCTCACACAGTGCTCATGGTGATTCCCACAGCAAGGGTGGTTAACACCTCAACAGGAGCTGGAAAAGGCACTTTGCACCCTGTGATGGTTTTGGAAGAGATGAAGGAGGAGAAGCCATCCAGTCTGGCAGCGTTCGCTGAGCCATGAAATCCCCACACCCAGCTAAGATCATGGCTTGTTCCACCAGGATGTCATAGAGTCATGGAATCATGGAATGTTTGGGTTGGAAAAGACCTTGAATATCATCCAGTCCAACTGTTCCCCCAGCCCTGCCAAGGCCACCACTGACCCATGTCCCTCAGCACCACATCTCCACGGCTTGAAAACCCCTCCAGGGATGGGGACTCCAGCCCTGCTCTGGGCAGCCTGGGCCAGGGCCTGACAACCCTTGCCAGGAAGAAACTCTTCCCAAGATCCAACCTCAACCTCCCCTGGCACAACTTGAGGCCGGTTCCTCTTGTCCTGCCACTTGTTCCTGGGGAGCAGAGACCGACCCCCCCTGGCTCCAACCTCCTCTCAGGCAGTTGCAGAGCCAGAAGGTCTCCCCTCAGCCTCCTTGTCTCCAGGCTCAACACCCCCAGCTCCCTCAGCTGCTCCTCCTCACACTTGTGCTCCAGCCCCTTCCCCAGCTCCCTTGCCCTTCCCTGGACACGCTCCAGCCCCTCCATGTCCTTCTTGTCCTGAGGGGTATGTCAAGAGAAGCTTTTTCCACCCAAAAAATATTGCTTGCAGTTATATAAAAGGACAAGTGGTTTCCAAAACCACCAACACCCTGGTGTTTATTATCTACAGAAATAATGAGCATGTGGTTTATTTTATACAGGAATTACTGTGTGGTTCTCTGGCAGGGCTGGAGCACCTGGGGTTGATCCTGACCTTCCCACAAAAGCTCCTGTTTTTTTTCCTTTACGCTTTTCCGGGCAGTTTCACACCTGGATGCTGGGAGCTGGCAGAGACTCAGCCAGTGCTCACATCTCCCTGTCTCTTCTAGTGGAATCCCTGTTAAAAATAAGTCATTTGATTTCCCAGAAGATGCCCAGCAGCAACATCCATCGTTTTGTCCTCCCTGACTTGACGTCCCTCAGGTCACGCCGGGGCTTGGTGAGGAGCCAAAGCTGCCATCAGGTGGGGCTGGACTGGGGCAGAGCTTGGGACCTGCATGAGCTCTGACCTCTTGTAGATGGTCTCCTAAACCTGTGTCTGTACCAGAGAGCCAGCAGCATCCTCGAATCAAGTAGATCTACAGGATGGAAGAAGAGCCCAGCATTTGGAGTGTGTGGCCATTTGCTTGTCTACGGTTGAAAGACAGATCTTGAAAGTTGGAGAATTTGGGTTTAGCTCTTAATTCTGACACTGTTTTCTGTGTCCTTGGGCATGTCACTTTGCTCTCTGCCTGTGACCACCTTCAGCCACAGAACAGTCATAAATAGACCCAGTTCCACCCCAAAAGCTTGAAATGACAAGATCTTCCACCTTGAATATGACCCAGTTGGTCCTTTAAGCTGCCAGAAGGCCAGAAGATCAGTCACAAGTAATTAGTAAATTAATAAATGTTCCTTAAATATTAGTAACTATCAGAATACTTAAGGAGCTAAGGCATGGATGGTGAAGAGATGTGTGTTTCCAAGCTTGGAATTTAATAGCACAAACTTTCTTTCACCTTAATTTCATCTTAATGACCTTTTTCTGACTGAATCATCAGGATGGAGAGGTGGGAGAGGGAAGTGCCATGGTGGGACAGGATTATGCACGGAAATCTCAGGTTTTAGCCCAAGTTGGAGTGGAAGTGGGACTTGCCTCTGCCTTTGCTGCCATCAGGGTCTTGCTTGAGGTCTTACAGAGCACCAGTGATCCCCAAAGGGTGTTTTCATTGTGTGTTGCCCTTGTCGGTGAAAGACTTGGTTGGACTTCCAGGACTACGTTGGACCATCTCCAGCTCAGACTCTTCCCCTGGGATTTCAGTTCTGCAAGAACCTGGGGAAGCATCTCCCCAGCTGTGCTACTTGGATGAAATGGCATGGAGTGATGAAGGGGAACAGTTTCAGGCTGAAAGAGGGAAGATTGAGATGAGATCTTAGGGGGAAATTCTTTGCTGTGAGGCTGGTGAGACCCTGGAACAGGTTGCCCAGAGAAGCTGTGGCTGCCCCATCCCTGGCAGTGTTGAAGGGCAGGTTGGATGGGGCTTGGAGCAACCTGGTCTGGTGGGAGGTGTCCCTGCCCATGCAGGGGGTGGGACTGGATGATCTTGAAGATCCCTCCAACCCAAACCAGTCTGGGGCCCTATGACTGATGAGAAGGAGCAGCATTAGCACTTATCCTTGTTCCAGCCACTTGGTGCTAAACCTGCTGTCCCAGCATGTCATGGCAGGAATCTCTGAGAGGCTCCTCTGCGTGTGCAGCTTCTTCTGCTAAGACAGGGTAAAAATAGCAAACTAAGCAGGGATTTCAGCCTCAACTCCCTGAGACAAGAGTAAATAAGAATTAAATAACCTGGGCCAAGGCAAGGGCTTGGGGTGCTGCTGCCAGGCAGTGCTGCTGAGGCTGTAAACCACTCTAGCTCACACTCAGAAATTCGTGGAATTCAGGGATTTGACTTCCAGGTGAGGTCTCAGGAGAGTTTTCCCAAAGGCCAAGGCCATCGATGTCTCTTCCCTCTTCCCCAGGCTGGTGGGGGCTCAGGGGGATGGAGCTGCTGTTGGCCTTTCTCCTGCTCTTCTTTGCTGGTCCAAGGGGCCTGTGGCTGGAGCTCCTGCACCAACTCAGCCCCCCCAGCCCAAAGGAGCAGCCGGGCTTGTCCCTGCCTGTGGTACAAGGAAAATTATTTGTGATATAAAATAGTGGCTTTTCTGGCCTTTAGCCAAGGGGACATCCTTGCTGGTCACCCCTTCCTCAGCCAGGGCAGAGGACAGTCATCTGGCCGTGCTTCCTGGGGTGTGTGTCCCTCCCCCCCCCCCCAGCAGGGACCCAAACAGCCACGGGAAAGACAATCTGGGTGGCAGAACCTCCTGATTTCACTTGTGAGAATCATCTTCTGCACCAGAGCTGGGTCAAAGGGTTAAAAACCTGGGGAAGGGGTTGCAGTTTTGGCCTGTGCCAGCAGCTGTCCCTGCTGCACGGTCTGTCTGTCTGTCTGCCTGGAGAGGGAATTAAAAAAAACAACACAACACCCAACCACAAGCTCTGCCTGTGGTTCTTGTAGCCATTTCATGCTGCACTTTTAATCTCTGAGCTCAGAACAGGGGATGTCATCAGCGCTGTTCTATTTATAGCCACGGCAGCGGTTTGCTCGCCAGGTCCTGGGGGGAGCAGGGGCTGAGCAGACCCCAGCACCCAATGCCACCCGGCCCAGGGAGAGATGGTGTCCCCATTGGCACCCACCCTGCAGGCCAAACCTCGGGGTCCGTGTCCCCCTGGGTTCTTGTTCCCCGGGTCCATGTGTGTCCCCCCCCCCGGTGCACATCCCCTGGGTGGGGGACTTTGATGTGCAGGAGCCGGGGCTCGGCTGGGCCCTCCCGGGGCTGGGCCCTGGCTTGAGGGCAGGGTCTGTCTGCCCCAGCCCCCCTCCCTGCCGGGCCCCGGGGGCAACGGAGGGTGCTGAGCGTGTCTGTGTGTGTGTGTGTCTGTGTGTGTCTGTGTGTGTGTCTGTGTGTGTCTCTGTGTGTCTGTCTGTGTGTGTGTCTGTGTGTGTGTCTGTGTGTGTCTCTGTGTCTGTCGGTGTGTGTGTGTCTGTGTGTCTGTGTGTGTCTCTGTGTGTCTGTGTGTGTGTGTCTGTGTGTGTGTGTGTGTCTCTGTGTGTCTCTGTGTGTCTCTGTGTCTGTCTGTGTGTGTGTGTGTCTGTGTTTGTGTCTGTGTATGTGTCTGTGTGTCTGTGTGTGTCTGTGTGTCTGTGTGTGTGTCTGTGTGTGTGTCTGTGTGTCTGTGTGTGTGTGTCTGTGTCTGTATGTGTGTCTCTGTGTGTCTGTATGTGTCTGTATGTGTCTGTGTGTCTGTGTGTGTGTCTGTGTCTGTGTGTGTGTCTGTGTGTCTGTGTGTGTGTCTGTATGTGTCTGTCTGTGTGTCTGTGTGTGTGTCTGTGTGTGTCTGTGTGTCTATGTGTCTCTGTGTGTGTCTGTGTGTCTGTGTCTCTGTGTGTGTCTGTGTGTCTGTCTGTGTGTCTATGTGTCTCTGTGTGTGTGTGTCTGTGTGTCTGTCTGTGTGTCTATGTGTCTGTGTGTCTCTGTGTGTCCCCCGTTGACCCTCTTGTCCCTTTCTGTCCCGCAGCGAGCGCCGCGCTCTGCAGGTCAGTGTCACCAACCCGGTGCAGTGCAGCCTGCACGGGAGGAAATGCACCGTCTCCGTGGAGACCAAGAGGAACCAATCCCAGCCGGATTTCACCAAGCATCGCTCCGGCTTCGTCCTCTGCGTTCCAGGGAATTAACATCCCCCTCCGCTCCAGCCCGGAGAGCGCGACTGGAGAAGAGCTGGACCTGGGCTTTGATCGCCCTCCCCGTGCCTTGGATGTCTCCAGGGGATTCATCTCCAGCTGCTCAGCTGTGACTTGGGCAGGCGCCTAAACAAGATCTCTAAAGCTTGAGGTTTAGCAAACCCCAATTCAGGAGAGGGTTTTACTACCACATAGAATCATAGAACCATTCAGGTTGGAAAAGACCCTTGGGATCATCGAGTCCAACCATCATGCAACCAAGTCTTAAAATAGCCAGTGACCTGTATCCATCTTACAAAACAGGCCAGAACAGCAGGAAAGTGCTTCTGAATTAGCACAAAAAACCCCCACATGTATAGGTACTTACACCCTTTCCTCCCTTTTCCACATTGATTTTTTGGAACCCTCTCCATGATTCCCTTTTGTCTTTTGGTTTTTTGTGTCTTTTTTTGCAATATTATGCAGCCTCCACCGGAGGAACCAAAGATACCCGGCTCAGGGAGCCTGGTCTTGTAAGGCCAAATCCCAGTGGAACCAGAGCCAGGTTTGGAAAGGAGGGCTGGTTTCCCATGCTGGGGATACCCTCCATGCTCTTCCAGCCTGGAGTTGGGGTGGTACATGGACACACCCCCCTCTAAACTTGCCACTTTCCTGCCTGGAGCTCATTAACCCATCCCAGCACCTTGGTTGGAGACAGGAAAAGGAGAGTAGGATACACAGTGCAGAGGTTTTAATTTTTAATCCTGCATTGCTTTTGCCTTAATTACCCTCTCGGGTGAGCTCAAATCCAGTGGGTTCCCATTTGGACCAAGTGGCCTTGTTGAATTTTTCAGATGATCCACGTGGCTTCGTGTTAAGTCCCGAGGATGAGGTTCAGGGAGGGCTGGAGGACACGAGGCTGGTGGGTTGGTCTGGATCCAGGTGGAGCTTGGCCCGAGCTGCTGCTCCCTTGCTTTGCACTATTGACCACAGACTCGGGCCCCATCCAAGGGCTGGTGGCACCGAACCCCCCCCCCCCCCCCAACCCTGAACCCATCCCAGCTCTGAAGCTTTTTCCCGGGTCTTCCCGGCTGTGGTGTTGGATGTTGGGGTGTGGTGCAGCACCTTGGCTTGTCTGGTGGCAGCAGGTGTCACCCTGCACTGTGCCCACCCTGCTCAGCCAGCCTCGGGGCTCAGGAGGGGCCGTGGCTGTGACTGAGCTGGGGGGGTTGGGACCTGGGGGGGTGGGGGGGTGGGGGGGGTTCGAGCCGGGGGGGCCGCGGGGCTGTTGGGTTTGTATGGTCTGAGTCCTGGCACTGCTGGTCAGGTCAGGATTTCCAGCCTGTTGGACATGGGGGAGGGGTCTGTGGGTGTCCCCACCTTGGGGACCCCCTGTCCCCAGCCCCACCAGCCAACAGGGAGCACGTGTCTGATGGAGCATTTCAGGACTGGGGAAGCCTGGAAGAGGTTCTTGGCCCAACGACCTGGGAACGAGAAGCTTCCCAAAGCCACCCCGTGGGGACACGGGGACCTGGAGCACAGGCTCTGGATCTGGGAGGGGGAACACAAGCAAACACCCCCCCCCCCGTGTGCTTTGCTGAGGGGGTCCCACACCAGAGCCCCCTCTTACATGTGGCCCTCCTAGACCAGTCCCCACCACCACATCCTGGCCACCAGCTCTGGGATGCCTGGTGGGCTCCTGCCCTGAGTCCTCCAGAAGAAGCTTCCAGATGCTGGCAAAGTCCCCCACCACCACTGGGGCCGTGGGGAGGTGACATCCCACCCAGGTGACAGCTCCTGACCTCGCCAAGCACACACAGACGGGCGGCTCAGGACCACCAAGGACCTTCCAGCTCCACGTCGAATCCCATGGGACACCCCAGCTCCCGGCAAAGCCTCATCATTCCTGTGCCTTTGTTTGCACTTCTCGCTTCCAACAGCTCCGAGTCCCGATGTCCCCCCTAGTGACACTAACCCGTAGGTGGTGGCAGGAGAGTTAATCAGCACTTTTAGCCACGATCCCTCCAGGAAATGGTTGCATCGAATCACGACCGACCGCCAAAAAAAATAAAAATCGCAGCGTTGGGAAAATCCTGATAGACCAGATGGCAACTTGTGTGTGATGAAATGTGTCTTTATAAAATACATTATCTGTTCCTGCTCTGGTTTTATATATATATATATAAAAATATAAATATATGAAAAATATATATTTTTTTTTCCTGGTTTTTTCCCATAAATTAACTGTGTCTAAATTGAATTTCGATTTTTCAGCCTGGGGCAATAACGCAATGAACCTTTTTTTTTTCTTTTCCTTTTTAATCGCTGATATTTTAATGTGTAAAAGAGCATTAAAAAAAAAAAAAACCAAAAAAAAAAAACCAAACGAACAACCTACTATAATGGACCTGGGATCTTGTTTACATAATTCACTGTAATAAATAATAGTAAAAAAAAACAAAACAAAAACCAAACCAACGACGAGTTACATCCCACTCTCGCATTTCTTGGGTGGGGGGGATGATGCTGATGGTGCTCGGGTAGGTTTGGTGGCCTCATAACCCGATTTTTTTTCACCCCTCACATGCCGGGCCCGATCCCCCCCCCCCCGCCCCATCCCAACCCCCACCCCCCTCCGGGCCTGACCCCGGTGCCGGTAACGCGATTAAACCCGCGGCTCCTTTAACCCCTCGTTAAACCCCTCCCTTCTGCAAAGCAAATCCCATTTTCCCAGCGCCAGGAACGGGGCGTCGGAGGGTTGGGATTGCAGGAAAGACTCCTCCACCACCCGCTGCCGTGTAATGGATGGTCAGTGCGTTTTTATTTAATCAGCACAGTACAAAAATAAATAAAAATAAGGGGAGGGGGATTAAATTACAGGCACACTGAGCCCCATGACACAGTCGGTCGGGTTATAAACCACACATACTTACAAACACACTATACACATACATACAAAATGAGACAAATATAAATTAAGAAGTAACAATACCCACCAATTTGGTCAACAAAGATCTACAGAAGAGATTGCACTAAAAAAAACCAACGTACACATGTATCATTAGCGGGGTCCAATGTACAGCCATGGAGAGCTTCAAGTGAAAAAAGATAAATCAAAATAAATGGCACGTTATTCCTCCCTCTTGTCTGCAAGTTTAACGCCTGATGGACCAGAACTAAACTAGAATTGTGCACACGGAGAAAAAAAAATCATATATATATATATTTATATATATATATATAAAAAAAAAACCCAAAATAAACTTATCAGTCCCCAGGCCTGATAAGGAAATACCAGCCCAAGACTGCGGTATCGGGGGTGGTGTCAGGTCTTTGTGCATGGGTGTAATTTTTTTACAGCCATTTCTCGGTTTGTTTTCTTTTTTTTTTTCTCTTGATTATTTTTTTTAATGTGTTTTTTCCTTTTTTTTTTTTTTTTCTCTGAAGACACAAAATGCTCCTGTTTGCATGCGCAGTACCACTGTAAAAGCAACAATGAAAGAATAAAGAAGGGTTTTTCTTGGGTTTTGTGGTGGTGTTTTTTCCCCCCCCCCCCGTAGGTTAGTAGGGGTTTTTTTTTCGTTTTCTTTTGTTTTTGTTTTTTTTTCTTTTTTTTTTTTTGTTCTAAAAGTATTCATTTAGCAGCATGTAGATTCTTTCCTTGCTTGCACACTCAAGTAGATCCTTTACACAATACTCATGATCAGTGCACGATGGGAACAAGACATTTCACATTGATGTCATGATACAGTAGCGGTTATTTCCCTTCACCCAGACCCGCTCGGGAAATTCGAGTCTCTTCAAAGAAAATAAATAAAGGGAAGGGGGTGGGGGTTGGAGAGGGGGGGTCGCGGGGGTCTCTGTCCCGTTACCGGCTGCCCCGGCGCCGGTGAGTCACGGTCGGCCCCGTTCAGCCGCCTCCGGTGAAGCCTTTAGAGCTTTTTGAGCTTTTTTTTTTTTTTCCTCTCATTTTTTTTGTTGTTTTTCCTCCTTTTTCCCCCCCTACCTGGTCTTTGTCTCGGTGATCGGCCCCGCCGCGGAGCCTCGCTCCGCTCCCCCCGCCGCGGGGGTCGGGAGGGGGGAGAATTGGGGATGGGAGGGGGGGGTGTCGATTGGGGGGGTTCCCTCCGCCTCATCCTCCGCTATTTGCTGAAATCCATCCGGTACCGGAGCATCCGCGGGATGGGGAGGGGGTGACGGCAGGAAAGCAGCGACCCGGGGCGGGGTCGGGGGGGGGAAATGGACCGGGCCGGGGGTCTGCGCTCCGGCCCGGCGATTTAACCCCCCCCACCTCCCTTCCCCGTGCCCCCCTTCCCGCCTGGCAAAGCCCCCCCCCCGGGGATGCGGCTGGGAGCGAAGCGTGTCCGGGGCCGGAGCATCCCCGGGGCCCGGCGGGGCCGGGCGGGCGCTCACCGGTCCAGGCCGATGAGCAGCCGCCCCTTCTCCTCGGCTCCACTTTCCTTCTTGAGGTCGGCGAAGACCTGGGTGAAGTAGTGCGGGTCGGCGTTGACCTGCAGCATCTTGGGGCTCATGAGGTCGATGATGGAGAGGCAGCGGTCCCAGAAGGCCTCCTTACAGCTCTCCACCAGGAAGGGCTTGAGCGGGTAGGAGATCTCGTTGCCCATGTAGGAGTAGGAGAGGTACAGGCAGGTGAGCAGCACTGCCTGCAGTTCGTGGTCGCTGGCCACCTCGGCCGAGATGACATCCCGGCAAAGCATGTAGAGGAAGACCACGTTGGCCGGCGTGATGAAGCCCTGGTCCTGCCAGCCCTGCAGCAGCAGCGAGCGGTCCACGGAGCGCAGCCAGAGCACCGGGTCGGTGGGCGAGAGGTGTTTGAGCCGGTAGCAGCGGCGGCAGAGGAACTCGCCCAGGCAGCGCAGCAGCTCGCTGGTGGATGCCTGGACCACCACCCGCCGGGGGGTCGCGGCGGCAGCGGCGGGGGCGGCCGGCGGCACCTTCTGCGCCGAGGCGAGGGCGGCGGCGGCGGCGGCGGGGGGCGGCGGGGGGGCGAAGGTAGCGAGGTTGGCGCAGGAGAGGGATTTCTTCAGGTTCTCGTTGTTGAGGTGGGTGACGTTGCTCTGGTACCCGCCGTTCGGCTGCACCTTCTTGGAGCTCTTCTTCTTGGCGGAGACGGCGGCGATGCGCTTCCAGGGCAGCACCGAGATCAGCGAGTGCCGCTTCAGGCCCTTCTCCTTCGCGTTCTTGCTGTTCTGCACCGCCGTGTAGTGCCCCACCGTGGCCGCCCCCTCCTCGAACAGCGGGGCCTTCCGGTAGCTCGGCGACAGCGACAGCACCGTGCCCATGGCGCCGGCCGCCCGGCGGGCCCGCCGCCCACCCCCGGCCCGGCCCCGGCCCCGGCCCCGGCCCCGGCGCGGCCCCGGCCCCGGCCCCGCTCTCGCTGCCCGCTCCGCCGCCGCCGCCGCTCAGCGCCGCGCCTGGCCCCGCCCCGCCCCGCCGCCGCGCGCGCTCCCGCCGGCGCAGTGCGCGGGACCGCGGCCGCCCCGCCCCGCCACGTGCGCCCGCCGCGCCGGCAGGAAAGGGGCGGGGCGGGGCCGCCCGCCGCCGCGAAGGCCACGCCTCCCTTAGCCCTGAATGGCTGAAGCCCCGCCCCTAGCCGTAAGGAGCCCTCCCCTCCACACAGGCCACGCCCCTACAGCACAGACCACGCCCCTTTGCTATTATAAACGGTTGCGTCCCCGCCCTCGTCCGCCCAGACCCCGCCCACAGCGCGCGGACCACGTCTCTCGGCCGTCTCTGAGCGGCTCTAGCCCCGCCCCTCCCTGCACAGGCCCCGCCCCTGTCGCATAGACCACGACTCTAACAGTCCTAAACATCGGAGGCCCCGCCCCCAGCCGCCCAGGCCCCGCCCCTCGCTCTGGCCCCGCCCCACGCGCAGCCCCGCTCCGGTCCCCGCGGGTTCCCCCGGCGGGAGCAGCCCCCGCGGTGCCGCCGGCTGAGGAACGGCCCAGGGGAGCGCACCGAGCCCACGGCCAGGGCCCGGGCAGCGCCAGGAAAGGGGTCATTGGAAAAAAAAAAAAAAAAACAACAAACAAGAAACATTTTTTTTTTTAACTGAATATTTAATTACAACTTTAAAACCTTCCCCCGCCCGGCACGGCCGGCCGACGGCAACGCCAGACCCCACACCCCGGGCTGACACCCCGGGCAGCCCCGGCCGCTCCCCGCCGCCCCCGCTCCTCATGCGATGCCGGCACTTGCCCGAAGCTCGGCCCGGGCCGACCTGTAACGGCCAGAACGGCGTAAGCGAAACGCCGCCGGTCCCGGTGCACCCCCCGGGAGGCCGAGGGGCAGCGCTGGGTGCCACGGACCTGCGGGAACCCCAGCTCGGCCCCCGCCGTGCCCGGACTCAGGCAGCCCGTTCCGCAGGGCCCGGGAGCAGCAGCAGCTCCGGCCACCGCCGGGTTTTGCTCTGACAACCTGTAGCGACACTCAAAGGCGGCTCCGCTGCGGCACAGCCCGGACCGGAGCCGGCCGAGCCGCGGGCACAGCTGCACCGGCAGGGACCGAGCGCTCTCCGGTGTCACCTCCTCCCCAGTGTGGCAATAACAGGGAGAGGTCTCGCCAGGACATTGCGCTAATAAAGGCTTGGCTAATGACCGAGGCTGTGCTCATGGGCTTGATGATCTGAATCCCAGAATCCCAGGCTGGTTTGGGTTGGAAGGGACCTCAAAGATCATCCAGTCCCACCCCCTGCATGGGCAGGGACACCTCCCACCAGACCAGGTTGCTCCAAGCCCCATCCAACCTGCCCTTCAACACTTCCAGGGATGGGGCAGCCACAGCTTCTCTGGGCAACCTGGGCCAGGGTCTCACCACCCTCACAGAGAAGAATTTCCTCCTCATCATGGAATGGTTTGGGTTGGAAGGGACCTTAAAGATCATCGATTTCCAATCCCCCTCCACAGGCAGCAACACCCCCACTAGATCAGTTGCTTTTACATATTAAAACACATTCCATCAACCTAAATCTCCCCTCTTCCAGTTTGAAGCCATTACCACCAAACCTGCCCAGGATCTGCCTCAGCAGCTGAAAACAGGAGACAGATTTCTTTTTTTTTTTCTTTTTTTTTTTTCTTTTTTTTTTTTGAAAAAAAAAATTACTTTATTGGAACTCATCTGAACATCAGATATACCTGGTGTTGGTTAGCAAGAACCGTTTGTACATTTGATATTGATGGTGCCAAAAACCCAAACGGCGACTGACTGGATGAGATGGAAAGTTTAAAAAGAAAAAAAAAAAAAGAAATTAAAAAAAAAAAGGTGGGAGAGGTTAAAATGTGAACAAAAAGGAGAAGAATTCAGCCAGTCTAAGAGTCAGTGTGAAGGCAAAATATTTCCTGATCAAACAGAATCCTTTTACAAAATATAAATTTTGTAAGAAAAATGTGGAGAGGGAGAGAGAAAAGAGAGACAGAGGGGAAAGGGAAAATTAAAAGCTGAGCAGGACAGAGATGCAGAAGCTTACACTGCCCAAATGGCATTAAAACCCAGCTAGGAACCTCACCATGAAGTGGAAGATGCTGGAACACACCGTGCTCCACCCCCCCCAGTCCATGACTTGGGAACTATGACAACAAGGAAGCTCCCCAGCCAGTGCTGCACCAGGTTAGTCCAGAAGGGCCAAGCTGCCTCACATGGGATGTTTTCAAATAAAATACAAAAAATAAAAGACAGGCTGATGCAGCAGAGGTAAATACCCAGAGGCTGCTGAGCCCGGGGACTCAGGGAACACCTGCTCACCTGTTCTTCCTACCAATGCAGGTGGGGAGGAGGGAGAAAACATTTAAAATCTAATCTATTTGAAAAGAAGAGCATGCAATCCAGGCCTCCAGGGGAAACCTGCTCTGTTCCCTTTATCAGAACTGGCCTGATGGGTCTAGACGGTGGGTGCAGCCCCTCCAGGGGGTTTGGCTGTGCAGGGTGGGGCTGGGCTGGCCCCACAATGACCATCCTGAAGCAGGTTCCTCAGGAAAAAATCGTTGTCGGGGAGGATCTGAGGCCTTTAAGATTTAAAACTAAACCAGCAGTCTGCACATTTGGAGTTTGGTTTCTTTTTGGTTCAGTACAAATCAAGTCTCACATTTCAGAGCAGAGGGAAGAGATGAAACAAACTCGGTTTTGGGCACCTATTGGTAACAAAACTTTGTCCCTGCTTAAACTCTCTTGCCACCCCTCAGGAAGTGGAAAGCACATGTTTAGGTAGTGTAAGCCTTTTATCCTTTTATTTAGAATACCCTCTTGGTTTAAACAATATCCCCCCCCCCCTCCCCAAGATACAAAGTTCGGCCAGTAAAGATTACATGGAAACTGGAACACTCATCATATGGAACACAGGATGCACTGGATGAGGAAGGTTAAAAACTTTCCCAGTGAAAAGTAGAACAAAGAGGGGGAAGAAAGAAATAAAATAAAAAAAAAACAAAGAAAGAAAAAAAAAAGTCTCCTAACATTTTCCCAAAGGTTTCACTCTCCTGTCACACACACTCCAAATGACAGCTGGCAAATTCAGCTCTGCAAAAAGAAAACAGAGCCACGTCAATGGAGAGGAGGGAAAACCCAGGCTCAAGGACACAAAACTGCACCTTGGGCTGGGAGGAGTGATGGGTCCAGAGCAGCTGCCACCTCCAGCCTCCTCCACTCACCTATGTCAACTTCTTGGCTTTGTTGTAGAGCGAATCCACTACTTTGCTCATGTTCTGGATGGTCTCGAGGGCGGCTTCGTAAGTTTTGTCTACGGGGGGTTCATCGAAGATGATCAGGACTCCCTCTCCTTGGTCAAGGATGCCTGTGGACACAAGGCTGTGGTCACCAGCCCGGCGCTCCACAGATCCCATCATCCTGACAGCAGGAGTTTAGGGATCTGCCCAGCTGGGGTGAGTTGCACAGAATCACAGGATTGTCACGGCTGGAAACGACCTTCAAAGATCACCGAGTTCAACCGTCAACTCAGAAAAAAACCCCCATGTCCCCTGGAGCAGGGCCTGAAGTGCCATGTCTGCAGGTTTCATAGAATCATGGAATGGTTTGGGTTGGAAGGGACCTGAAAGGTCATCTAGATCCAACCCCCTGCATGGGCAGGGACACCTCCCACCAGACCAGGTTGCTCCAAGCCCCATCCAACCTGCCCTTCAACACTTCCAGGGATGGGGCAGCCACAGCTTCCCTGGGCAACCTGTTCCAGGGTCTCACCACCCTCACAGGGAAGAATTTCCTCCTCATGTCTCACCTCAATCTCCCCTTGAATACATTTCTTGAAGCCCTCCAGGGATGGTGACTCCAGCCCCTCCCTGGGCAGCCCATTCCAGGGCCTGACCACTCTTTGGGTACACAAATTCCTCCCAATACCCAGTCTGAACCTCCCCTGGCCCAACTTCAGGCCATTTCCTCTAGTCCTGTCTTTATCCACTTGGGTGAAGAAGCCAACCCCCCACCTCACCACAACCTTCTGCCAGGTTTGGAGGGGGCTCACGTGCTGAATTGGATTTTGTCTGGACTGCATTAGCAGTTGTTATCCAGAAAATTTAAAAAAGCATCCTGGAGAGGGGCCTGAGAAGACATCCAGGAGATAATTATGCCTGCACATTCCCTTGGCAGCTCCCTCCCTCCTGGAGGCCCCAGTGCCCAGCAGGATGGTTCAGCACAACACTGGAGCAAGTTAAAAAAAAAAAAAAAAAAAAGCCATTTTATAATTAAACTCCTTCCAGGTGCCAGCTGGGCTCTGTCATTTCTGAGCTATTCTCTAACCAACCTGCTGCTTTCAGCCATTCGTCTTGCTCAGCCAGATCAAGAGGGTTTTTCTAAACCCACACTGGGGACAATGTAAACAAGAGCAGAGCTGTCTCCTTCAGGGCTTTTTGGAGAAGCAGCCTCCTGTGGTCTCAGACAAACCCAAACCAACCCATCGTGCTGTGGTGGTGCCCCCAAAATGCTCCTGACATAAATTATCCAGGAGAGGAGACCACATCCTCCAGCAAACTCCACAGCAGAAGAGCCCATCTTTGCTGGACAGGCCACCCAGCAGGTCCCACA
This sequence comes from Hemiprocne comata, assembly GCA_020745705.1. Lineage (NCBI taxonomy): Eukaryota > Metazoa > Chordata > Aves > Apodiformes > Apodidae > Hemiprocne > Hemiprocne comata. The sequence goes on from CM036609.1 coordinate 2,024,937, forward strand.
ACTGTCCTTGGGTGCAGCAGCAGCAGCAAATAGGGGCTTCTGATTTGAGAGAAATTAAGCCTTGAGCTTAAGGAAGGCAGAGGAGGCAACAGGAGCAGCCTTTGTGCAACAGAGCAATGATAAACCCAGCACTCAGTCCTGTTAACCTGCTGCCCCAAGCAGAGCACTCTGAGGAGGACACTGAGGATTCAAAGGTGCTAGGATAACAGGAGCCACCCCCCTCTTCCTCACACACAACCTGGCTATGGGTGGCAAGGCACCCCAGACTGAAGGATGGAGAGACTCACCGTGAAATTTCTTGTCCAAGATCATCTGTGACAGTTTCCTTTCTACCTCAGCCTGGAAATGAAGCAGAAAAATTAAACGTTTCTCAGGACTGTATGAAGAAATGTGAGTTTTACTGCCCCACACTCAACAGGCCTGGTGGGATGTAGGCTCTGCTTAAAAGCAGGTATTTTATAGATTCATAGAATGGTTTGGGTTGGAGGGACCTTGAAGATCATCCAGTCCCACCCCCTGCATGGGCAGGGACACCTCCCACCAGACCAGGTTGCTCCAAGCCCCATCCAACCTGCCCTTCAACACTTCCAGGGATGGGGCAGCCACAGCTTCTCTGGGCAACCTGGGACAGGGTCTCACCACCTTCACAGGGAAGAATTTCCTCCTCATGTCTCACCTCAATCTCCCTCTTCCAGTTTTAATCCATTCCCCCTTGTCCTCTCACTCCCTGCCCTTGTCCAAAGTCCCTCCCCAGCTTTCCTGGAGCCCCTTCAGGCACTGGAAGGTGCTTTAAGGTCTCCCTGGAGCCTTCTCTTCTCCAGGCTGAACACCCCAACTCTCCCAGCCTGTCTCCAGAGCAGAGCTGCTCCAGCCCTCAGATCATCTCCGTGGCCTCCTCTGGATTGTCTCCAGGAGCTCCCACTGAACATGATGTCAGGACAGAGCTCTGCACTCTGTTTTGATACCACCAGACACTTTAGATGACATCAGATGTTAAGCAGTAGCTTTTAATGACAGGAGCACCAGGATGTCTCACCCTCTTGCCCCACAGAGGACAGTAGGTGTGGCATTTCATACAGGCCTCACTCGTCAGGGGATCTAGAGCATTCCAGCTTGGTTCAGGGAGTATTCAGTCAAGTTTTGGCCAAGCTTCATTTAATCCACTCAGGACCAAGCTGAGCCCTGCCCAGCACCAGACAAGGGCCCCAGTCAGCTCCTCCTCTGCTGTCTGGGCAGAGGAGACACAGCTGCAGTTAGGACACAACTGCAGCCCAGCTTCTCCTCCAACTGAGATACCAAGGCCTGATGAAGGACAAGACTGCAGAGGCAGAAAAGGAGGACAGATGATGCCATGACCATAAAGGCCAAGCTGAGTACACTCCCAAACCTCTGGCCTTAATGCCAATCCAGGACAAAAGCACTTTGGGATGCAACTGGCTGGGACTACAGTGGGTGTTCCTCAAACTGAATGTGGTTGGGATTATCTGTACAGCAGTTATTGCCACAGTCCATGTGACACACACATCCCTAAGGAAACTTCAAAGTGATCAGCTGGGTCCTGTACCTTAAAGGTCTAAAAGATTCCCCTGAGCAGGCTCAGGAGGATTAAATGCAGGTCAGTGGGGAAGACTGAGCTGGTCACGACACGAGCTGTTATGACAGCAGAGGAAAGTCTGTCTCCAAGGAAAAGCAAGTGCTGAGACAGGCAGGAAAACCCATGAGCAGGTAGATGATGTCCCAGCAAAGCCCAGGGCAGAGGAAGCCAGTCCCACAGCTCCTGGAAACCACCCGTGTGACAGTCAAGCTCCCCAGAGTGGCATTTGCCTGTGAACCCTGCAGAGCTGACCAGTCAGGCTGAATGGCCCAGGTTTGCTTTCCAGTGGCAAATGCCCTTTGACCTCCATTCCTTTGCCCTCTGCTGATTTCTAGCCACGTTCTTACCTTTGAGAGCTTGATGAGGCTGGATATGTGTTCAATCTACAAGAGAGACCAAGAGAGTGAAGTCAATCTTTGGCTGCCTCTTGACACACAACGTGGAGGTGTGGGGGCTCTTCCACACAACAGCTCAGGGGCCTTTGAAGGCTCTGGCCTAAAAACCTCCAGTGGCCTCTCATGCACTTCAGATTTCATGTCCAGTTTTAACTGAAGATGGACTTGAAACCTAAAGCCATGCAACATGCAATCACTTTTCTCCTCCAAGATTATGGCAGCTTTACCCACACCCTGCCAGAGCCCTTAAAAGCCAAACACTGTCACCTTTACTGCTAAAACCATGTCCATATGAAGCAGGTGGAAAGGGCAGGGACTCTGGAAAGTGGTTTTCCAAAGCTTCCCTCAGCCCCCTCATCATTTTTCAGCTGAACATGATGAACCCTGAGCTCTGGAAGAGCTGAGCAGCTTGGAGTAACAAGTAATCTATATGGAACAAGTCCCTCAGCCCCCAAGGGCAGTGGACAGAGGTGCCAGCACGTTGGGGTACAGGCTGGAAACATTTACCTGTACTCTGGAGAAGGGTTCAATGACTCTGATCAGGTTCTGTTCCAATAAGTTATCATAGAGCTTAGCCAGGTGAGTGTTGATGATGGGGTCGTCCCTGAGCTCCACCTTATAGTCTGTCAGAGCCTGCAAAGACAGGGCAGGAACAAATATTTCAGGTAGCACAAAAAGTCTCCCTGTCCTCAAAGCCCTCTGAGTATGAAGGAGTCTTCTCTCCCTGCCCAGGAAACTACCCGTGGTTAATCCACTTTGCTAACAGGCCAGGAGATCACAGCAGGCTTTCAAGCACATGCACCAAGCACCTTTCATCTGTACCCTGCTGGAGCTCAGCAAGCCTCTCTGGTTTACATGGCATGACAGGATTGTTCCCTGCCGTGGGAATCCCCTCTGTTATCTCTGGGGTCTTCTTGCTGAAGGCAGGAAAAATTGCAGGAAGAAACACACCCCAGTGAACAGCACCAGAGGCACAGGAAACTGGTTCTGAGTTCACTCTCCAAAAAAAAACCAAAACTGACAGGAAAACCCAAGTCTCAAGCAAGTTATTACTCCCCATGCAGTGACAACCAAACTGGCTGGTTGCTGTGAGCTGTTTGCTTGCTGCACTGCTTCTTTCTATCAATGTTTGTGTGGTTTCCTGCTGTGGGACACAGCAGCTCCTACAGCTTTCCCCAACAGAAATGCTTTGTCCAGCCAGGCCCCATTTCCTGCCTCCTGACTCACCTTCTCAAAGTCTGCCAGTGACCTGTTCTTGCTGGCCTGTGCCACACATTTCAGTGCTTCTGTCTGCAGAGGGAGAAAACCAGAGCAGGTTATTTTCTCTGCCCTCTCAGTGCTGTTATGCCAAAGGTGCAATATCCTGCAAACGTGCTGAAGAAGCAAAGCAGGAATGTTCCCCGTGGTCCAAAGCCAGCTCAGTGTTCCCTCCACACAGGCAGAGCAACAACAGCTGCTCCCAAGGAGCACACACAGAACAGCTGCAGGACACGGCCTGAAATCAGCCTCCTGGAAACAAAGACCTCAAGTTCTGCAAGGTTTGGGGACACCAGCTGCAGTTCCTATCAGGTTGCAGGTTGGGAGGGAGTCTGATACCATTTTGGAAGGAACATTTGGGCACTTTAGTGCCATTTTCAGCCCTCGAGCTGTCTTGCTGCCCTTCAGGGCCATGCTGTCCTGCCAAGCAACGAGTCCTCCAGACACCCTGTCACCAGCAGCACCACAAAATGTAGCTTGTCTGCCCCACAGCTGCTGTAGCAAAGACTCAGCCACAACCAAACTGCTGTGTTTGTGTCAGACAGAACAGCAACACCCCTAGAACAGCTCCCCAGTGGCACAAGACAAGCAGGACAGCCCAGTGGCCACAGTGCACAAGGCCCAGGCTGCTGCCACCACCTCTGCCACCAAGGCTGCTTTCTCCCTGCTCCCTAAGCTCAGTTTCCACAGCTGCTGCAGGAATTTGGGATCCCTGCTGGCCCGGGTGGACAGCCCAGGGAACAGCTGAGCTCTCCTCTGTGGAAACCTGTCCTCCTGCTCTGAAAAGGAGCCTCTGACCCAGCTGTCACTCGGGGGGAAGGGGATGCAGCAGCACCAGAATCACCAAATGGTCATGGTTGGAAAGGACCTCTAAGATCACCGAGTCCAACCATCAACACAAAACCAAACAAAAACAAAACCACAACACAACCTTGGCCACTAGAGTATGTCCTGAAGTACCAAATCTACACCCAGGGCCTGACCACTCTTTGGCACAGAAATTCTTCCCACTATCCAGTCTGAACCTCCCCTGGCCCAACTTCAGGCCATTTCTTCTGGGCCTGTTGTTCTCCACTTGGGAGAAGAGGCCAAGCCCCCCTCACCACAACCTCCTGTCAGGGAGCTGCAGAGAGCCAGGAGGTCTCCCCTCAGCCTCCTTGTCTCCAGGCTCAACACCCCCAGCTCCCTCAGCTGCTCCTCCTCACACTTGTGCTCCAGCCCCTTCCCCAGCTCCCTTGCCCTTCCCTGGACACGCTCCAGCCCCTCCATGTCCTTCTTGTCCTGAGGGGCCCAGAACTGACCCCAGGATTCCAGGTGTGGCCCCACCAGTGCCAGCACAGGGGACAATCCCTGCCCTGCTCCTGCTGGCCACACTACTCCTGACACAAGCCAGGATGCTGGTGGCCTTCTTGGCCACCTGGGCACACACTGGCTCATACCCAGCCCTTGTTGACCAGCACCCCCAGGTCCTTTTCCCCTGGGCACTTTCCAGCCCCTCTGCCCCAAGCCCGGAGCGTTGCCTGGGGTTGGTGTGACCCAAGGGCAGGACCTGCCACTTGGCCTTGTTGAACCTCATACAACTGCCCTTGGCCCAATGATCCAGCCTGGCCAGATCCCTCTGCAGAGCCTCAACCCATGGATCCAGCCTGGCCAGCTCCTTCTGCAGAGCCTCAACCCATGGATCCAGCCTGGCCAGCTCCCTCTTCAGAGCCTTCCTATCCTCAGGCAGATCAACACTCCCCCCCAACCTGGTGTCACCTGCAAACTGACTGAAAAAAATCACCAGGGCTGCCCTTGGTAATCCAACAGGGCTAATGCAGGGATATCCCCATTCCAGACTCTTTTCTCCACACAGATGCTCACTGACCTCCTCTACTAAACAGCCTCCCCATTCCTCTGTGAGGCAGGGGAGTATCAGCTCCTGCCTAAATAGTAAGAAGTAAATATCTGACCAAAGCCACCAAGGGCAGAGGGGTGCCAGCCTGGCACAGCCACTGGCACAGCCCCTGGCTTTTCACAGAATCATAGGGGTTGGAAGGGACCTCTGAAGATCATCAAGTCCAACACCCTGCTGCAGCAGGAACACCCAGGGCAGATCCCACAGGAACACATCCAGATGGGTCTTGAAAGTCTCCAGAGAAGGAGACTCCACAGCCTCTCTGGGCAGCCTGTCCCAGGGCTCTGTCACCCTCACAGGAAAGAAGTTTCTCCTCACATTGAGGTGGAACTTCCTGTGTTGTCACTTGGTGCTGTTTCCCCTCGTCCTGTCACAGGCACCACTGAACAGAGACTGGCCCATTCTTGACACCCCCCTGCAGATATTTGTAGACATTAATAAGGTCCCCTCTCAGTCTTCTCTTCTCCAGACTAAACAGCCCCAGATCTCTGAGCCTTTCCTCATCAGACTGATCTTCCAGTCCCTCAGTCATCCTTGTAGCCTCCACTGGACTCTCTCCAGCTTATCCCTGTCCCTGTTGAACTGGGGAGCCCAGAACTGGACACAGTGCTCCAGATGTCACCAGGGAAGAGATTTTGGCCTGTACTTGGCCCAGGTTTCCCACGGGGGTGGCACTCCCAGACTGGCACGTTAAGGTGTCAGAGTAACAGTTGATTTCACAACTCCCCAGCTGCTTGGCTCTCCCCTCACACTCCTCGAGGTCTCAAGCTGCTCAGCTACGCTGCTGCAAAAGGCTTTTCAGGACCTGCTACAACACAAGTGAAAACCAAGGGGTAACTCAGGCTCAAATCCATCAGCTCCAGGGCTGCAGAGCAGTTGGAGAGGGTTGAGCACGTGGACTTTGTGGCATAAGGCACCAAGTGGTTCAGGAGGAAAACAGAAAGGGGAAGAAAGCAGAGCAAACGAAGTGAGCAGGCCAGATTCTCAGGCTGTGAAAATCACTGCGTTCCCTTTGAAGGCAACTGACTCCTGGTCATTACTTAGGGTAATTTAATCAGTTCTGAAGCTCGTTCAGAAGTGAAGGGTATTTTGGTACCAAAAGATCGAATTATTTGACAAAAAGAACACCACAATGTTCTCAGAGATAGGAGGAAGAGAGAAAGGACCCAGTTTCCATACCTGTCTTCCTGCATACCGCAGAGCAAGCTTTCCACTCACTAAGGCCTGCACGTCCTCTGGGCTAGAGAAAGGAAGAGAGCAGTTACTGACCAACACAGCTCCCACCTGAGAGTGCCTCAGAAATTCCCAACTGATACCAAATGGCTACAATTCAAGTAGCATTGTATCAGAAGCATAAATCTGGTCATCAAGAGAGACAACCAGGAAAGCTTGGCTGCTCCAGTTCTCTGACCAGTTTAGTCTTCCAAGCATTTCAACCCCAGCAGTGCTGTTTGTGGAACCATTTGCCACGTACATGTTCAGCATGATTTTGCACAGCAACATGTATTTCAGAGCAGTGATGGCTTTGGGGTTGTCAATTGAATCGTAGCCCTCAAACGCCTCGTAAAAATACGAGTAGGCTGTTTTCCAGTCCTTCTCTTCTGCTGCATGGATGATACCTGTGGAGACAACAAACAGGCAGGAGTTCACTTGGAATGTGACTAGAAGAGGACAGAGCAAGTGGGACCTGGAAGTGTTCAAGGGCAGGTTGGATGGGGCTTGGAGCAACCTGGGCTAGCAGGAGGTGTCCCTGCCCATGGCAGGGGGGTGGGACTGGATGGTCTTTAAGGTCCCTTCCAACCCAAACCAGTCTGGGATTCTGTTTGGTTGCTTCATGCTTTATCTGGTACTTCAGCAATGGGAATCCTTTCTTCTGTGCCCCCCTTTACCTTATCACTATCAGAAGAACATCCAAGCTCTGTCTTAAGGGGACATGTTAAGAAAGAACAAGCTGGGGGCACTTCAAGGACAAAGTCACAGTTACACCACATGGTGTCATGCTGTAGTGCCCAGGAAGGTTACAGAGGACCCCCCACCACTGGAGGCTTCCAAAAATGGGCCGAAAAAACATCTGTCAGGAGCAAAATAATTCTAGCTGATCCTGCCTTGAGGCAGCTGGGCAGACTCGTGGGTATCTCGAGGTACCACCTGGTACAATTTTCTAGGATTCCCTCAGGAAAGAACAAATATCAGTTCAATGATGCCTTGTGACAAGGCCTAGGGGTCCCCCTTCTCCTGAAGGGCTTTACCTGACTGCATGTCTAAGGCTGCCTGCAGCTTGGGTGGGCAGTAGATGGCATTGGCTGTGGTCCGTGCAGAGGTTAAGGCTGCTCTTGCTTTTGGCAGGTTGCTCAGGGCATGGTAAGTCTTGCTTTCCAACAGCTGCACTTCCACCAGCAGTGCCTTGTCGTCCATCTTTTTCAATTCCCGAAGAAGCTGGGAGCCTGAGAGCAGAGAGGAACAAGAACCTTTGTAACCTGCACCTGCCATCAACTGCTACACAACCCAAGTCTTTCCAGATGACACCCTTCTTGCCCCCAGCAGTGCTGGCTTCGAGGAAGGGAGGAGGCTCAGCTGGGGCAACCTGCTCTTCCAAGAAGGAACAGAGGAGGAAATAATAGTACGGGAGTGTCAGCCCACAGCTGGAGAAGAGATGGTTCTGGGGAGAGCTCATGTGGCCTTCCAGTGCCTGAAGGGGCTCCAGGAAAGCTGGGGAGGGGCTTTGGACAAGGGCAGGGAGGGAGAGGACAAGGGGGGATGGATTAAAACTGGAAGAGGGAGATTGAGGTGAGACATGAGGAGGAAATTCTTCCCTGTGAGAGTGGTGAGACCCTGGAACAGGTTGCCCAGAGAAGCTGTGGCTGCCCCATCCCTGGAAGTGTTGAAGGGCAGGTTGGATGGGGCTTGGAGCAACCTGGTCTGGTGGGAGGTGTCCCTGCCCATGCAGGGGGGTTGGAACTAGATGATCTTTAAGGTCCCTTCCAGGCCAAACCATTCCATGATTCTATGGAGAGGAACAAAGCAGTTCTGAGTTACAAGTGGACGAGGGCAGTGAGAACACTTGGGTACATGGACAGTGTGTCTCTGCCACCTCACCATGGGCTGCAGACACTCAGCAGAAAGTCTGGGTTGTACAGCTCAGGTGGTCAATCTGATACCCCTGCCCAGATGACATCATGATTCACCACTCACAGACCTCAAGTACTGCCCAGTCCTGCATCATTCCCCTAAGGGGAGACCTGAGGAGTTTCAAGCAACTCCTAAGAGTATGGGGTGAGGAAGGAATGTTTGAAGCACAAGGCACCTGCAGATCAAATTTAGGAGGCAGGAGTGGACAGCCTGAGGGACCCCTAGATAAACTGTCACATTAAAGCCTCCTGAGGACAGGAAGAGCCAACCTCAGAGGGAACCTCCTCCCTTCCTTCCCCCTGCTACGAACTACAGAGCTAACTTAGGGCAAGCAGAGGTGAAAACCTCATCCTCACTTGCTGTGCTTAGAAGAGTTGAAACTGCACAACTGGGTGGAAGAGAACAGCCTCTCCCTAGAAACACCCCGTTGAGACCCCCTGCTCACCCCACTCCCTGCAGCCACAGACATGACCACATCTTGGCCACCACACAGAAATGCCAGTGCACACACTGACATCCCAGCAGAGCTCTACAGAAGCTGCCCTACAGGTACAGGCCTCCCTCAGCTGTACCACCAGCATCCAAGTCATTAAGTTAATGAAGCATAGCTTTGGAGTGCAGCCTCTGAGCAGTTTCAACCTGAGTTCGTTACGTATCCTCCCGCAAACGAGCTCTAACGTGATGCTGAATTCCACGTCTCAGAGCACTGAACAGAGCTTGTATCTGATCAGATACAAGTCACCCAGGTGACTCTGGAGGTGACACATGCTCCTGCCATCCCCAGGCCTGCTCAGCCCCTGGCTGGGGGGGTGGCACAGTCTGTACAAACACCCTCTGGCCAGCTCCAGCCTCAGCTCCAGCCATCTGAAAAAGCAGGATCTGCAAAGCTCTTCAGGGAGCTGGGGTGACCTGCTTCCCCCTGCCTTGCAGCAGAGCTCACACTGTTCACTTCCATCCCTCAGGTGGTGCAGAAGCAGATTCCTAAAACCTTCCCATTACTTCAGGAGGAGTTTGTCTCATTCCACCCTTAGGGCTTTGCCAGTCCCTGCCATTACTCCTGCTTTTATTTGAGCAGGCTGAAGAAAGCTGGTGTCTCCCCTCAGCCTCTCCAACCACAGCAGCATACTGCATTCCAGCAGGAGCCAAACCTGATGGCCTTCAACTGGACACAGCTCCTCTTTGCTTCCAAAATTATTTGAAATGAATAAAACGGTGACAACAAAGATCTTTAAAAGCTTTTCTCACCAAGGTATAGCAAAAGATGGCAGAACTGGTACAGCACTGAGCAGTGAACGCCCAAGCCCTACAAAACTGATCAAGGACCATGAGGTAGTCAGTCGATCATGTCCCTTCTCAGCCTCAAGACCAATTCCAAAGCTCAGAACTGCTACCACCACCTAGTGGGAGACTCACCCAGCTGCAGCGCTTCCTGGTACCTCTTGGTATCGAAGTACAAAGAGACCAGCCTGGCCTGGAGAACAGAAAAGGAACTGCTGTGAGGGAAGCCAGAGAAAGGTGGGACAGGTTTCTTTGGTAAAAATCAAACTTTACCTTCTTATCTGCACAGACTTCACGGAATTAGTTGGTGTTCATGACATGATATGGTTCAATTCTGCAAGATCTACCTCTTGGGAAAGGGGTGAGTTTAAACACAAGGGGTAAAATCGTGTCTACTCCAGAAGAGTCACCAACTTCAGTGCCACCACCCACCCACTACACACACCGAGGTCTGGACACCACACTAGAAACTCCCTGATTTTATAGGTATTAAATCTGATAAAGGGAAGACATTATTACCCAGGTTGGGGATCCATGGTGTAACCTACCTCCAGAGCCTGGCGTAGGAAAGTCCTCTTCTCTGATTTGGCCCATTCAATACACTCTAAACACAGGTCAACCTTCAAGGGAGCAGAAAGAAATTGGTCAAGCCTTCTGCTGGCCCTCTGAAGAAGAGCAGTATGGTTCAGTCACGTCCCACAAAGCAACAAAAGTACAACCAGGGCTGAATCTCCAGAGAAAGAAGTCACTCCTGTCCGAGCAGCAGCACTGCTCCATATTTAATTACCTCTGCTTTAAAACGAGCCTGGTGATTGACCTTCATCCTTAGCACCTACCCCAAATGCCATAGTATCACAGTATCATCATTCTGGTTGGAAAAGACCTTCATCAAGTCCAACCACCAACCTAGCTCTGCCACGTCCACCACCAAACCCTGTCCCCTGGCACCACATCTGTCTTTTTAGATGTCTCCAGGGATGGTGGCTCAACCACCTCCACCCCAACTCCAACTCCCACCCCAGAACAGGACAACCCCAAGGTTCATACCATGTCCCTGAGGGCATTGTCCAAATGTTTCTTGAATCCTGTCAGCCTTGGTGCCATGACTGCTTCCCTGGGAAGCCTATTCCAGTGCTCCACCACCCTCTGGGTGAAGAATCCCTTCCTAATGTCCAACCTAAACCTCCCCCTGCACATCTTCCTACCATCCCCTTGGGTCCTATCGTTGGTCACCAGAGAGAAGAGGTCAGTGTCTGCTCCTCCACCTTCCCTAGTGAGGAAGCAGTAACTGCCATGAGGTCTCCCCTCAGTCTTCTCCAGGGTCCATGTCTCTCAACACCACCTTGAATATTACCAGGGCAAAGTGTAGCTCACCATGCATGAGAACTGCAGCTCCCAGTGGGAGGTTAAGTGACTTCTTTCAGCAAGGACTCATAACACACTTCAACCTCAGGCTGCATCATGTTGACACCAGAGTTTAAATCCCAAAAATATGGCACAAAATTATATCAAACAGCTAAATTGTGCTGCATATTTTCATATTCTATTTGCTAGGTTAACTTCCTGCACTTTGTATCCTCATTCCCAGTATTGTACGACCTAAGTGAGGACTTTTTACAAGGGCTTGTGGTAAGAGGACAAGGGGGAATGGATTAAAACTGGAGGAGGTCCAGCCCAACTTGAGGCTGGAGCAGCTCTGCTCTGGAGACAGGCTGGGAGAGTTGGGGTGTTCAGCCTGGAGAAGAGAAGGCTCCAGGGAGACCTTAGAGCACCTTCCAGTGCCTGAAGGGGCTCCAGGAAAGCTGGGGAGGGACTTTGGACAAGGGCAGGGAGGGATGGGATGAGGGGGAATGGATTAAAACTGGAAGAGGGGAGATTTAGGTGAGACATGAGGAGGAAATTCTTCCCTGTGAGGGTGGTGAGACACTGGAACAGGTTGCCCAGAGAAGCTGTGGCTGCCCCATCCCTGGAAGTGTTGAAGGGCAGGTTGGATGGGGCTTGGAGCAACCTGGTCTGGTGGGAGGTGTCCCTGCCCATGCAGGGGGGTTGGATCTAGATGATCTTGAAGGTCCCTTCCAACCCAAACCACTCTATGGTTCTATGATGCTGAGGTGCTATGCTCAGGAATGCCTTTTCCCAAGATCTCTGATGGCAACTCTTTCCAGAGCAGCTCTGTAGCTGTTCTGCACTGCAGGACCTGTCAGCTCCTTGTCACTGGTAATAACTGGAGAGAATTTATGACAAGCCATTACGAAGCCGCAATTTATTGCGCAGCGAGAGCTGGAGCGTGAGGAGCTGGAGAAACCTCTAATTTCACTGCTTTATGGAACTCCTGGGAGTCTTCTCAATACACATCACCCCAAGGAAGCAAATGTCCCTCTGAATGTTTCTGAGACACTGAAGTGTTCAGGATTGCTGCAGCAAGAACCTCCCAGGGCAGGTGTCATCATTCCTTAAGGTTTTGGGTTTGGCTCCTGAACGTGCTCCAAAAGGAATGTTCTGACTACCTGGGCTGTCTTTCCATCGCTGTTACTCCAAGTTCTTCCCCTGCCATGAAATGCCACCTTTTGGGACAGCATCCCAACACTGTAATTTACACCAAGTCACCTTTAGAAGAGATCTGAAGCCACTCGCTTTCCCCTGACCCCTCTAGGGGTTCCCATCTCACCTGCACATCCCACCCCGCTTCCCTTGACCTCGTGTCGAAGAAGAGGGACAAAAAGATTTGGTCTGTCCCCGTGACCAGTACCATGAGAACTGATGTGCAAAGAGCACTGGGTAGGTTACCTGAACCAAAGGATGACAGTTCTGCACTAATTTGGCTAATGAGGATGGCACCTGCATGTGTCAGTCACTAGGAGAACAGTGTTAGGTGGGCTTTGTCCTTAACAAAGGACACACATCAGTGGGAGCTGATCTGCTGGAAAGCAGCTCTGGGGAGAAGGACCTGGGGGTCCTGGTGGCCAACAGGCTGACCATGAGCCAACAATGTGCCCCTGTGGCCAAGAAGGCCAATGTCATCCTGGGGGCATCAAGAAGAGCGTGGCCAGCAGGTCAGGGAGGTTCTCCTGCCCCTCTGCTCTGCCCTGGGGAGGCCCCATCTGGAGAACTGGGTCCAGTTGTGGGCTGCCCAGTTCCAGAAGGACAAGGAGCTGCTGGAGAGAGTCCAGCACAGGGCACTGAGATGCTGAGGGGCCTGGAGCATCTGCCTGTGAGGAAAGGCTGGGAGAGCTGGGGCTGTTCAGCCTGGAGAGGAGGAGCCTGAGGGGGGATCTCATCAGTGCTGCTCAATATCTCCAGGGGGGTCAGGAGGATGGGGCCAGACTCTTCCCAGTGGTGCCCAGTGACAGGACAAGGGGCAATGGGCACAAACTGGAGCACAGGAGGTTTAATCTGAATATGAGAAAATCCTTCTTTGCTGTGAGGGTGGCAGAGCCCTGGGACAGGCTGCCCAGGGAGGTGGTGGAGTCTCCATCCTTGAAGACATTCCAAACCCACCTGGATGTGCTCCTGTGGGATCTGCTCTAGGGGATACTGCTCTGGCAGGACCAGATGATCTCCAGAGGTCCCTTCCAACCCCACCACTCTGTGATTCTGTGACTATCCTGTTACTCAGACCCTCCCTACCTCCTCTTCCCACCTTTGGTGTGACAGTACAACCTACACCACTGCAGGCCAACACTGCTTTTAAGTGGCTCCTGACCATGTCCAAGTTGCTCCTGTCCTCCTCCCATTGCCAAATACCCACCAAGCCACGTGGACACAAAAAAAAAAAAAAGAAGAAAAGAAAAAAAGAAAAAAGAAAAACATATTCTAGGGAGCTAATGAGAATGGAGTGAATACTGTGGGCTCAGACTGAATGGGTGTTCTAGTGGATAATTTCATCCAGAGAAGTTTACACTTGATAACTAGAGAACTTTTCCCACTCTCACTTTAGAAGTAACTTTCATGCAGCAGAAGCCTTCTGTAGAATAAGACATCCCAGTGTCCTTCAACCTTCATGTCTCCAGGTGAAAGATCCTAATTAACATTCACCATCCCTGACTCTATCCTTTCTGACTTATAGAATTTAAAGTAGAAGAGGGTCATAGAGATGATCTGAGGGCTGGAGCAGCTCTGCTCTGGAGACAGGCTGGGAGAGTTGGGGTGTTCAGCCTGGAGAAGAGAAGGCTCCAGGGAGACCTTAGAGCACCTTCCAGTGCCTGAAGGGGCTCCAGGAAAGCTGGGGAGGGACTTTGGACAAGGGCAGGGAGGGATGGGATGAGGGGGAATGGATTAAAACTGGAAGAGGGAGATTGAGGTGAGACATGAGGAGGAAATTCTTCCCTGTGAGGGTGGTGAGACACTGGCCCTGGTTGCCCAGAGAAGCTGTGGCTGCCCCATCCCTGGAAGTGTTGAAGGGCAGGTTGGATGGGGCTTGGAGCAACCTGGTCTGGTGGGAGGTGTCCCTGCCCATGCAGGGGGGTTGGGACAGAATGATCTTTAAGGTCCCTTCCAACCCAAATCATCCTACGATCTAACCCTATGACCACCTGAACAGACCTTGGGCACCCCCTGCTCCAGCTCTGTGCCACCACACACTGTCCCACCACACACTGTCCCACCACACACTGTCCCCACTTTCCCACCAGACCCAGCTCCCCAGGCAGGGCAGCACCTCTCACCTCTTGTACCCCAACACTCATCACCCCACCAAACCACTATTAAAGCTGTACATCTACCAGCAAGCAACACACACCTAAGGAAAACACCCTGGGTCAGAGTCAGTCCAAACCTGCAGCAGGAGGTTGGCAGAAAAACACGGTTATGAGCGAATTCAATCATCTAGTGTTTTATTAATGGAATATATCCAAATAAATGATCGTTTCCTGACATGAATAATTTCTTCAGTGTGAAGCAAAGTAGGTCAGATAATGGTGTTACAGGCTTTTGAGGAACAGAGAGCTGAAACTGAAATCTCACCTCCTGTCCTGTGGCTGCTTCCATGTCAAGGAAGAGGTCGAGCAGGGAACGGACCAGGCGGGCGGCCTTGGCCTTGCTGATGGAGTTCAGGAAGGGCCGGACGTACTTCAGAAGTCCTCCCAGCTCTGGATGCAAGGAAAAACAAACCCTGAAACTCAGCCACACACAGCCAGGAGTTCCACTGCAGCTGGAGCACCTGCCACGTCCACACACGGCAGTGTTAATGACACCAAAGGTTTTATGAGCAGTCTCTCAACATCAACATCTCAACGTCATTATCACCCATCAACATGGGTGGTGAGACACTGGTTGCCCAGGGAAGCTGTGGCTGCCCCATCCCTGGAAGTGTTGAAGGGCAGGTTGGATGGGGCTTGGAGCAACCTGGGCTGGTGGGAGGTGTCCCTGCCCATGCAGAGGGTTGGATCTAGATGGTCTTTGAGGTCCCTTCCAACCCAAACCATTCTGGGATTCTATGATGATTCTGTGGTCATTTCCAGAGAAGAACAAACATCACCCAAAGGGACACCTTGCAGTAAGCAAGGGACTGGCAAAGGTGACAGTTGGGCTCCCCTCCTTGATCCTTGAGGTCCCTTCCAACCTGGCATTCTATTATTCACTCCCACCCCTCCCTGTCCAATTATAACACCACGTGTAACCACACCTGCCTCGGGCACATTTTGAACACAAAAGCATCTGCTAAATGCTTTGAGATTTTTCTATAAAATGGGCAATGGAGGTTCCAGTTTCATTATGTTTTTATGAAGTGGCAGCTTGAGGTTCTAACCTGCCATCCCCAGCTGGACCTCGTGAGTGAGATTCACCCCACTGCTGCAACCAACCCATTTCCTAACACACCTACCCACCTTAACTAATTAGATCTTACCTTACTCAACTAGGTGTCTGGTTCTACTAGTCTCCTGAGCAGTTTACAGTTATAAAGGGAAAAGGAAAAGTCCTTCTTTATGGAAAAAATACCATAAAATGTCATTCCTCCAGAGTGCAAGAACGTGCAACTCAATGTCTCAGTGGTTTTGGGACCTGGCGTCGTGGAAGCAGAAAGGAGCTAGTGACGTGTTGGAGCTGCACAGCTCCAGTTCAAAGCAGCTCTGGGGAGAAGGACCTGGGAGTCCTGGTGGCCAACAGGCTGACCATGAGCCAACAATGTGCCCTGGTGGCCAAGAAGGCCAATGTCATCCTGGGGGCATCAAGAAGAGCGTGGCCAGCAGGTCAGGGAGGTTCTCCTGCCCCTCTGCTCTGCCCTGGGGAGGCCCCATCTGGAGAACTGGGTCCAGTTCTGGGCTGCCCAGTTCCAGAAGGACAAGGAGCTGCTGGAGAGAGTCCAGCACAGGGCACTGAGATGCTGAGGGGCCTGGAGCATCTGCCTGTGAGGAAAGGCTGGGAGAGCTGGGGCTGTTCAGCCTGGAGAGGAGGAGCCTGAGGGGGGATCTCATCAGTGCTGCTCAATATCTCCAGGGGGGTCAGGAGGATGGGGCCAGACTCTTCCCAGTGGTGCCCAGTGACAGGACAAGGGGCAATGGGCACAAACTGGAGCACAGGAAGTTCCATCTAAACATGAGGAGGAACTTCTGTACAGTGAGGGTGGCAGAGCCCTGGGACAGGCTGCCCAGGGAGGTTGTGGAGTCTCCTCTGCAGACATTCCAAACCCACCTGGACACCATCCTGTGCAGCCTGCTCTGGGTGACCCTGCTCTAGCAGGGGGTTGGACTGGATGATCTCCAGAGGTCCCATCCAACCCCTGACATTCTGTGACAAGTCTTCTCCTGTGATAAACCACATGTGGCCACCAGGCCAGGCTGCTGCCATGTCTGGTTAAAGTCAGAAGACAATCCTTGGATCAGCTCAGCACAGTTCAGCGCTGCCTCGGAGGGTCCTACCCTGAAATGGTGGCTTATTTGCCCCAGAATTTTAAGCCTCACTCAAACATCACCCAGATCTTGCACTACCACGTTTACAAGAGTTGACAGTAAAAAAACCCAAAACACCTCAAACCAAAACCCGTAACAAGTCTCAGAAATCTCCAATATCCCAGAATGACAGAATCATTCTGGTTGGAAAAGACCTTGAAGATCATCAAGTCCAACCACAACCCAACTCTGTACCCAACTGGTGGCAGAATGAGAACTAAAGAAGAAGCTAATCAATTTTATTTGAATTAGTAAACAGAGGAGCATCAGCAGAATTTCAGTTTGGGAGGATTCCAACCCAACCAGTTGGGAACCAGGTTTCCCTCCCATGTCATTTGGCTGTAACACCAAAGAATTGTCCTAAAAACATCTTAATAAGATCTCAAAAATATTCCTTGTGGTTTTATTTGTTCAAGCTATTTCTTTTAGAAGTTTAATCAAGCCTGAGGCAACTTTCTTGCACTGTTCAGTGGAACTCACAGGGTGTCCCAATCCAGCTGCTGACATTTTTATACACCTGTCCAAGCAGTTTTGGAACCACTGGAAGTTAACTCAGGTGGATCCTGAGTCCTTGAAGGAGCCTGATTTTCCAAACAGCAGGCTAAAAAATTGTGACTTTTGCTACAATGAACCACTCAGACTTTGTCCAGGGAACCAAACAAGATGCTAGGACTGCCCAGCTTAAGTTTTCATGCACGTTTTACTTTCTCTTTGCCTGAGGATGAACGGGCAGGTTTTTCTAGAACTGAGGTGCAGGTACTTTAATATCTAAGACTGAGATTAGTAACATCTAAGATTGAGACAGTTTGACTCAAGGAGGAAGACCTGACTGCCCTGTGGCAGATGATGCCTTTGTTCTGCAGACCATTCCATCTGCAGCACCACTCAGGGATGCAAAACCCAAACATTTTTATCAAAGGCATAGAATCACAGAATGGTTTGGGTTGGAAGTGACCTTCAAGATCATCAGGTTTCAACCTCCCTGCCATGAGCAGGGACACCTCCCACCAGACCAGGCTGCACAAGCCTCATCCAACCTGGCCTTGAGCACCTCCAAGGATGGGGCAACCACAACCTCCCTGGGCAACCTGTTCCAGTGCCTTCCTGCCCTCATGGGGAAGAATTTCTTCCTGATACCTAAAGTCAAACACTTTGGTTTCACAACCAGTAAAGGAACCACCATGACAGCAGCAGACAGCAGCTCCCAACCCATGAGAGCTGCACAGAGGTGCTCTCAAGAATCCCTCCTCTGAGTGGGAGCTGAGAGGTGGGCTCCAAGTCACCCCGTGGGGCTGGGCAGAGATGCAGCATTAACACTGGGGCTGCCCAGCAGCTGATTCTTGTGCTCTTCCCTGAAGCAACAAACACCTGAAAACTCTGCACTGGCCACAGGCAACTTGTCTGCTTCTCATCAGGTCACAGCACAGGTCCTTAGCTTTCAGCCCTGGAACTACGGATCACAGAATCCCAGACTGGTTTGGGTTGGAAGGATCTTCAAGATCACCTAGATCCAACCCTCTGCATGGGCAGGGACACCTCCCACCAGACCAGGTTGCTCCAAGCCCCATCCAACCTGCCCTTCAACACTTCCAGGGATGGGGCAGCCACAGCTTCCCTGGGCAACCTGTTCCAGTGTCTCACCACCCTCACAGGGAAGAATTTCCTCCTCATGTCTCACCTCAATCTCCCTCTTCCAGTTTTAATCCATCCCCCCTTGTCCTCTCACTCCCTGCCCTTGTCCAAAGTCCCTCCCCAGCTTTCCTGGAGCCCCTTCAGGCACCCCTCTTTATAGTAGAGCTGCTGCAGCCCTCCTGGCTCATCAAGGCAGCCAGACTCTGAGGTCCATCAGCTCCTAAGCACTAAGCTCCTTCACACTGCACGTCGCTGCTTCCCAGGACCAACTGCATCGTGGTTTTAGTGTGCTCTTCCACATGGGAAAGAAGCTTTAGAAGATAAGAAAGGAAAAGAATCACATGAGAGAGACACCACAGTACTTATCTTGCCATTGACTTGCTCAACAGCTGCCTGAGAACTCACCAGAAAGCAGATTCCAAGTCAACAGCTAAAATACATCAGTGTGTTTTGCAGACACGTTGAGATGTACAAGCTCAAAGTTCCCATAGAAATTTCCTCTTTCCTACCAACTCTTTTTAGGTTTATTTCTGATTTAAGCAAATGCACTGCTTGGTTAAGGGGTGAGATTGACAGCTCTGGAGAAGTGATGAGCAGCAGCTCTGGAAGATGAAGTTGCTGCTCATCCTCAGAGGAAGAGCTTCCACCAGCTCACACGCCTGAATTCCCAAGCTGAGTTATCCCAATCCCAGAGTTTTAAGCAGTGCTATAAAAATCCAGGACTGTCCTAAAAAACCCAAAAGTAATTAATCTACCACTTCAATCCTTAATCTCTATCAAGCAATAATAATAATACAAATGACACTTTTTTTTTTCTCTCAAGACTGCAGTTCACTAGAGGTGAGTCCTCTAAAGACCCCAGGTCCCTTGATGCTCTCCAGCCAGGCAGCAGCTCCAACTTTCTAACCCCACCAAACCACAGCTGGATTTTTCCAAAGGCTTCAACTCACACACTTTCACCTCTGGGATATTATCTCTACAGCCAACAAGCCACTGGAACACCTCAAATTCCACTAATTCAAACTATGTGTCCAGCAGGAGCTAAAGTGAGGAGATCTACTTCACCTGGGCCAGAGAAGACAGAGTGTCCCCTGACTGCTTGTCACCCTGACCAGTCTGCTCCAGTCTCCACAGGGGACAGGAAGGGAAGGTGACAGTCCCTTCCATAGGGCTAGCACATCTCCAAGCTGTGAGGGGCCACAGGTCCAGAGGAAGCCATGGAGATGATCTAAAGGCTGGAGCAGCTCTGCTCTGGAGACAGGCTGGGAGAGTTGGGGTGTTCAGCCTGGAGAGGAGAAGGCTCCAGGGAGACCTTAGAGCACCTTCCAGTGCCTGAAGGGGCTCCAGGAAAGCTGGGGAGGGACTTTGGACAAGGGCAGGGAGGGAGAGGACAAGGGGGAATGGATTAAAACTGGAAGAGGGAGATTGAGGTGAGACATGAGGAGGAAATTCTTCCCTGTGAGGCTGGTGAGACCCTGGAACAGGTTGCCCAGAGAAGCTGTGGCTGCCCCATCCCTGGAAGTGTTGAAGGGCAGGTTGGATGGGGCTTGGAGCAACCTGGTCTGGTGGGAGGTGTCCCTGCCCATGCAGGGGGTGGGACTGCATGATCTTTAAGGTCTCCTCCAACCCAAACCAGTCTGGGATTCTATATCCCCTTCCATCATCCTCCAGCTCCACCACATCTCCAGAAGGCACAACCTGATGATCTCACTCTGATCTGCACGCACACAACCAGCTTCTTCATGTCCCCAAATTCATTCTCCTCTACTCAGAACACAGTTCTGAACAGCTCTGCAGTTCAGTGTTCCCTTTAATCCACTTCAAACACATTTTGCATTTGCTCCTTCATAAACCTGGTTTTGATGAGTTAACACTGTCATTTGCAGCTACTGAGGCTCCCCCTTAAAAACACCCACTAACCTGCCACCCTCTGAGGTTCTTCACAATTGTGTAAGACTTGGCCTCAAACTCCAAACGACTCCAAGTTCTGCAGTGCTGAGGAGGCCACCAAGCACCTAACAACTCTTCTCTCACTCCAGCAGCACAGCCACACATTTCCCTGAAGATCCTCATTATGATTCCCCTTTTTTCAGTCCAAACTCACACCTTTTAAAGTCCCTTCCAACTCAAACCATTCTATGATCTTCCTTGTGCAGGAGCAAAGCCACATTTAGTTCTCTCTGCAGAAGCAAACAGAGCACAAAGGGCACAGACACCTACACCTGAGCTAATTGACTTGAGGTTTTTTTAATACTCAATTAGAGAAACAGGCACTTGTACATCAGGCTTCATTTCTTCTGCTCTGAATTCTTACTTTTGGAAGAGATGAATCATGCTGGAAGGGCTTATTTTTCTGCAGTGACTACAAAAGCAGTCCCCAGCAGGACATCAGAGGTGGACATCTGTAGTTCAGTGAGATAAATGGCACCTTTGTTTCCTCCACTGCTCTAAGTGCAAACCATCTGCTCTGTCACAGGCTCCCTTGAAAGGCAAATCACAGGGGATCAGTGTCCAGAATGTTCAGACACCTGCAGACCTGAGTAGAGCAGGTAAATGGCCAAGTTTACAGGCTGAGAGAGATGAGGGTGTCCAGCCTGGAGAAGAGAAGGCTCCAGGGAGACCTTAGAGCACCTTCCAGTGCCTGAAGGGGCTCCAGGAAAGCTGGGGAGGGACTTTGGACAAGGCCAGGGAGGGATGGGATGAGGGGGAATGGATTAAAACTGGAAGAGGGAGATTGAGGTGAGACATGAGGAGGAAATTCTTCCCTCTGAGGGTGGTGAGACACTGGAACAGGTTGCCCAGGGAAGCTGTGGCTGCCCCATCCCTGGAAGTGTTGAAGGGCAGGTTGGATGGGGCTTGGAGCAACCTGGGCTGGTGGGAGGTGTCCCTGCCCATGCAGGGGTTTGGATCTAGATGATCTTTAAGGTCCCTTCCAACCCAAACCAGTCCATGATTCTATGTTATTTATCTAGTTTATTTTAGTTTCCATCCTGTCTCCAAAAGGAGATCTCCTGCCAAAATCCACTAATTTCTTTTCCATTAAAGAAGGAGGCTGGATTCCTGTGGCTGTTCCTTACCCCATAGCTCAGTTACTTATTTCAGGCTCACCTTCTGCCTGCCCAGTCTTGGCCAAAAGGGACCCCAGCTCCAGGATGCTCTGCTCTTTGACCTGCACTGCTTCCTCATCATTTTCCTGGACATCACGTTTCACTAGAAAAGAGGGGGGGAAAAAATCACCTTTAATGCCATCTCAGTTAGAAGACAATCATTACCAGTCAGCTCCTGTAAAGGCATCAAAACATCTTACTGTTCAAACAGGCAACAGGGAATTCAATCTGGAAAGCAGATTATGTGGGAAGTTTAAATGCAGTTTATGGAGAGCACTTGGTCTGTACTTCACCAAGGCTCTAATCCAGCTGATAGATCCAACTGGGCCATAACTGAAGTTCTGAACTAGTCTCATGAAGCTTGTCCAGCTGTTCCAAGTTTTATTTAAAAAACATCCCCACCCCCCAACAGATTCTCTCCTGCTGAAGCCACAAAACCAAATCAAATAAATGTAATGGGATTCCTGGGGTTGGGTGTTCTGGTACTGGGATTCCTGACGTTGCTGCTGTGTGTAATAAGTTGTGATCTCGTGGTCCAAACTGAGCACAGGAACAACAGGGGCTGGGTGAGGGGGTTTGGCTGTCCTCTTTGCTCCAGAGGTGCCACTGCTGCAGGAGTCAGGCCTCCTTCCCACGCTGACCTGACAATCTAATCATCACCCTGTGTACCCAGGTGAGTAACGCTGGCTCTGGAGCACACAGCCAGGCTCAGTGACACACAGCAGCACCCAAACTGTGTTGACACAACATCAATTCCATATAAATCATCCACCAAACAATGCATCCCTTCCTGCTGCCTGCTCCCGGGTCATTATTCCCCTCCAG
Source organism: Hemiprocne comata (assembly GCA_020745705.1). NCBI lineage: Eukaryota > Metazoa > Chordata > Aves > Apodiformes > Apodidae > Hemiprocne > Hemiprocne comata. The sequence continues at coordinate 2,046,938 of CM036609.1, forward strand.
CACGCCCTGTGCAGGGGAGCTCATCCAGCTTCTTCTACTCCAAGAAGGCCAAAACCCACTGCCCAGCGCTGGGGAGGGAACCAGAACCCTCTGTGCCACCCTGACCACAGGGCTGCACCTCCCAGACCCCAGAGTTTAACCCCAACAGTGTCAAACCAAAGTAACTTTGCTCTGAGCAGGACAGTGTCCCGAGCCCACGAGCCGTGGCTCCCGACTGAGCCTGACCCACCAGCCGTGGGTGTGTGACAGGCTGAGGGCACCAACGACTAATTAACCAGAGAAACAGCAAGAGGGACGAGCAGCTTTACAGACCACAGAGCAGTTCCAGGGTCAAGGTCCCACACAGACCCCAGGAAACGCGGGCTTGCCTCACACAGCGGGGTCAGAGCAGGTCACAGCACCTTCAGCCATCATCACCGGTTCTGAGAGTCAAGAATTAACTCTTTCACAGCCCAGGTTCTGAGGCTCTGCACGGCCCCCAGACAAAGAGGGACATCCACGTTACACCTACAAACCACTTTCTAGCACCGACACCTCCTTGGCACCGCTAAACGTCCGGGACAGCCCCACAAAGGCAACTGCTGCCAACAGCGTCTGTCCTGAAAGGAGCAGAAGTGAAACCCCAGCCAGGGCACTCAGAGACACTCCTCAGAGCTCCTGGTGCGGCGCTGAGCGGGCAGGTTCAACCCCGCGGGGATTGCGCTGTGATCAGATGAGGTGTCACTTCCAGCAGTTTTCTCGCCCCTCAGCTCGCCGCCGCCGTCGCTACCAGCACAACCCGCGGTAACAACACAACCCAGACCCCCCGGAGCCAAGAGCCGCTCCAGGCAGCTCCCGCCCGCCCAGCCCCGGGACACGCCGCTCCCCGGCGGCAAGTCCACAGGCCGCTGCCTCTGCCCGCACCGGGGGCAGACCGCGCTGAACAGAGAGGAGAAGCCGGCCCAAGCCGCGGGGCTCCGTGACAGGCTGCCTGCTCCGCCGCCCGCTCCACCCCGGCAGTTCGGGCTCAGGGGCCCTCACCGGCGGCAGGCAGCGGCCCGGTCCCGACCCGCCGGCCCGCGGTGCGGGTGGAGGAGCCGCGTCGGTGGAGCGGGCCGGGCCGCGGCCGGCGGAGCGGGCCCAGGCCTCGCTGCCGTCCGGTTCGCAGGGTGAGTCAGCAGCCGGCGGCGGCAGCGGGCGGGAGGCGGCGGCGGGCGGGCGGGGGCGGCCGGCGGGGCGGGGACGGGCGGGGGCGCCTCACCTATGGAGTGGAGGATGCCGATGGAGGCCTCGCGGTCGGTGGAGAGCAGAGACTGCGCGCGCTGGAACTCCAGCACCGCCGCCGCCGCCATCTTACCGCTCCCTCACTCCCTCCGCACCGCCAGACCGGAAGCGGCCCGGAGGAGGACACGCCCCTTCCGCTGTCCCGCGGCATGACGGGAGCCGTAGTCCCGGGGCGGAGGGCGCGGGGGCGGGGCGCAGGGAGGGAGGCGGGGTGGAGGGCGAGGGGGCGTGGTCAGGGGAAAGGGGGCGGGGTGGGCGGGGCGGGGAAGGGGCGGGGCCCTGGGAGGGGGCGTGGTCTGAGGATACACGTGGTGCCGTGGGGTTTCCGGGGGGCCTTGTGAGGGGTCTCGGGCACCGGGGGCTGTGGGGGAGGCACCGGGGGGACTTGCGGGGGCTGGGGAGGTATTCAGGGACCTCACAATGGCTGGGGGGGGCACCCAGGGACGCTGGGGGGGATGTGGGGGGTACTCGAGGGGGACCCACGGTGGCTGGGAAGGCTGGGGGGCAGCGGGGGGTGCCGCGGGGTTTGCGAGGTGCTGGAGGGGGAGCTCGGGGACTGTGAGGGGCACCCGGGAGGAGCCGTTCGGGGCAGGGCGGGGGGGATGGCTCCTCCTGTCCCCAGACAGGGCAGGGACAGCCCTGGTGGCCTTTAAACCCCCCTGCCCCGAGTGTGGCTTTGTTCACTGAGCCCACTCTGCCTGCGGTCAGTAGGGACCAGAGTGAACGGAAGGGCCACTGCTGCCGGGTGGGATGACCCTGGGGCTGCCTTGGGGACCCGCCAGCGGTGGTGACACATGTCCCCTCTCAGCATGGCAGGGAGCAGTGGAGACTGTCCCAGAGCTGGGGCCATCCTTCCTCCGGGCAGCCTGAGGGACCCTCTCCTGCCACCCCCCCTTCCTCCTCCCTTCTCCCTCTCTCCATCACGAGGGTCATGCAGAGGGGGACACACGTGCATGTGTGTACACACCCATCTGCACACGTGTGTGCACATTCACACACACCCCTCCCATCCTGCCTCTGCTTGCCGGGTGTCCCCTGTCCCCACGGCCAGGCACACAGCGCCACCACTGCCCCCCCAGCCCCCCCCTTTGCTTGGTGGCTGCCACACCAGGGCCCGGGGGCTGAGGCCGGGCCAGCTCATCACACCACCAGGGGCTGGCGGAGACACTGACCCACACACGCGTGTGCAGGGGGGTGGGACGCTGTGGGAGGGGCTCAGGGGGAGCCCCAGGCAGCCCCCGCACACGTGTGGCTGTGCACACACATGGCCATCCCATGTGCAGCCCGTGTTGTACGTGCTGAGCCCCCCACGGCCCTGGGGGCTGCACACGCCATTGCACACTCAAGCACATGTGTGTGCCACGTGTGCCCCCACCCTGCACACACGTGTGCACACTCAACCCCCTCACGCACCGCCCTGCCACACACTCCCGTGTGCTCCCGTGTGTGCACACACATGTGCTGACATGTACCCTTGCACACACACTTGCTCTTCGTTGCACTCACCCCCCCTTACACACACGTGCCCCCCCTTGCACATCCACTGCCCTCGTACTCCCCTTGCATGCACACTCACCCTTTCATGCCCCCCCCCAAGTGCCTTCCCCTTGCACACCCTCCTTGATGCCCCCTCTTGATGCCCCCTCTTTGCACCCCCCTCACCCCCAGACACGCTCCCTGGTGCACGCGGCCCCTTGCACACCCCCCCTTTTTCACACACACACGCTCCCCCTCCCACCCCTCCCACACCCCCCCCGCACACCTCCATGCACACCCCCACTTCAACACCCCCATTCCGCACTCCTCTTGCACGCCCCTCCTTTCCACACCCTCTCCCCCTTCCACACCCCTCGTGTTAACACACTCCCCTCCTTGCAAACCCCTTGTGCACACTGACCCCCCCCTTTAGACCCCCCCTTACACACACTCCCCTCATTGCACCCCACTTTGCGCACACACTCACCCCCCCCTTGCACCCCCTTGCACACACATGCTCTCCCCTTTGCCACACACTCCCTCCTTGCACAAACACCCCCCTTGTGCAAACCCCCCTTGCACCCCGATGTACACACCCACCCCCCCATGCACCTCCTTTGCACACCCCCGCCCCTTCTTACACTCCCCCTTTCACACATACCCTCCATCCACACCCCCCCCCCCCTTTCACGCTCCTCTTGCACCCCCTTTACACCCCCCCGTGCACACCTCCACCCCCTCCTTGCACTCCCCCCGTGCACACCCCGCCTCTTTACACCCCCCCCCCCGTGCACACTCCCACCCCCTCCTTGCAACCCCTCGGGCACACCCCCCTATTTGCACCCCCTGATTGCACACCCCCTCCTTGCACCCCACTTGCATACACACCCCCCTCACACACACACACACACACACATACACACACACACACACACACACACTTCCCCCCTCGCCCCCCCCCACCCCGGGCTGCCCCCCCGCCCTGCCCGCCCCTAATCGACTCCAGCTGCAAAAACATTCCCCGCATTCAGAGGCGACGCTGCCTCCGGAGCCGCCGCCCGCCCCCCCCCCCCCCACCCCGGACCCCCCCTCTCCCCTCAGCCCGGATTCCTCCCCCGGCCCCCCCCGGGGCCCCTCCGCCCCCTCCCGGCCTGGATTCCTCCCCCTTCCCCTCCCCAGTTTCCCCCCCCCAGCCACTGCACCAGAGCGTCGTGGCCGTGGGGCAGCCCCACGGTGGGGGGAACAGGGCGGGGGGGTGGGGGATGGGGTGGGCAACCGTGTCCATCTGCCCATCCCCTGCTCTCCAGGAGGGATACTGGGGTGGAGGTGGGGTCCCATGCCCACCCATCCCATGTCCATCCATCCCATGTTCTCTGGATGAGGTGCTGGGGTGGAGATGGGGAACCATGTTCACCTACCCCATGTTCTCCAGGGGGTACTCCAGGTTGGAGAGGGGTCCCATGCCCACCCATCCCACTTCCTTCCATCCCCCATCAGCCAGGAGGGATGCTCAGATGTTCTTCAGGAGGTACACTTGGGTGGAGATGGGTCCTATGCCCACCCACCCCATGTCCATCTATCCTACATTCTCCAGGAGGAATACTGGGATGGAGATACGTACCCCATCACTTTGTCCATGCCCACCCAGCCATTCCATGGTCTCTGGATGAAATGTTGGATGAAGATGGGGAACTGTGTCCATCCATCCATCCATCCATCCATCCATCCATCCATCCATCCATCCATTCCATATTCTCCAGGAGATCCATCAGGATGGAGAGGACTCCCATGCCCACCCATTCCACATCCATTCATCCCATGTTCTCTGGATGGGGTGCTGGGATGGAGGTGGGGAACCGTGCCCATCCATCCCATGTTCTCCAGGAGGTACACCAGGATGGAGAGGGGTCCCATGCCCACCCATCCCATGTCCATCTCCCTCATTCTCCAGGAGGGATGCTGGGATGGCGACAGGTTAGCACATCTGCATGTCCCATGTTCTCAAGGAAGAAATCTGGGAAAGAGACAGGGCATCTCATCTTCTCATCCCAAGTTCTCCAGGAGGACGCTGCGATAGAGCAGTGGCCCCAAGTTCTCTACTTCCACCCCCTCCAGGCGTGACCCCTGCACAGAGACGGGGTCCTGCGTCCCTCAGGCGGGGCGGTGGGATGGAGACAGGATCCTCCATCCGCCTTGGGGAGCCCCGCCCTGGTTGGGGACACCCCGGATTGCCGGGGGGACACGTCCAACCCCCTGGCAGCTCCGTCTCCTTTGAGAGCCGCGCGGCAAGGAGCCCAACTCAGCCGCCTCGGCCGCTTGTCCCCGCTGGCCACCGGCCAGGGGGCTCTGCTGGCCTCGGCAGTCCGCCCGGCGCCCGCGGCCGGGGGGGGCAGCAGGGCTGGGAGCACCCGGGGGGGACATCGAGACATCGGGACGCAGGGGGGGACATCAGGGCTGAGAGCACCCGGGGGGGACATCGAGACATCGGGACCCAGGGGGGGACATCAGAGCTGAGAGCACCCGGGGGGGACATCGAGACATCGGGACCCAGGGGGGGACATCAGGGCTGAGAGCACCCGGGGGGGACATCGAGATATCGGGACCCAGGGGGGGACATCAGGGCTGAGAGCACCCGGGGGGACATCGAGACATCGGGACCCAGGGGAGGACATCAGGGCTGAGAGCACCCGGGGGGGACATCGAGACATCGGGACGCAGGGGGGGACATCAGGGCTGAGAGCACCCGGGGGGGACATCGAGACATCGGGACCCAGGGGGGGACATCAGAGCTGAGAGCACCCGGGGGGACATCGAGACATCGGGACCCAGGGGGGGACATCAGAGCTGAGAGCACCCGGGGGGACATCGAGATATCGGGACCCAGGGGGGGACATCAGGGCTGAGAGCACCCGGGGGGGGACATCGGGACTGAGAGAACCCGGGGGGGACATCGGGACTGAGAGAACCCGGGGGGGCCGCTCTGCCCGTGGCCCCCCGGGGTGCCCGTGGGTCCCTGTTGGGGACAGGCAGCGATGTCCCCACCGAGGCCCTGGGACCTGTCACGCTGTTAAGAAATGATCAGTGGGGACATGTGACATGTCGCCACTAGCTGTCCCTCGTCACCTCCCTGCTTCCCGTCACCTTCCCGTTCCTCTGCCACCCCCCCTCCCATGTGTGTCACTGCTGGCCGCTGCCTCAAGGGAATTGTCACCAGGGGCTGAGCAGCTGGGTCCCCATAGAGCAAAGAGGGGGAGCCCCCAGGGGACAAGGGGTGAGACACCCTTGAGGACAGGGCAACCTGAGGGCCCTGGGGACAGGAGTGACTATGGGACAGAGTCCCTGGGGGGACAGGGGATGGGAGAACCCATGGATATGACAGGAGAGCTTGTGGCCAGGGAAGGGGAGCCCAAGGGACAGGAGTGGCCTGAGGGACAGGTGCACTGGGACAGCCAGTGCTGGGGACATCCTGTGATGTGTCTCTCCCAGTGAGACCAGTTCCTTCCTCCAGCACCTCCTTCCCTTCCCTGGTTTCACCCCTGGGGCTGTCTCCTTGTTGGGACAGAGCCTAGTGCCACCATGCTGGGACTGACCTGGCCACGGCTGCTTCTCATGGGGACCCCCCTGTCCCCAACCCCACTCACATGAACCCTGTGAGCTTCCCTGGGCACTGGTGTGATGAGTTGTGGGCGCTCTGGGGCCAGGCAGGGCAGGAGGGGCCAGGCAAGGCAGGAGGAGCCGGGGTGCACTTAATTGACTTCTGCTGCGTTGGGCAGCTGTGAAAACAGAGCAGGGCTCATTAAGGGACATCAAAGGACCCCCCCGCGAGGGCCGGGCAGGGGGACACGGCAGGACACGCCACCGGCGTTTGCTCCCTTTTTGCTTGGCTTAAAGAGGAAGAGGAGGATGAGAGTCACCAGCCTGGGAGGACTGGGGCTCAGGCAGCTGCAGAGAGGAGGTCCCTGTCCCAGGGGTTACCTGGACCTGGGGGGACCCATTCCCTGGGTTAGATCAGGGGTGACTTGTCCCCAGGGTTACCTGAACATGGGGTGATCCATCCCTGGGGTTACTTGGACGTGGCATGATCTGTCCCCAGTGTGGCTCATCCCCAGGGTGACCTGGACCCATCACCAAGGTTAGCTGAACTTGGGGTGACCTGTCCCCAAGGTGACCTGGACCTGTCCCCAAGGTTAGCTGGACTTGGGGTGACCCATCCTCAGGGAGATCCACACTTGGGGTGACCTGTCCCCAGTGGTGAGCCATCTCTAGGGTGACAGACCAGGGGACAGAGGAGACACACTGATGTTTGCAGACACCCTCCAGCTCCTTCCCTTTGGCTCCGAGAGCCAAAAACCTCCAAAAACCTCCAAACCCCCCCAACAAAGAACTCTGAGAAGCCATGGGCTGGGCCACACGGCTGCTGCTGGGGCGGGATGCAGCCCAATTCCTCCAACTCCAGCTCCAAAACCCCCCCGGACATCGCAGGAACCAGCGGGGCTGAGGAGGGGGTGACACAGCCACAGACCCCCGGGAGGCCCCAGCAGCACCCACGGCGGGGTAAGGGGGGGACTCAGCACCCACCAAGCCGGGACATAACAGCTCTAATCCCAGCTCTGTTTTCCAAAGCCAAGAGGACACTGAAGCCTTGGAAAATAATTAAAAAAAAAAAAAAAAGATAAATAAATAAAAAAATCCTCTCCCAGCTCCCGCATTCCTGGGTGGAGAGTTTACATTCCCCCGTCCCCCGGCCAGCCGCGCGTCGCCTGCGGAAAACAAAGCGGCCTCGGGTGGGAGCTGGATTTTCGGGAGAGGGAACCCCCCCTGGATCACAAGGACCAGCCCATGGGCAGCACCCCCAGGGCAAAGCACCCCAGTGCCAGGGCTGGATACGGCCCTGGGCGTCCCGGTGGAAAGGGTGGCCCCCCCTGCCATGTGATGGTACCTTTGGGTGTGTGGAGTTGAGGGGGGGGGGGTCACTTTGTCCCCTTGGCTGAGGGTTGTCCTGCTAATGTCACCACCAGGGGGGCTTCCCCTCCCCCCCCCGCCCCCCCCGCCGGAGGGAGGCAAAGACATCGGCAGTGATAAGATCAATATAATTGATCCCATTTAATTCCCATTTGGAGAGCCATGGAAAGCGGGGGTGGGGGGGGTGGGGGGGAAAGGGGGGAAAAAGGGGGGGTCCTGCCCAGCCCTCAAACTGCTTCTGCAAACCATGGAAAGGTGGGGGAAAAAAAACCCCAACTCTGGATACGTTTTCCCCCCTCTTCTCTCCCCCCTTCCAAGTCATCGCTGGAAAATTAAACCGGATCCAAAGAGTTTTTCCTTTCCAAAATGTGCTGGAGAGGCGCCGCCTTAACCCCTTCAGCTCCTCCTTTTCCCTCTGCCAGATAATTGGGATTTTAAGGAGGTTTTGGGATCTTTGCTGGGGGAAGGGCTGGATCCCCCCGCAAACCCCCTTTGTGCTCAAGAGGATCCAAAAATCCCCCGCAATGATGGAGCTGAGACACTTCGGGGCTTCCCAAGGCTGGATTTGGGGCACCCGTGGGGTCAGCGCTTCCCCGCCCGGGGGGGGGGTGTCTCCCCCTCCATTTTAAGAAGCATATTTTTGGTCATTTCAATTCAAACCAGCTGATTAAACCCATCCTTTCCCTTCCCCCTCCAGCTCAAACTCCCCAGCGCCCAAATCCCGACACGCCGAACCGGAGCCAGGACCCGCTTCCCTCCGGAGGTTTGGGATTGGGGGGGGGACACACACACGACCCAGAAACAGCCAAAAAACCAAAATCCTATCGAAAATGTGAGCTTTTTCCTCCAGGGGGAACACAGAAGAGTCCTCCCCTCGCTGTAAATGGAAAAATCCTAATTTGGGGGGTTAAATAGATATTTTTTTTCCCCCTGCAAAGTGTTTTGTTCCAGTTGAAGGGAGATGCTGGCTCATCCCCACGGAGGAATGGAAGTGGGGGGCCCCGCAGCACCCATGGGGACACCCCCTTTCCCCCCCCATTTAGTTATTGACTTATTTTTTTGGGGGAAAAAAATTTTAAAAAGCCCTCAGGAATAAGTGAGCGTTTTGTTTTACTGGTTTGTATTTGCAAAGGGCTGTTGAGAAAGTAATTTAGGAGGAAAAGTCTGTGGCCAAGCGCGGGGGGGGGGACACAGGCAGAACCCCCAGCCCCGGGTGGCCGGGGGAGGGACGCACACAACCCCCCCACAGCAGTTTTTGGGAGCGAGCAAAGCGGACTTAAGATTAAAAAAAAATATTAAAAAATCAACTTTCTTGGGGAGTTTCCAAAAAAGAGGGAGAAAAGTAGGATTTTTATTGGGTTGGGGTTTTTTCCCCTCCCCCTCTCTCGTTGTTTTTTTTTTCCAGGGGCCGGCGGAGAAGCCCCTGAGCGGGGAGAGCGGGCAGGGAGCGGAGCCATTCCCGGAGCCCTTCCCGGAGCCATTCCCGGAGCCCGGCCGCGGCCCCTCGGCCCACACGCCCGGCGGGGCGGGGGAACCCGAGCGGGGGAGTGCGGGCGAGACCCGGCTCCTCAGCCACCGCGGGGCTCGGCCCTTTTCCTCCTCTTTTTCCTCTTTTTTTTTCCTCCCTTTTTCTCCTTCCCCTCCCCCCATTTTCTCTCCCTTTTTTCCTCCTTCTTCTCCCTCTTTTCTCTCCCTTTTCTCCCCCTTTCTCTCCCTTTCCCCCCCCTTTCTCTCCCTTTTCCTCCCTTTCCCCTCTCCTTTTCCTTTTCCCCCTCCTTTTCTTCCCTCCCTTTCCTAATTTTTCCCTCCCTTTTCTCTTTTTTCCCTCCTTCTCCTGCTTTTTTTCCTCTCTTCTTTCTCCGTTTTTCTCCCTTTTTTTCTTTTATTTTACCCTCCTTTTCCTCTTTTTTCCCTCCCTTTCCTGCTTTTTTTCCTCTCTTCTTTCCCCGGTTTTCTCCCCTTTCTCCTTTTTTCTTTTATTTTACCCCCTTTTCCTCTTTTCTTCCCCCCTCTCCTTTTCCTCTTTTCTTCCCCCCTCTCCTTTTCCTCTTTTTTTTCCTCCCTCCCCTTTTCCTCTTTTTTTCCCCCCTCTCCTTCTCCTTTCCCCCTCCCCGTCCTTTTCCTTTTATTTTTCCCTCTCCTTTTCCTTTTATTTTTCCCTCTCCTTTTCCTTTTATTTTTCCCTCTCCTTTTCCTCTTATTTTCCCTCTCCTTTTCCTCTTATTTTCCCTCTCATTTTCCTCTTATTTTCCCTCTCCTCTTCCTCTTATTCCCCCCTCTTTTTTCTTTTTTTTTCCCCTTCTTTTTCTCCTTTTTTTTTTTCCCCTCTCCCTTTTCACCTTCCCCCCCCCGCACCTTTTTCGTGTTTTAAATACAAATATATAATTAAATTTACAAATGCTATTTACAGATTTAATTACAAAAAAAAAAAAAAAATCAAAGAGAAAAAGAGAGACACCTTAGACGTTAATAAATCTAAAAATAAAAAATATATAATAAAACACTCCCCCCCCCCCTCCCCAAAATAATAATTCAAGCTGAAGGGCAGCAGCCGGGCTGGGGGGTGTGGGGGGGTCACACCGTCGTCTCGCCCTGCTTGCTGTTGGTGAGTCGCGTGTAGAACTTCCTCCAGGAGTGGAGGGTTTTCCCTGACCATATCCAAAAGCCGGAGGTGATGCCCACGATGAGAGTCATGAGATACTTGATCATGTAGACGGTGAAGTCGGGGGTCATGCGGGGGGTGAAGTGGAGCGGGCAGGGGATGGCCAAGCTCTTGCAGTTCTGGCTGATCCAGCTGCGCTCCCAGTGCTCGCGGAACGCCTGCTCGTAGAAATAGCAGGCGATGACGATGGTGGCCGGGACGGTGTAGAGGACACTGAAGACCCCAATGCGAACCATCAACCTCTCCAGCTTCTCCGTTTTGGTCCCGCCGTGTTTCATGATGGTGCGGATGCGGAAGAGAGAGACGAAGCCGGCCAGGAGGAAGGAGGTACCGATGAAGAGGTAGACGAAGAGAGGGGCCAACACGAAGCCCCGGAGAGGGTCGATGTTGTTGAGGCCCACGAAGCAGACGCCGCTCAGAAGGTCCCCGTCGATCTGCCCCATGGCCAGGATGGTGATGGTCTTGACGGCTGGTACGGCCCAGGCAGCCAAGTGGAAGTACTGGGAGTTGGCCTCGATGGCCTCATGGCCCCACTTCATGCCAGCAGCCAGGAACCAAGTGAGGGAGAGGATGACCCACCAGATTGAGCTGGCCATGCTGAAGAAGTAGAGCATCATGAAGAGGATGGTGCAACCTTCCTTCTTGGTGCCCTGCACCACGGTGCGGTAGCCGTCCTCCTGGAAACGGTCATTGCAGACCACCCGCTCCTCCAGCACGAAGCCAGCAATGTAGGCCACCGACACCATGGTGTAGCACCCTGAGAGGAAGATGATGGGCCGCTCGGGGTAGCGGAAACGCTGCATGTCCACCAGGTAGGTGGTGACAGTGAAGAAGGTGGAGGCGCAACACAAGACGGACCAGATGAGGATCCAGATCCGAGCAAAATGGATCTCGTCCTCATTGAAGAACATGTGGCCATCGGGACGGGTGGGCTCGCAGGGCGCCGCGCAGTCCTTCTCACCCAAGAACTTGTAGTTGAGGTAGCTAGGCACCTTCAGTGCCCGCGGGCAGTGGAAGGGGTGGTCGAGGGTGGCGTAGCGAGGGGCGCCCGGCGTGCCCTGGCCGGCCAACGGCGTGGCACTGGTGAGCAAGGCCGGCGAGCCGCCATCTTCCGAGTGGTTTTGCCCCACGCAGATCTGCTCGGCGCCGTGCCGGGGGAAGTTCTCACACCGCAACCGCTCGGGCCATTGGAACCCAAATTTATTCATGAGGGCTTCACAGCCCTGGCGCGCCCGCTCGCAGATGGAGCGGCACGGTGGGATGGCCTGCTCCAGCACCGTGCACACGGGAGCGTACATGGAGCACAGGAAGAACTTAAGCTCCAACGAGCATTGGACCTTCACCAAGGGGTAGAACTGGTGGACCTCCAAGCCTGCGTCCTCCTGGTTGGTGTGACCCAGCAGGTTGGGCATGATGGTCTGGTTGTAGGCAATGTCGGTGCAGAGTGGGATGGAGATGGGTTGGCAGAAGCCGTGGTCAGGGATGGAGATGCCCTTCTCACCGTGCAGCTGACCCCAGCACGGTGCCGGCATGCTCAGCCCCGCCAGCAGCCAGGCCAGGGTGGGCAGCACGCTGGGGGGGCCCATGGTGCCCCCGCGCCCCGATTTACCGTGCCCGGTGCCCAGCCGGCCGGCCGGTCCTCCTGGCTGGATCTGCCGTGCCCGGTGCTGGCTAGCTGGCTCCCGGTGATCACTTTGCAGTGCCCGCCGTTGCCTGGAGTCCTCCCGGTGACCGGACAGGCTCAAGACCCGCGGGGGCGCTCCCAGTGCCCAGACTGTGTGTGCCCGTTGTCCGCCTGGACGGCTCCCGGTGTCCGCCTGGACGGCTCCCGGTGTCCCGGTCTGCCCCGCGCGCCGGGATGGCTCCCGCTGCTGGGACGTGGCGCTCCCGGTGCTCCCGCTGCCCGGACCAGCCACTCCCGGTGCTGCTCCCGCTGCTGGGACGTGGCGCTCCCGGTGCTCCCGCTGCCCGGACCCGTTGCTCCGTGGTGCAGCTCCCGGTCCCGCAGCGCTGGGCGAGCAGTGATGGGTGCTGGAGGGGGGGTTCCGGGGGTGGTGCCGGGAGGGGTCCGGGAGATACTGCGGTGCCCGGGAGCGCAGCGGCCGCACCGGACGCTCCCGCCGCCTTTGTGCGGGGCAGCGCCGCGTCCCAGCCGGGGGGAGCGGCCCCCCCCGCGCCCCGCCCCGCCCGGGCCCCGCCCCCCCCGGCCCGCCAATCACATTCAAACGGCGCGGCAGCCCCGCCCCCCCCGCCCCCCCCCAGGGGTCACCGGGACCCCCCGCCCAAAACTTTTTCCGCGCTGTGAAAACTCCCCCCGCGGCGTTGGGTCGGGACGGGGCCACGGGGAAAAGTCCTCTCCGTGTCTCCGGCACCCCTTGATGTCCCCTGTGCCCCCTGCGTGCCCCCCCGTGTCCCCGGCACCCTCTCACGTCCCCTGCCCCCCTCCCGTGTCCCCTGCCCTCCCATGTCCCCTGCACCCCATGTGCCCTTCGTGCCCCCCTCGTGTCCCCCGGCCACCCGTGTCCCAGGCACCCCCTAACGTCCCCTGAGCCCCCCCGTGTCCCGTGCTCCCCCCATGTCCCCCCAGCCAAGTGGCTGCTCCCCTCCCCCAGCCTAGGACCCACATCCACCCCACCTAACACGCTGCAGAGGGTCCCCTGCTGTCCCCAGGTTCCCTTTAGGGTTCACCGGGGCAGGATTAGCCCCCGTGGCCCCCCTGGACCCCATGGGGGTGGCAGCTCCTTGGTCCCCATGTGTCACCCAGGTGGTGCAACACCACCATCCCGTGGGGTGCCCACGGCCGCCCTGGGGTGCTGCCCGAGCTGGCATCTGCAGCCCGATGAGGCCACTGCACAGCCAGGGGTGTCCCTGATGTCCCCAGACCAGCTGGGAGGGGGCCATGGGACATCTTGCATCCTGCTCCCCACCACAACCCCACATCGCCCACCCCAACTGTGGGGAAGGGCACTGCTGTCCCTAAAACTGGGATAGCGGGAAGGAGCTGGGGGGGCTGGGACACACTGGGGTGCCAGAACACACTGCTGGGGGGACACTGGGACACACCAGGGGGATCCAGGACATGCCAGGGGGGACCAGGGCACTTCAGGGACACACTGGGGGAATCTGGGACATGCCAGGGGGATCTGGGACACATCGAGAGTGGACTGGGACACACTGGGACGTGCTAAGGGGAGATTGGGACACACTGGGGGACACTGGGACACATTGAGGAGGGACTGGGACACACTGGAGGGATCTGGAACATGTGGTGGAACTGGGATGCACTGGGGAGGGGTGACTGGGACACACCTGAGGGATCCAGGACATGCTAGGGGGAACCAGGACGCATCAAGGGTGGACAGAGACACACTGGAGGGATCTGGAACATGTTGGGGGATCTGGGATGCATTGGGAGAGGATTGAAACACACTTGGGGGGACCAGGACATGCCAGGGCGGGACTGGGATACACTGGGGGATCCAGGGCACTGGGGGGGAACTGGGACACACTGGGAAGACGACTGGGACACACTGAAGGGATCTGGAACATGCCATGGGCATTTGGGACACACTGGGAGGGGACTGGGATATTTCGGGTGGGGACTGGGACACACCAGAGACCTTCATAAGGGAAAGAAACTGCAGGTAATCACCCTAAATTTTGGCAGCGGGGAGGGGGGGCTGCCCTTCCCAAAGCAGCATCCCAAGGAAGGGGCAGCCGGGGGCGGGGGGGGGTCCCGGCGGGCAGCCCACTGCCCCCATCCCGCGCCTTCGGGGGGGAGGTTGTGCCGGCTGCTCCTTCCCCTCCGCCGTCCTCCCTCCCTCCCTCCCTCCTTACCTCCCTCCCTTTCTCTCCCTTTCCTGTAACTTAAGCTTTTGTTGTGAGCAGGAGCAGGCCGGGCCGCCGTGAAAAGAGGGGCCCCAACCGCCTTTCAGAGCGTAATTGAAACCATTGCGGCTCCCGGCAGAGGGGGAAGGGCCGGGGGGGCTCCAGAAATCAAAGCTTAGGGCTGGGGGGGGGCAGGAGGGGGGGGACACACGATGCCCGCCTCCCCCCCCCCCCCCCCTTCCCGCTCCGTTTCCCCATCAGCTTGCTGGCCCGGACGTGCCGGTTGTCACCGCGGCAGTTGGCGGGGATGCTGGGGGCTGGCAAAGGGGTTGGGGGTCCCTGTGGGCCGGGGTGGTGGTCCTGGGGAGCGGGATGGGTGCCAGTGGCACCCAGGGGTGCTGGTTTTGGGGACGGCGCCCAGCCCACGGCCGCCATGTGCCGGGGAGGGTGGCCGGGCACGACCGGGGCTTGGCGGCCGCCCAGCCCGTCGGCAGCCGGGTGAGCTGCTGGCCAAGGGGCTGGCAGGGCGCCGGGAGGGGGGGCCGGGCTCAGCTGGACCCCAGCCCCTGCCCGGCTCCCCTCGGCGTGACGGGGGGTGGCTCCTCCGGTTGCCGCTCCCCTCGGCTCCGGGGGTGCAGTGGGTGACCCCCCCCTGGTGTCCCCAGTGTTGGTGGCCTTTGTCCCGAACCTGCCAGCCAGGGATGGGGACAGAGGGGGTGTGGGGGTGTCTGCGCAGCCACGTGGATCTTGGCTTCCTAAAAGCTTTGGATTTTGGCTTCTTTCCCGGGGAGGGGGAGGAATTTCACTTCCAGAGGAGGTGGCAGGGACTGTCTCTGCCCTCTTGGGTGCTGCGGGGTGCTGGTGGCTCAGGACAGGGGGTCTCCAGGATCTCTGGGCACCCGGGACACATGGGGATGTGGCCCCATCTGGAACGGGTGCTGAGCCCTCCTGGGGAGGGGAGAACCCAGAGCAGCCAGACCCAGGAGGGACCCCTGGATGGGCTGGGGGTGTCAGAGGACACCCCAGGGAGGCAGCCAGTAGGGTCCTGCCTGCTCAGGGGTGTCTCCTGGCAGGGACATACAGGGTGACTGGGGAATCCCTTTGGTCTCCTTTGTCCTTGTCACCAGGCTCCCAGCCCAGTTCCCAGGGGCATGCTGGGTGGGAGTGGGTCCTGCCCCCTCTGCAAAAGCTTTCCTGTGGGGGCCCTGGGCAGAGAGGACCTTGCAAGGACAGGGACTCAGCCTGGCACCCGCTGGGAGAGGGTGGGTGCTGCCAGCAGGCCAGGCTGGGCGTTAGGGGGAGGATGGGGCAAGGCCATCTGCCCCCCAGGGCTTCTCCTCACAGCCCCCCAGGAGCTGCTCAGGGGGGGGCGACCCAGGAATCCTGATCCCCCCACTGCTCCTCTCTCCCTTCATCCCAGTACAGCACTGGGGGATGCTGGTGGGCACCTGGTGCTGCTAGTCCCCTGCGCCCAGCACCCAGGGGACAGCCCACAGGTGCCACCACCTCTGGTGGGGCTGGTGGCTTCAGTGTCCCTGTTGGAGCTGGGCATGGTCCCCTTGCACCCTCTCTCCTGGGACTCCTCCAGCACCGTGGGGGTGCCAGGATGCTTGTGGATTCCTCCCTGCACCCAAGATGGCCAGGAATGGGGGACACAGCTGGACACCCCTCGGGTCCTGGCCTTGGACCCCTGGCAGCACCCTGAGCAGTACCTGGCACCCCACTGGCATCTCTGGCCTCTCTCTGAGCCTCCTCCCAGGGGACAGGAGCTGCAGAGCCCACCCATGGGTGCCCTGGGGTTGGCATGGCAGCTGGCACCAGCCCCACACACTGTCCTGCACTCGGGATGGTGGCCAGCACTGCTGGGAAGGGCAATATTTAGGGGTTGGGGTCTGGCAACACCAGCTCCCACCACCCAAATCCTTTGGAGACAGGCATGGAGAGCAGAAATTGGGGGATGGAGCAGCTGCGTCGGGTGATGCCAGGCAGGATGGGGACCCCCGGGGTCCCGCAGGAGCTCAGAGGAAGGGAAGGGCCCCCCCTGGCCCCTGCCCTCAGCTTTGTTTCACACTTAAGAGCCTCTAATTAAAACCAGCCACAAAGGCCTGGCTGGCGGCAGGCTCAAGGTGCCAGCAGAGGACGGGGGTCTGTCACCACGGGAACAGGAGGGATGTGGGGCCCCCAGCACGGGCACTGTGGGGCCTCCATGCACCCCTGCCCATGAGCGGGCACACATGTGCACACGTGTGCACACACACACACACACACGTGTGCACATGCACGCACGGTGCTGGGCAGGAGGGATGAGCGTGGGGATGTGGGAGGGGGACTGGGGGGCAGCAGTGTTGGGAGGGTGGGAAGGGTCTGTTGGCACGTGTGTGTGTGTGTTTGCACACCCATGCCCAGCTCTGTTGCACACACGCTAAGCTGTGGGTTAGGGAGGGCAGGAACTAGCTCCTGCTCTGCCCAGGCCTGGTTTGTACTGGTCTGAACTGGTCTAAATATCTGCAATGGCTCCACGGGTGGGAGGGGTCCGTGTGGGCTGGGGGGTTAGAAAAGTCCTGGGGTGAGCTGTGGGGGTGAGCTGAGCCTGGGGGTACCTGTGGGGTGAGCTGTGGGGTGAGCCATGCCCTGGGGTACCTGTGGGGTGGGCTGTGGGGTGGGGTGAGCTGTGGGGTGAGCCATGCCCTGGGGTACCTGTGGGGTGGGCTGTGGGGTGAGCTGAGCCCTGGGGTACCCATGGGGCAGGCACCAGGCACAGCATGTTGGTCAGACCCTGGCACCTGGAGGGTCCCTGGGCTGGGCCTGGGGGGTGATGGGTGACCCCGGGAGTGGCTGTGAGGAGCTGGGGTGCAGCCCCCACCACAGTGAGGTTCTGGCTGCCCCGATATCCTAGGGCTGGTGAACCCCCAACACCCCCCAAACCTCCACCCAGAGCCGGTGGGCACAAAACCCACCCGTGGCACGCTGGCAGGGCACTGGGCAGGGCAGGGAGAGGGGGGACGCTGGCTTAAGCCCACCTTGACCTTGCTGGCAGGGGAGGGATCCCCTCAGCTTGTCTGACACATCTCCTGCCAGCGCCCGGCATTGAGAGTGCGGCGAGCTCGCGTGGAGGAGCCGGCATGAAAAGGCAGCTTAGGCATCTCCTGCTGGGAGAGATGGATTAGGGGCTTCAGGGAGGGCCGGGGGGACAGCGAGAGGCCCAGCGCCGCGGTGGCCGGGGCCGGGCTGCGTGCTGGTGGCCACTGGGCAAGAGTGGGCACAGCCGGGCACGTTGCCACCGGCCACCCCTGCTGTGTCCCGGTGGGAGAAGGGGGCAGCCAAGCCCGGTGGGGTGGGAGGCTGGGGGGTCCCTGAAATGGGGAGTAGGAGGAGGGAGGGGGACAGGCAGGCAGGGGCCCCCAGGGTCCCCAAGGCACCCGCCGCCTGGTCCCCAGCTGTCACTGTCAGGATGGGGTATTTTTAGAGCAGGTCGAGCGGTGAGAATTTTTGCCCATGGGAGCGGGCGGTGGGAGGTGCGGGGAGGCTCCGTGACCCCTCCCCACCCCCTGGGACTTTCCTTTTTTGCCCTGATTTGGGGTGGGAAATGTCCTGCTTGTCCCCAGGGAGGGAAGCCACCAGAGCAGGCAGTGGGTCCCCATGGGGTGGGGGGGGTCCGGCCATCTCTGTCCCAGGGCCAGGGCTGGGTTGGGGTCTGTGTTCCCGAGGTGGTGGCAGCGATGCCCCCATGCGGGTGTCCCAGACCCCTGCGTACCCTTGGACTGTCCGTGGGGTACGGGGTGGGGGTCGGTGGCCCCCGTGGTGGGGGGTGGGAGGAAGGATAGGGTGCCCCCGTGGCTGTCCCCTCCATCCCAGGAACAGCTGTGCCCTGGCTGATGGCGGGGGGACCCTGCCAGCACTGGGCATGTGACAGGAGGTGACAGAGCTGGCTGCTATTTATACCCAGCCCTTGTCAGGGGTGCGGGGACACAGGCAGGCCATGCCATGGTCCCATAGTGGCCCCCAGGGTCCCCATGGTGCCCGCCTGTCCCCCAGCACCACCCAAACCCCCCTGGAGGGGCTGCAGTGGGATCATGAAGGCCATTCCTGCCCCCCCCCCCCCCCCGCCAGTGTCACGCAGCCACTCCAACTGTCTCCAGCCCACTGGGGACACTGAGCTGTCCTTTTGGGACACTGAGCCACCCCTGTGGCCAAAGGGAGCACAGAGCTGCACCTGATGGGGACACTGAGCTGTCCCCATGCCTGACAGGGACACTGAGCTGTGCCCAATGGGGACATCGAGCTGGCCCCGTGCCCAGTGGGGACACTGAGCCACCCCTGTGCCCAAAGCAGGCAGAGGGCTGTGCTCTTTGGGGACACTGAGCTGTCCCTGTGCCCAGTGGGGGCACAGAACTGTCCCCACGCCAGCGAAGGCATGGACTGATCCCTGTGCCCAAGGGGGACACTGAACTGTCCCCGTGCCTGACGGTGGCATGAAGTGGTGCCAACAAAGACACGGAGCTGTCCCCATGCTCAGTCCCTCCAGGCTAGGGGCTACCAGGGGCCAGAGCAAGGCAGGTTTGTCCCCCAGCAGCCAAAGGTCCCCGTAGGGCAGCCCCCCCCACGGGCCCTCGTGGTGGGGGGGGAGCCAGGGGGCTTGTTTGCAGCCAGCAGCAGGGCTGGGGGGCCGCAGCCCCCGCGAGAAGCTGCTCTACACAAGAAGAGGAGCCCAGGTGGCCACAGCCCCCATCTCCTGGCCCACAGAAAGGGGCCTCCTGCCCCCCGACTGCCCCCGCACTCACACTCACTCCCACTGCACACGTACACCCAAGGGGTTCCATGGCCTGGGGGCACCACACCCCCTCCCAGGGCTGCCCCCACAAAGCAAGCTCAGGTCCTGCCCCAGCTCCCCCCTCTAGCACCCAGGGAAACTGAGGCAGGGGTGAGTGGCCTCGGGCAGCACCGAGCAGGGCAGCCAGCCCCACATGGGGGGAACCCCTTCTCTCCAGCTCAGCACCCCTGGGGTACCAGATCCCCCTCACCCCAAAGGCCAGGCAGGCAGGACTAGGTGTCCCCCATCCACTGGTGACAATGAGCACTGGCTTTGTGCACCCAGCAGGGTGGAGGGGCCATGATGGGAAGGGGCATTTGGGTCCTGCTGGGGGCACTGCCACTCTCCCCAGGGGGTGCTGGGCACCTGTGCTTCCTGCACTGGGGCTTGTCTCACTAACTCCAAACGGTGGTGTGGGTCTCATGGTGTGGGGCCCAAAGTGTGGGTGGGGGCCTATGGTGGGTGGGGATCCCATAGTATGAGTGGGGTCTCATGGTGTGGGTGGGAGGCACACGATGTGTGTGGATCCCACAGTGTAGGTGGTGGTCATATGGTGTGGGTGGGGATCCCACAGTGTGGGTGGGGGTGTCAGAGTGGGTGGGCAGCCCACGGTGGGTGGGAGGTCCCAGAGTGTGAGTGAGGGGCCTATGGGGTGGGAGGGGGTCTCAGGGTGTAGCTAAGTGGCCCACGGTGGTTGGGGGTCCCACGGTGGGTGGGGGGGTCCCAGAGTGTGAGTGAGGGGCCTATGGGGTGGGAGGGGGTCTCAGGGTGTAGCTAAGTGGCCCACGGTGGTTGGGGGTCCCACGGTGTGGGTGGGGGGCCCACCGCCCGCCTGGGTGGAGCAGGAGCTCCCTCTGGTGGGCACAGCCCCGGCCCCGCGGTGTGGTGGCTGCAGGACACACGTGTCCCTGCTCCCCGTAGTGCGGCCGAGCTCCCCGGTGGGGGTCCTGGCCCCACCCTGCCCACCTGGACCCATCTGGGCGTTTCAGGAGGACAAGAGGGGGGACAGTCCCCTCCGAACATGCAGTGGTTATTCCTGGAAGGGGAAAGGCTGCCCCTCTCCCTGCCTCAGTGACCCCCGGCCCTGTGTTTGGGGGGAGCAAAGCACAGACGTGCACGGCATCACCAGGACTTTCTTAGGGCCAACGAGGAGCAAATTCCAGCACGTTCCTGCCCAGCAAAAGCTGTGGCAGCCACCCTGCTACAGAGGTCCCAGCTCTAACCACGAGGCTGTCCTCAGCACACAGGGCTGACTGGTCCCCAGAGAGGGCCCAGATGAGGGGGATTTCTCGAGGGTGGTGGTGGGAAAAGAGCAGCATCGCTCCTAGCATGATAGAGGCACGGAGGAGCTCTAGGGAGTTCTGGCAGCGCGGCCCAGCCTGGCACACTGCGGTAGACTGCAGAGCTCCCAGGCATTCACCTCATCGACAGGTTCGGTGGCGCACAGGGAGGCACGGTCTGGTGAACACGCTCCAGACAGGCCCATTTCCGAGCTCCTCTCTCCTCTCCCTGGCTCGGCGAGCGGCAGAGGGCAGCACGCAAGCGGGAGCAGGGCAGCGAGACTTCTGGTGGGAGAAAGAAAAGGAATGAATGGAGAGACAGATGGAATCCGCTGTTCCCGCTGTCAGTGGATGGCAGAGAGACGGCGACACGCGCCGCCATGCTCAGAGACAGCTGGTAACAGCTGTGGCGGCGGATGGAAAAGCAGGGCCCTGTCTGCCGCGGCCCCTGCGCTCAAAGGCCTGGGGGCTGCTGCGAGACGGAGACCCCAGGCATCCCCTGGTGCGTGTAGGCCCAGGGTGTTGCTCCCCCACCACCGCATCCAGGGACCTGGCTGTGCCGGTGCAAGCCAGGCACACGCCTCCTGCCCAGCAGTGAAGAAAAGCCCTTGCGGCCCGGCTGAAGGCCTGGGGTGGCAGCAGGGTTACATGCATGGCTCTGCCTAGCCCTGGGCACCGTGCTTCCCTTCAGGGTTGGCTCCGGGCACCGTGATCCAGCTAAGGCTTTCTGCTGGGCACCACAGCCTGCCTCAGGGCTGCGCCCGGGTACGTTCGCCTGCCTCAGGGCTGGCCCCAGGCCCCATCACCCGCCCCAGGGCTGACCCCAAGCCCCCAGTCTAGCTGGTCCAGGGGCCCCTCCCCACCGCTCCTCGACCGCCTCCCGCCCGGGCCCATCTGAGGAGAAGTCTGCGCACGCGCTTCCTCAGCAGCCAGCGTGACGCGCGGCGCGCGCCAGGGGGCCGTGACGACTCCGTGCTCCTATTGGCTCGTACCGCCATCACTCAAGAGGCTGGTGCCGCTCCCATTGGCTCCAGCCGGGAGGGCGGGAAGGCTGAAGCGAGGCTCGCGCTCTCCCGTCCCCCGGGTCGAGTCCCCACCGCCTGACGTTTCTGCGCATGCCCACAGCGGGGCGGGCGGGACCGCCCCGCACTGTCGCAGCTCGCGCCCCCGGGACCCGCCGTGTGCGTGGTGTGGGCTCGGTCCCAAAACGCAGCGGGGCTGGGGCAGGGGGCGGGAGTTGGCCCGCCGCGGCGGAGCCTTAACGGTGCGGCCGGCTCTTCCTGCCGCCCTCCACCGCCCCCTCCGGCAGCTGCCTGTCAACAGGCCGCCCTCCCGTGGCTGCGAGCCGCTCCCATCCCGCCCGCCGTGAGGGCGTCCCCAGCGGCGAGCACGTGACCCTGGCTGCGGCGCACGCGCAAGAGCGGTCCGGCGCGGCGGGGGCGGTGCTGAGGGGAGGCGGCGGAGCGCGGGGCCGAGCCGGGCCGGGCCGGGCTGGGCTGGGTTGAGCCAGGCGCAAAATGGCGGACAGGTTCTCCCGCTTCAACGAGGACAGGGACTTCCAGGTAACGGCCGCGCCGTGGGGGTCTGGTGGGCCCAACGCTCTCTCCCGGGCGGCCGACGCTCCCTCAGGTTGGGGCGGGCCGCCCCTCACCGGGGCTTTGTGCGTGGGCCCGGCGCTTGGCGGCGGCGGGTAACGGCACAAAGAAGCGAACGCGGGGGGCCGGGGCGGGCTGTCAAGGTGACCTGCGGGAGGGGGCCGGCCTGGGGAGGGGGGCAGCGGCCGGCCGTGGCGTAACGGCGGCGGAGGGGAGCGTCCCCGCGGCGGGGCCGAGGGGTCTGCGCCGCTGAGGTAACCCTCTCTCCCCCACTAGTGTAGCCCTCCCCCCGCAACACCGTGGGGTTGGGTGGGTTTTCCGGTCATTTTTACCTTCTGTGAGGCCGGGCGGGAGCAGCAGCCCGGCGGGATGCGGGGCGGGCCGCCTCGGGACTCACCTGCCCGTCGCCGCTTCGCCGCCCCGGCCCCGCACCCCGGCGAGGCTCCCCCGCATCTCCAGCTGCCCCAGCAAGTGCCGGCGACCCCCTTTGTGGAAAACGCCTTTTGCTTATCCCCTGCCCCCAGGAAAGCATTAGTATTTCGACGTAATTAAAGCCGCTGCTGCTGTTTTAAAGGGGATTTAAATAAACAATGGGAAAATTAACATTGACTCATTAAGCCTAAACAATGACATCTTGTTTTCTGACTTCAGCCCGAGAGAGGTTAGAAAGAGAAACAAAAGGAGTGAGAATAAAACAGCTCGAGAGCAGCTATTGATGAGCTTTTGTGTGTCGTCCTTGTGCCAGGAACCTGAAGTTGGAATGGTGCTTTTCACCTAAAGTCCTGCCTTTTATCTAAAGATCGGAGAGGGTTTTTTATAGTTGTAGAGCTTGCGTAATTCTACTTCATGTAGCGTTAAGGTGCACTCTCGAAAAGAGTCAGGACATCCAGCAGTAAGGAGTTTATGTTGTTCCTTCTGGATGTTTTAGGGGATGCACACTTTGTAAGTCGTTATTAAACTGTGTTAGAAAGGCATGAGAAAATACCTATCAACGTGGTTGACTGCAAGGTTTGCATTGCCTCGTAGGTTTGGCTTCCTAATGCAGCCCCAAACACAGGGGCTGCTTGGTTTGCCTCGTTCATTTCCTTAAATGAAGAAATGAGTCTTAATTGATATTAAAATGGTCTGATTAGGTTTTGAGGTTCCTGTTTCAGGAAGTGGAGCCAGCCAGATCTTGGGTTTGACAACACATTTCTTGTAATTTTTTCGCTTTGGGAGGAGAGGGGGGAGATGGGGAACCTCAGACAAGTTGGGTGCTCCAGGGTATGCCCCAAAAAAACGGGTAGGCTCTGCAGTCCTCTGCTGCACAACTTCACATGTGCCTTTTGTGTCCTTGTTGCTTTGTGGGGCAACCCCTTTGGAAAAAATAATTGTAGCAGCAAAACCTGTTACTGTGTTATTGCTCTGGTCACGCAGGGAGGACGTGTAGTGATGTCAGAGAGGAAACAGGGCTCCATTACCCAATGCTGAAATCTTCAAAGCTGCTGAGCATGCTCGGAAACAATAACCCAAGTCCCAACCCTGCTTTTCCTTGACTTTAAGAAAGGGCACTAATTTTAATTAGGACTGTATCCATGCCAAATACCATGCTACCATTGTCTCTCCCATAGACTAGAGCAAAAAATAAAAAGGTAGGTTTTTTTTTATAGTAAGGTAACCTCTCCTCTCCTCTTTTCTCCCTGAATATTTGCCAGCAAGGACATATTTTACTTTGCGTGTTAAAGCTTCCTTTGAGGGACAAGGGGAATCAGTCCTCTGGGAAGAACAGTTTGGGGTTGGTTCAGGCTTCCAGGGGACTGAACAGAAGAATGATGAGCTATGAAAAGACCTGATGAAAGGGAGGCTGGGGCCAAGTATCTTGGCCAAGGTCGCCCTGAATTGGTGGGAGCTCAAGGACCCATGTGTGTACCCTTGACAGTTGGTCAGTCTGACAATTTTCCTGAAGTATGTTGGTGGAGGAAGGCTTTTTGAACTTTATTTTTCCTTCTTCTTCATCAAAATCGCCTTCAGAGAAGATTTTTGAGTTTTTTCCTCTATATTTATAGGGAGGTCACTTGAGATGGAGCAGTGGTGTGGAATAAAGGGACTGGCTGGCTCTGTGGAGTGTTTGCAGGTCCTCTGGGAGAGCTGCACTGTGACAGTTGCTAAGCATAGGTAAAAATATGCCTGCCTGCAGCTTTTGAGCATCTCTATAAAAATGCTGATCTCAAAAACTACAGCAAAAATAAGACACTCTTGTTAGTGTGAAGTCACAAATCGGTATGTAGGCTCCTTTTGTAGGAGTGTTAAGAATGCCTTTTCCACACAGTTTCTAGCAGTTTAAATTCTGAGTTTGAGCAGGTGAAATTTCTGTCCGGGTGCGACTGTAAATGTGACCCCGTGTTACTGCAGGTCTGTTGAGACCCAAGTAGGCACGACAGAAGGGAGATGGTGCTCTAAAATTACCTGGCTTGAAGCAGGGAGGGGTGTGGTGTGGCAAGGGGGGGAGGGAGGCTGCAGAGGTCCCTCGGATTTCATTCCTGAGTGATCTACTTGTGATCTTGATGAAGCAGAGGGATGTGTTACCAGCTCAAGAGAGGGAGAGAAACAAAAGCTGTCAGGAGTAAGGCGTGGGGGTCAAAGGAACCTTTTAGCTGTTTGGAAGCGAGGCAGATGCTTTGGGATTAGTGATGTGGCTAAAGGAAGAGAGTCGCTGGATGAAAGAAACAACATTTTAGATTTTTTTTCTAATAACGAGCCTTCTTTCTGGAAGGAAACTGGAAAGATTCTGGGCTTAGGAGGATTGGTTTGGCCAGAGTGTGAGTGGAGCATTGATGTGGGGCAGGGGAGAGGTGAGGGTAGCAACACGGGGTTAGCAGAGGTGATTTCAGGTTTCTGAGCTTCTGATGTGCTGGAGAGAAGGGGATTAAAGGTGAGAGAGCTGCTGGGAGCTGGTCTTTCCTCCCCTGTGCCCGACTCAAGGAAGCTCAGTGAGGTCGGGGAAGCAGGAATGGGAATGTATAGCACTGGAAGGAAATGGATTTGGGAAGGAAAGGACCTAAAGCAGCTGAGAAAAAGCAGGTATGGAAGGTCGGTAGGGCATAAAAAGATGGAGAAGGATTGTTGAGCAGAGAGATCAGCTGAGGAGTGGAGAAGTAAGGGGGAAGGGGGGACCTACCTGTAACTGCAGCCTGAGCGATGTGATGGGTACAAGGAAAGCTGCAGAGGGAGTGGGATGCTGGCAGAGGGTTATACATAACCCTGTGGGAAAGAGGAGCTGGTAAAGGATAAGGTCAGACAGCCTTAAGGACAAAGGTTGTGGCATGGAGGGGCATGGGAAAGATTATGGAAGGGTGGAAGGAACCTCAACCTTCAAGATGGTTTGAAAGTTGAAATTGCTAAAGGAGCAGGAAATGGCATTGGAGGATATCGCCTAGTGAGGTGATTAAGCAGCTTTTGGGTTTGTTTTTTTTTCAGAGGATTGTCTTGTTCTTGCTGTGCTGTTTAGTTTTAGAAGCCACCCAAATGGTGTAGATCCTCTTCTTGTTTTGCTGTACGTTCCCAAACCTTAGAAGAACTTGAGGGAAAGCTCCTGGTTTTCTGTTTTGCAGATGGTGGAATCGAGGGCAGCTCCAGTGAGAGAAGTGCAGCCTTGCTTTGTCCAGTAACACTTGATCTCCCCCTGACCAGGGCAGCACTGCAGATTGTTCCTCAGGCTTTAGGCAGGGAAATCAACTACCCAAGGAGGAAGGGTATTACTGACCTTCCTTCTCTTTCTCTAGGCTCTGAAATGCCAAGTTAATTCTGCTGAATGGCTTACCCAGAGAAATCCCAACCTTTTTCCCTTTTCCATGACAGAAGGGGATATTTTTGAGTGGGTAGCTGACCAGCTTAGTCCTTCCATTAAAAGCTTGTGCTGCTGATCCGTGGCAGGGGTGTCTGTCACTTTTCTGCCTCTGCCACCTCCTGCATTGACTGGCTTCCCCGTGGCTGAGACAGGCTCGTGAGCCATTGTAGCATCAAGTAATTATGAACAATAGCTGTTAACTATGCTAAGAGTCTTTTAGAAGCATTACTGCAAGCTGTGGGAACACACGAGGCTGCTGCAATAAGTAAATATATTTTTAAGTGTTATTTTTGTAATTGCGGTGGTTTTATTCCTTAGATTAACTACACTGAGCTCCCAGAATGGAAACTGTGGATGTCTCCATATTGCTGAAATCCAGGGGTGCTTCCAGTTACTCGCAGATGTTGAGAAAATGTTTTATTGCTGTATCTTCCTCCTCTTCATTGTTGAAGCAGAAATATTACCAGCCATATGTGTAAATGTGTACAATAATTTCCTCTTCCTACCTACACTGCACTTACTTGCATCATTAGCCAGACAGAACACAAACTGTTCTGCCTCTTGGTGGTGGTTTTTTTTTAGTTTGTTGTGTAGTCTGTATGATCCAATAACACTTCCACCAAGCAGAAATGCCTGGTTTTCTAAACTGGGTTGAAATGTGGCCAGCCTGAACCTCAGTTCTATTGATGATTATGCCAAGAAGGTAGGTGGGATTTTCTCCCCCCCCAAAGGATTCAAAGAGCCAAACGAGCACGTTGCTGTTTCTCACTGGTCTGCTTCTCATCCTACCACGTCCAGCAAGTTGAGCTGAGCACTGATGGCGTGGGGGGTTTATGCTTTTTTAATTGGCAGAATATCAGGGCTAAGTTTTGTTCCCAAGCAGCTTAGGCAGCCCAGCTTACCGGGCATCTGGGTCGAGAGTGTGGAGTTGTAAAGTCTGTCCTCCTAACGAGTACATGCTGTCTGTGGCTTCAGCTTCAGTTCATTTCTTAGCTGCTGCCTGAGGCAAAGGTATTTGATTTTTATATCCTTCAGCAGGCTGTGACTGCTCATGGCTTATGTGGCAGAGTAAATTGGTGGCTTTTCTCTGGGCTGCAAGGAAATAAATAGGGTCTTTCTATTTTGCCTGCTTTTACTAATTGGGAGGACAAAAAGTTAATGGGGGGAACAGGGGACAGAATAGGAGTGGAGTTGCTGCAAAATACATCCTGAGCTTCCAGCTGGTACAAGATCCCTCTGCGTGCATTTGCCTTGGACAGATGAAGCTGAGAGCAGTCCAGCCCCTTTCCATGGCATGTTTTCTGATTTAGGAGTTAATCTTAGATTTTCTAAGATCTGTTAGCATTTTGGAGAGCCTGGTTTATCATTAGATTAGATGGTATAGGCACAGCACAGGAAGGATGGTGCTCCTTGGCAATTTGTGCTGACCTCTCTGAGCAGAGCAGGAGCACCAGAACTGTGACTGACTTTTTTGCCTGCTGACATGAGCAAGGAAGGGAGGAGAAGTCTGGGAGGGGAAAAAATGCATTAAAAGTAAATCAAATAGTGTTGGTTCCATATTTATAAGATCACTGGAAGATCTGAACTTCAGTGTGAGTTTTTGGAACTTGTAGGGAGTTCAGTTCATATAGTCCTTCTTCTTCCCTGTTGTTGGTGGTACTTCTCCCTGCTGTGTTTTTTATCACTCCTGTTTTCCTCTCTCATGCAGTGGATGTTCCCTGTTGCTGTGCCTTGCTGAATAGGAAAGCCAAGGCTTTATTCTGCAGTCCCACAAACCATGTCTAAGTTACCTCAGTTGCTTTTGCATCTCACCCCCTCCAGAACAAAGCAAACTTCTCCTCACTAGTCTCCTGCCACCCTCTGCATGGGGATGGAGAGCTTGAGGAGTCCATCCCACAGAACCACTGCTGCAGTACTTGGCCAGTGTTTCCTCAGTTGACATAGTCTTTTTTTCCTACCATGCAGTTTTAAACCTGTAAGTGATTCTTGGTGCTTTCCTTCAAGCAGGTCTATTCATTTGAGATTTTAGCCACCCACAGTTCTAAAGCTTGAAGTTGATATTGGGATGTCAGCTTTAAATATCCAGGTATCACCCTTTGATTTTAATCATTTGACCCAGTTTTGAGTCCAGGAATTAGTGTTTGATCACAGTATCTCTTTCCCTTGAAGACAGCTGGTGATGGTGAACATTTTCCTTTGTAGATTGTTCTTGTGGTTTGGCCACTGGAAGGTTTACGTGCTTTTATTTTTCTTCTAGATTTTTCTGTTCCCAGCTTTTAGCTGCTGTTTCTTGTTACATCCTTCCCTACTGTGCCAAAACCTACATGAGTACACTGCCTCTTCTGATGCGAGGGCACATATAACAGTTGTGTCTTAATCCTAACCTCTTTTGAGAGCCTTTAGTCTGATCTCTGAATTACCTTCAGATAATGATCTACTGTAGGACATTTTGCCATTCCACTTGTGTTGTTGTGACTTTCTGCATCTTGACATTTTCCCCATTTGCTACTAGAAGACTCACGTAGAGGAGGCTAGAACAGACTCCATCTGTGTAATCTACAGAGATAAACACAATTTTTACTCCCTTATTCTCATTTGTTGTTCCTTTCCACACACCCTTGGACTGTATTTTTCTCCCCTTACCTTCTGCATCGCGTGGAGAGGTTTTAACTGGGATTTCTCCTGCCTGCTCAGGTGCAGCCTGGTGCTGCAGGTGTGTTTGTCCAGGGCTTTGTGAAAACAGACAATGTGTTAGTGAGTTCAGACCTTCTTCCACAGGTCAGGTTGCTCTCTACAAACACACTGTCCACCTTGCTCACCATTTGTGGGGCTTCATGACCCGCAAACTAAGTGGGTGTGTTTCACCTCTGGGCTTTGATAAAAATGTTGAACTGAGCCTTGTGGAATGAATTAGGAGTTTGAATCCAGTTGCTCCTGAGTGAGATTCTTCTGTGATGTTTTGGTTTAGAAACAATCCTTTATCAAGTCAAACACCATATTAAGAAAAAAAAGACTGCACTATGACAGCTTGGAGGTTTGTGGTGGTAAATAAATGATGCCCTGGATATTAACTGGTTAGTGCCGGGTCCTGTCAGGGTATTTTCTCTCTCTTGTTTGAAAGTCCTTGTTAGTCACAAAGGCTCGAGTGCTGGAAGCTGCAGCATCTTCTGCATTGAGGTGTGCTAAGAAATGGCTCAAAGAAAACTGGGTGAGGGAGACAAATGCTTCAGTGCAGTTGCTGGAAAGGCTGAACACCATCCCTTGTGTGCTGGAATAGATCCAGAGCTGGCGTTGGTAGCAGCAGGAGGAATCTGAAAGACATTAAATTGTTCTTGTTTGGTGCCAAAGTATGCAAAGCACAGCGAAGCAGGGACCTGCCTCTGGCTTCTACTCCTTTCTGTACAAGCTGTTTATCTCTGAACTGTAGAACATGTTTTTAATTGGACAGCTCTAACTAGGTATTTATATGCACATTTTCCCTGTTAAAAGCTCTTGACCTATATGAGTAGTCTTGAGTGTTCTGGTGGGTGTTTTTTTCAGTGGTTTTGGACTTCACAGGTAGAATTTTGCCATAAGAATTATCTTTCAGTTTGGTAAACAAAAGGTGCCATCAACTTCTCAGCGTGTAATTACAAGGTGCTTCTTTCAAAAGTTGCCAATTTAAATTCATATCCAAATCTTGAGTGATTGCTTTTGTTGTATTGACTTGAGGAGATTTTCGTTTCAAGTACTCTCGAAATAATTGATGTGTGTGTTTGCCCAAAATGAGGTTTTGCTGCAGCTTTCCCAAGATGTTGACTGTAAATATTAAGCTGTTTGGGAGGGTGTGAAGTGCAGTGTCCGGATCTACCCACTTGCTTTGCTTGTTTACAAGGAAGGGGATGGGAAAGTGATTTATAAGGTGCAGAAGGCTGTGAGAACACTGGCTGCTGTTTGTGGGTGCTCTGTCTCTGTGTTGCTAGGAAAGGAGAATTGATTTTTTTGGGGTCTTTACAGTCACTACAGGGAACAACAGGAAAAAGGATGATTTTATTTTGGGAAACATTAACAAAGGCTTTCCAGGTACCAGTACAAAGTTGCTTTTGTATTGCTTTTTATAGTTTTGAGAAATGACATGGCCTTCAAAATGATCCAAAAAAGCTTCCAGTGCAAGCAGGGTTGGATGGAGTCAGCTTCTAGGTGCATATTGGTCTTAAAAAATGTGTTTTCTTCTGAGTACGTGATGAATATTCAAGAAACACTCCTAAGCTATGCTTTCCTGGAGTTGTTTTTGAATTCTCTGGGTGGATTTCTAAACATCAACACGGTTGTCTGCATCAATTATGTTCTGGAGATCTTCCATCGTAGAGAGTCATCAGGTCCTGCTCAGCTTAAAAGGGCAGCATAAATGACTGCCTGAGATTCGTAGTCAGTGTACACAGGATCTTGTAGGGATCTTGGGGAGAAATTGTAAACTCTTGATGTTTTGATTGTGTTATAAACCCTTGATTAGTTATGGTGAGCAGGGTCTGGTTTTAGCACCTTTCCTGTCCCATCTGTGTTGGCTGAAATTCACCACTGAGGTTAGCAGAGGATGTGGTTGATAGAGCCCCACAAATGAAATACAATACTGGCAGACCTTGTCACCTGCACCTTTCAAACTCCATCCTTGGCTGGGGTCAGTTTCCCTGCCTCGTGTGTAGCCGTAGAGCTGTGCTGGTGGCACTGTCACCTCTGGTGGCACTGTCACCTCCAGGGGTGAGGAGAGGTGGGTGGGTCCAGCTGGTGGCTCTGCCAAGGTGGCAGGGCTGGCACAGCTGACCATGCTGGAAAGATTTTTTAAAAGGAGAACTGGACATGAAACGTGGCTCACAGAAGGAGGTGGATGTTGGTTGTGGTTTGCTGAAATTCCTCTCTTGGGGTTAGGTCTGGTGCTCCATCAGGGCCTCGCAGGGTGGTTGCTGGGTCTGCCTCTCTTGGCCTCTGGCTGGTGCTGCACTGGCAGCATTCACCCCAGTGTCCTGGATGTGGAGAGCTTGCAGGAGCTTTGCTGGAGCCACCTTTGGGAAAAGCTGATGGACATTGGGGTGCCTTGTCCTCCTAAAAGCCTCGGAACTGCTCGAGCTCCTCCTTTAAAAAAGAACATTGGAAATGTAATAGGATATTTGCTTCTTTATCTGTGAAGGTGCCATAGATGTGCAGGCTGCCAGCATTTTGGAGAGGTGGCATTTGCTCCCTGGTTGTTGAGATGCTGCTTCAGCTCCCTGTGCTCCACTGGGGAGACCTTCCATCTGTGCTGACCTGTCCTGGGACGGCTGCAGGAAATGTCAGCTGTGCTTTCCAGAGGGCACTGCAAAATACTCTGTCATTTATAGCCAAGGCAGCCTGGCCTGGCTGTGTCTGCACTAGAAAATGGCCTTTTCTGTGGGTACTCATTGCTCTTTTCAGATATTCCTGGTGTCTCAGCTGCTGCTTTGCAGCCTAATGCCTTCAGAGCTTTCAGGAACAAGGAGTGGGCTTGGTTAAATGTCTTAAAGTGGCACTTGTGGGTAACAGGCCTGAATTTCATGACTTGACTTAATATTTTTGGAAGTTTAAGGTTTATTGATTGAATTAATGGATAAATAGAATATGCACAAGCAGTGCTGATTCACTTTGGTGCTTTAAAATTCCATTTCCTAAAGTAAATGCAATAGAAATGTTATTTTTTTAGTCTTTTCCTGATATCCTACCAGTATAAAATTAATTTTTGAATATGTGAGGAGCACACTGTGCTCTTCTCAAGTGCAGTTAAGCAGTCATGATCATGCTGTGCTCCTTTCCAGTGCATTTAAGAAACAATGATGGTGAGTACAGGGAGGCTTTTCTCCAGAATGACTTTCTTCAGATTGTTATCTGCATGGTCACAGGAAGCAGCGTTTCTCTGCACCTTCCTAAGCTGGGCCTGGAATTCAATATGGACATAAATAGATATTTTTTTCTGCTTCAGCATCTCAGCAACTGCATTCTGAGTATTTCCTCCCCAGCCACCACAGGGTTTAGTGCTCTTAGGCAGGGATTTTTGCTGGAGTCTTTTCTTTGCTCACGCCAGGAAGGCATCATCCCTGTGACTTGTGGAGCAGGCAGAGTTTTTCCCCAGGTCTTGACGTTCTGGGCTCTTTGTATCCCACTTCTGTTGGCTTTTGTAGCTTCTTGCATCATCTTCTTTCATATTAACAACAACGTTGGTGTAACTGAGCTCTCTTGTTGAGCAGTAACTGGAAGGGCAGCTGGATGAAGGCGTTTTGAAAGAAAACCATTGCTTGCACGTCTCCATTATCCTGCTCTTTTGTTGGAGTTTTCTCCTGTCTCCACATGTGAGCCCTGTTCCAAGGTTTGGGAACACAAGACTGGAAATGCAGACTGCCAGACTGCCACACTTACTTCTCTTTTGAAATAATACATGGAGAACTTTGGGCTGTTCGTAAACCACTAATTCCCCTCAGGAATTTGCACTATATGGGATGTATTCTGCACGCTGACATCTTCATATCCTCTGTGCTTGGACAGATTGGGAAGAGCAGTCCAGTAATGAATACCCAGGGAGGTCTGATAGCCTTGGAGCAGCTGAAGTGACTCATTGTTCTTTCCTCCTTGTGTCCATGATGCTGTAGGTGACTTAGGAAATGCCGTGCTCGAAAGCTGGGTCTGATTTTTGGATCCACCCTTTTGGGGGGAGTGAGAAGGAAGGAGAGAGTATATTATTTCTTGTGCCTTGTAGTAGTGAAGATGCTTTTAAAAGTTAACCCCCCATCCCACCCCCAGTAATGTCTGTGTCCTTAGATGCTTTGTCTTTGCCCACCTTCATGAGAAGGTGCTTGGTGCAGGGGGCAAAATTAATTCCGTGATACTGAACTTACTCTGATAAATAGGCTTAAATCAACGATTCATTTCACTTGCATTGAGTCATTTATTGGCAGCAATTCTTGCTGCTAAAGTTTTTGGGATGGAAGTGTGATTAAGTTCTTAATATTTTTTTTAAATTACACTGTCTGGGTCTCACTGCTGCAATGTTTAGGACCTTATAAGTAAGACAAAAAGAGCAGTCCTCTTTCCCCTTAGCTATTTAATGTGGAATTTTTCAGAAAATGCAGTGACTCCACTGGGTTTTGGACAAAATAGCATTTGCTGGGCTGGAGCTCTGAGGAATTTACAATCCAAATCAGGGAGAGTAAGGGTCTAAAATCCTGCACGGAGGCAGCTTTTGTTTGTTGGTTTTTCAAATGTTATGTTCATAACTTGGCTGCTCAGTGTGTGAGGGCTCCAAGACCCAAGGTTTGGCGAAGAGCTCCATGGAAAGATCAAACAATGGGAAAGTGGAGGAGAGGAGAGGACATGTGGCTGTGAGTAACCAAAATAGGTGGTTAGCCAAAGTTCAGATGATATGACACAAAAAATTACAGGATGCAAATGTTTTGGCTCCCAGAGGTGGATGCAACAATGGTGGAGTATAATAAGGAATGTTTAGATGTTGAAGGCTTGGCCTTGCTGCCCATCCAAGTAGTAAAATATATTGAATTTCTGTGCTTGTCGTGAGCACTTGCTGTAGCACCAAGTGATAGCAGTAAATGATGCTGAAGTGAAAGCCTCTCTCCTTTTTTGCTCTGCTCTTCCAGGGTGGAGGTAGCACCTGTAAGGAAGTGATAGAAGCAGGGCAGCACATTGGGTTTTAAAAGCAGAAGTGAAAAAGCCTGATACAGGCAGCTTTAAAATGGAGGGGCAGGGGATGAGAGGGAAGGGCCCTGAAATCCTTGTCCACAGGAGACAGAAACTTTGTTGTTAGCTAAAAAGGCCTGAATTTTACTATATCTCTGTAATAGTCATACAGGGAAGAAGGTTTGGGAATAGGTTTTAAACAGTGCTGGTTTTAATGCAGCTATTTTATGGCCTGGTATCAATTTTGTAGGGGTCAGATTCTTCTTTTCACCTAAGTGTTTCCTCTGAAGAGGGAAGCATCCCTCAGGGCTGCAGAAGACATCAACATAGTTTAAAAATGTGGTCTGTGCTTACAGTTCGTGTCTGCCAAAAATTGAGTTTATTCTTAACAGAGTCAACATTTACAGTTTAATTAATTGTTAGATTTAAATGTTAAAGTATTTTGTCTTCCTCTGATTCATTGTCTTAAGACACAGCAAAACAGAAATGTTATATATGCCCTTTTGATGTGCCAGGTTGAAGGACTGGAGAAGAAGGAAAACAGATGGAATTCCCCCCAACTTGTTCCTTAGCCAGCTCCAGGGATGAGGAAGCAAAGGGACGGACTGTGCTGCTTCCAGCTCCACAGAGTCCCAGCTCCAAAGGCCTGTGCTCACCACCAGGGCAGCCAGCAGCTCCTCAACAAGCAGCTTGTCGTGGCCCTAGAACCAAGAACCATTTTCCTCCTTGCTCATTAGGCACCGTTAGGCTGAACACACTCAGACACTTGCCCTCAGTCTGTTGGATTATTTATTACCCTCCTGCTTTTTTTTTCCAGGGCGAGCTAGGTGGAAGGAACCTCATCAATGTTTACAAATATGTAAGGGGTGAGTGTCAGGAAGATGGAGTTAAGCTTTTCTCAGTGGTGACCAGTGATAGGACAAGGGGTAATGGGTGCACATTGGAGCATAGGAGGTTCAAGGTGAATATCAGAAAAAACTTTTTTACTGTGAGAGTGACAGAGCACTGGAACAGGCTGCCCAGGGAGGTTGTGGAGTCTCCTTCACTGGAGACATTCAAAACCCACCTGGACAAGTTCCTGTGTGATGTGCTCTAGGTGACCCTGCTCTGGCAGGGGGGGTTGGACTAGATGATCTTTCGAGGTCCCTTCCAACCCCTAGGATTCTATGATTCTATGATTTTTATCTTTTTTTTTTAAGTATTGATAAATACAGAACAGTATCTCTGAGGAGTATTGATTTCTGTTCACTTTGGGCACTTTGTTGTTCTGATGCTTCCAATGACCAAGCCTGTAACAATCGGCTTCCCAGTACAGCCAGCAGTTTGCCAGCATCCCACCAGGGCTTGTTCCCAACTCCTCGGGTGGCATTTGCACCCCCAGGAGTTGAGGGGGATGGGAAGCCCCCTGCCTGGTTTGAAAGCTGTAGTCTTGGTATTGCTGCACTCTGTCCAAACAGCTTATCCCCACTCCCTTTCCCAGCAACAAAACCCGCAAAGTTGATGTAAATAATAAACCCCAAAGGTATATAAATGTATAAAAGGAACCCCAAAATACACCAAGTGAATAATAGTGGGATGAGTAGAATGGCTTTATTTGCTTTTTGTCTTCTTTGCGTTTGTCTGTGCCGGGGTGAGTGCTCAGGCTTTTGTGTAGTTTCTGGGAGGAGACGTTGTTTATAAGCACAGGAGAATCCAGTTGTAAAGCCTGCCCTCAGCACGGCTGCTTTCAAAGGGAAACTGACCCTTGCCTTTGGAAAAACAATTTTAACTGTCTTGGCAGACAGCTCGCTGAAGGAGATGGTGAGTAGGCAGAAATGTTTTGCCAGCTCCAGGTAATTTAGTTGGAATATTCTGAGCTACCTGCAGGCAGCAACATCAAGTCGTGAAATCAGGCGTGGAGGTGGGGGGCATATGTCTTTGTTGCTGAGAGTGTTCCAAGTGTCTGTTAACAAAATGTTATGTGGATTTAATTGTTTATAGATCAAGTTTTAAGAATGTGTTTTCATTTTAGTAATGTGCTCAGCAGTCAACAGTGCAAACTCATTAGCAGCATGCACACCCCTGGCTGCCTTTGTTCTCTTGGGCACTACTTTTTGGGAGGCTGGGCTGTGTCTTTCATGCCTTCGAGGCAGGTTTTTTGTTGTCCTCTCCCTGCTGGGCTCCTCGACTTCCCCCCTCACTCTGTACATCTACACTCTGCCCATCTCCAAGAATTACTACCTTATTTTTAAGCAGCTCAACGACTGCATGTGCCTGGCAAGTTTTCCTTCAGCTTGCTCCTTGAAGGCTGTCCAAAAAAAATGGATGGGAATGGATTGCTGCCTGTAGATTAAGCCCCAAATTTGCTCTGGAGAGGCCGTGGGAAAGACAACTACTGGGAGCAGAGTGTGGCCTGGGAGAATGATGGCTGTGGACAGCAGATGATGTATGGGCTGGCAGTTGGGGCACCAGCATCAAAGCACATTCTCTTGGCAACAGGTTTTTGTCAGGATGGTCTCTTGCAGATTTGCATCACTGGATATGAACACTCGTTCCAGAGGGTTTTTTGGAGGCTGGTGCCTGGCTTGTAACATTCCAGCCAGCACTCCGTTACAGCTGCCGTTTGCTCTTTCACATGCTGGCTTTCGTTGCACTTCTTGGAGAAGGAAAAGTTGGTGTTGGTAGAAAGCAGGAGAGTGACAACATGTTTCTCTTGGCAGTGGTGCTGGGTGTTCCTGCTCCAAGTCGTTGTGGAGCTGGGATGCAACTAAAAGCTGCCAGGTGTTGGTTGAGCAGCCAGAGGGGTTTCAGTGGCACCACGGGCCTGGAAAAGGAGCAGGGGTGACAGCCAGGGTCTGAGCCACCTCCTGGGGCTTCACAGGGTGGTGACACTATGCAGTGCCCAGGGGATGGAGGAGAACCCACTGAAACAACCCCCTTCTGTGGCTTTTGTGCTCGTCTCTGCTGCAGGCATCTCTCCTGTTTGTGCTTGAGTCTACAGCTAAAAAGTCAGATTTCTTTTTTTTTCCTTTCCAGATCTGTGCTGGCAATGGTGGATGTTAGTGCTGCATCATGGACTGTTGAATGGCCAAAAATGGTTCACCATGTTTGCAATTTCAGGAATTTGAGGTTTCAGAAACCTCTGAAATTACAGCAGAGCTACAACAGCAATGTGTTTTTTTTCCCTAAAATGGCCATTCACAGAATCACAGAGTGGTTGAGGTTGGAAGGGACCTCTGAGATCACCTAGTCCAACCCCCTGCCAGAGCAGGACCCTCTAAAGCAGATCCCACAGGAACAGGTCCAGGAAGGTTTGGACTGTCTCCAGGGATGGAGACTTCCTGGAGGACAGGAGACTGCCATTTGACCTCCTAGCTTGTGAGCCCTGCATGCTTGATATCCAGGGAAAAGCATGGGAAACTTGGATTTTCCTGTAGCAGGTGCTTGGGGAGGGCTGCTCGGCTCTGGTTTGGTGCAGGGCTGTCCTTGTGTGTGGCACTGCTGGGCAGGGGAGAGGTGGTCTTGTGCAGAAACCAGCAACCTGGAGGTGTGTGTGATGAACCTTGGTGGAGGCTGGGCACAGGACACCAGAGCAACAACCCTTTTTGATTTTCCTGTCCACTTTAGTTAGTGTACGTGGCCAGTCTGTAGGACTGAAGGTGTTTCATGGAGTTGCTCCAAGAGTAAGGAAGCAAGGTGCTTGGATTTATAATTTTGTGGCATTTTCTTTGCTGTGTATTTATTAGTGCCCTTCCCTGTGTATCTCTTGGTCTCTTTCCTGAGTCCTGTCACTTTCTGTTTGGCAGTTTCAGGTACTTTGCTGGTACCTGAACTCTTTGTGCCACCAGACGTGCTGGTGAGGCTGCGTGGTCAGCTGGCTGGGGACACTGCTCAGGGCTGAAACAAAGGGTTTTGTCATGTGTGGGAGGATCACTTCCATGGGTGGTTCACTCTGCAGCTGCCTGCATTCAAGGAAAGGGCAGCTCCAGACCATCAACAAGTGCTGTGGACACAGGGAGAGGTTTTCCTTGGTATCACTGTGGTTTTTTGTGGATTTAAGGTGTGTGAAGTTCCATGTGTGCTTCAAGCAGTTTGGCTTTCGTGCTGCAGGGGAAGCCTTGCTCTGCTTTAAAAGAAAAAAGATGACAAAACCCCACCCATTATAGTGGTGTTGGGACCAGTTCCTTCTTATTCTTGTCCTGTGTGGTTTTAAGGCCAGCACTGGTGCTTATGCTCAGTGTTTACGTAGACTTCATAAGGAAACAATAAAAACAAAGTATTGTCATTGTAAATGTTTGATATTTTGCCAACTTCCATAGTTTGGCTTAGTTTTTAGAGTATTTTTTTTTCTTCTTCTTGGAGCCTACATACTGAATTGAGCCTGTATATCATAGGATGCTTTGGGTTGGAAGGGACCTTAAAGATCATCCAGATCCAACCCCCCCCTCATGGGCAGGGACACCTCCCACTAGAGCAGGTTGCTCCAAGCCCCATCCATTCCTTTTCTTGCTACCAAAATGACATCCCCCTCTATTCTGCATTGGTGAGGCCACATCTGGAGTATTGTGTCCAGTTCTGGGCCCCTCAGTTCAAGAAGGACAGGGAACTGCTTGAAAGAGTCCAGCACAGAGCCACAAAGATGATGAAGGGAGTGGAACATCTCCCTTATGAGGAAAGGCTGAGGGAGCTGGGTCTCTTTAGCTTGGAAAAAAGGAGGCTGAGGGGTGACCTCATCAATGTTTACAAATATGTAAGGGGTGAGTGTCAGGGAGATGGAGTTAGGCTCTTCTCAGTGATGACCAGTGATAGGACAAGGGGTAATGGGTGTAAATTGGAGCATAGGAGGTTCAAGGTAAATATCCGAAAAAATTTTTTTACTGTAAGAGTGACAGAGCACTGGAACAGGCTGCCCAGGGAGGTTGTGGAGTCTCCTTCACTGGAGACATTCAAAACCCACCTGGACAAGTTCCTGTGTGATGTGCTCTAGGTGACCCTGCTCTGGCAGGGGGGGTTGGACTAGATGATCTTTCGAGGTCCCTTCCAACCCCTAGGATTCTATGGTTCTATGGTTCTATGGTTCTATGGTTCTATGGTTCTATGATTCTATGATTCTATGATTCTATGATTCTATGATTCTATGATTCTATGATAAGCCACAACAAACGACACAAACGTACAAACCGGAACCTTGAAACCGTTGGCAAGGTGTCCTGTGCTGTGGAGCTAACCCTCATCTTCTTTTGCAGGGCAATCACTTTGACCAGTATGAAGAAGGGCACCTGGAGATAGAGCAGGCATCTCTGGACAAGCCCATAGAATCGGTAAGACACACACTGCCCAGCAGCACCCACCCGGCCGTTAGACCCTGATCGGATGGTGCTTGATGTGAATGCAGCCCAACCCCATCGGCCCGGGCATCCTCCTGGCAGTACAGTGTTAATTGTGGTGGTGGATTGCATGCTGAGGTTAAGTGGGCCTGGGATTTAATCTTTAAGTACTTCTAAAACTCTAAATTGTAGTTCAACGTGGTACTTGAGAGATTATTTAAAGTAATACATTCATTCATAGATATTTATTTTAAGTTTTGACGCTTTTTGTTGAAGAATCAGTTTAATTCATGTGCAAACTTGATGGAATAGTGTAGTAAAATGTATTTTGAGCCTTTTTTAGTTTATATTTTTGGAAAACTACTGGTGTTAAAGGGAAGTGGTAGAATGACATCTGGCAGTAGGGAAACACACATGGATTACAGTTTTAGTGTAGCAGCCCTGCCCCAGGAATCTGAAACTGCACCCTGAGTTGCTTTAAAGCATTGCTTTGCTTTGGACGAGGTGTGGAGACCAGAGCCATAAGATGAGGAAAATGAAACTTCGTTTAGTTTTGCCTTTTTAAGCTTTTTGGAGCTTTTTAGTCCTAGGCACAATAGCTTGTTCAGCCTAAGCTGGACCAACGTTTGGCTTCAGCCAAGTTTCCCTTGCAGTTTCAGTGTGGGAGCAAGAAAACTTGCAGTGGATAATCAAGGGTCACTTGAGGTGTTCAGATTAAGACTAGATTTTTGTTAAGAAAGTACCTCTAAAGTATTTCAGCTCCCTATGAATAATTTAAGTTCTCTGTTAAAGTTTCTTCACGTTAGTCTGCACTCAGAAGAAACTTAGTGTTAGCCCCAGATCAGGATCTATTTTTCATTCGTGTGTAGGTTGGTGTTGTGTGTGTTTGTGTGCGTGTTAGATGTTGTACCAAAAATTTACACAACTTGGGGTGTTCGACATTTTTCTTCCGCAGCAGTTGGCCCATATTAGCTAAGCAGCCATGATCTGGTTTGTATTGCACGGTCTGCCTTTTTTAATTTCTTCTCTAGGGTTTCCTTTCCCCCTTCTTATTTCTGTTCTTCTGGTCCAGTGAACACTGCATATAGTACCTACTGTCTTAATGTGCTGGCATGATGCTAGATTTAGGCATGGCAGTAATTGATGACGCATGAGATAATGCTGCAGAGATGGGAATTGGGATTCCATGTTCTCCTAAATACTTCAATCTGAAGTTGTGACATGGGGATTTTAATTGAAACATTGAGCTTGTTTTCCTTATGTGAACATAACGAGGAATACTTGGTAGCCTGCTCTGTGCCACGCTGGAAATGAGCATTTCCAAATAATTCCAATGCTACTTACAGACTAGGCTGGTTAGCTGGTTTCTAAAAGTGTTTTCCCTGTCAGAGGAGTAGAAGTGGTCAGAGATGACATCTCCTTGGTGTTCTGAAGGGAGTGATGCCTCAGAAGCATGCCAAGTGTGGACAGGCATAAAGTGCAGCTTGGATCAGAGGTAGTGCTTCCATGCAGTTTGATTAATGTGGAACTGCAGCAGAAAAATGAAATTCAATTACAGCTTTAATATTTTATTCATATATATGTCATCATCCAACTATCAGGACGTTCTTAATCTTTACAACTTTCTGGTAGGGTTTAATGTGCAGAGTTCCAGCCTTATGGTTAAATTCGAAAACAGTTTGATGGAGAGGACAAGAGAATGGCTTGCCTCTTTGGGAGGAGTAAAAGTTAAAGCCTCAAGTTGTTCTTACTTTAAAACCCAATTCCCTTTGCTCTTCTTTTGGCTGTAAGAAGAGCAACAAACATTTGAGGTGCAAGAGCCCTAGGCTGGGACATGGAACTGGGAGAGGAGAGAGTCCCAGGGCTGAGCAGACGCCTGTTGTGCGTTGCCACAGCAGCTGTGCTCAGGTCAGAGCACACTCGAGCTGCCTTCACGTGCTGGTCACAGAGTGGAAAAGCTGTGCCTGCTGCACAGGGTGGGTTTTTTAGCCTGGTGTCAGAAACACACTGGTCACTTTTAAGGCTGATCTTCATATGGTCTTAATTAAGCACATTATTGGTTCTTAAAATGCAATCCTGTAGCTGGGAAGCGTGAATAACTTTGTCAAGTTTCCTAGTTCCGGTGAAGATGATTTTGCTCTGTTAATGACCTTTGTGCTTTTTAAATTGGTGGATAACACACATTAAAGAAGGAACAGCTTTCTTGTCAGTGTAGTGGTGTACCACTCCTGCAAGATTTTTCACTAGGAAAGAGGAGTTCATACCACTCCTTCCTGCTTGTATTTTATGCTGTTGGCTTACCCAGAAGTGGATAACATCCTTGAACTGAGAGGGAAGGAGTCAAGACAAGTATATCATTTGCAAATACCACACATCAAAATATTTGCACTATTAATATTGATTCACAAATTGTTTTATAATCCTTATCCAGTTTTCCTGTTAGCAGTTCAAGTGACCTTTAAAAAGGAATCTGCTCAGAGTAATGAGTAAGAGCCTAGGATTCACATTATGGAAATGGTTGGGATGACAGATGTCTTTGTGTGAGGAAGGGTGTTTATAACAGCAGCAGATCAAAGCACTTCCCAGTTAAAAGTGTAAAGTTTGGTTATTCTACAGGCTGAGAAGTGGATTAAGTATCTTCTCTTGAATGTGCTTCTTGCAGCTTCTCACATGTTAGTGATATGAAAAAGCTTTAAAAACTAAAGGTAGCTGCATTTGGAAATCCCAGAGGGCAGAGGGCTTCACTGGAGGTGTGCATTTGACAATCACTGAAGTGAGATCCATCTCTGCAGCATTACCTGTTGAGAGGTGCTGACTGTACTGCTACAGCATGCAACTCAAGGGTGGCTGGAAAAATAGGTTTGGGAGTCTACAGATCATTACAATGTTGAAACGTGTCCTCAATTAGCATACTAGTTTTTTGGTTTTTTGTTTTTGTTTTTTTTTTCCTGTGGAAATCCTGCTTTTTACAGCTTGTTTAGGCCAAAGATGTCTGGACTGAAACATGCCACTGTAACCAAAGTACATTTCTGGAAAACAGAGCAGACATGAGCTAGTGGATGGACGTAGCCTGAAGGAGAAGCCAGCTATTTTCCATGACTAAACAGAAGAAAATATTTCATATCAGTGAACTCTTCATAGCTGCAAATCCTGATTTTTTTTTTTATTTTTTTTTTATTTTTTTAATTCTCTTCCACCCCCCCAGATAACATTTTTTTGTTCTGGTTTGGAAGTTGGTGCACCAACACTGGCTGTTCACGTCAGTAGAACCACTGGTATCCGGTGTCCTTGAAAAATTTGAGCACATAATCCTTTTTTAAATTCAAGAAGCTGCATGCATTTGTCTTAAAGTATTTTAAGTGCACTGAGTTACAAATGGGAAGTCACAAAGTACTGCAGCTTTAATAGAATCCAGATTTTCTTTGCGTTAATTCCTTATTTCTCCTTGTTTACACTGAACCTCCTTGCTGTGAGTTCCTGGTTTGCTGTCCCTGGCAGTGCAGATGCAGGAGGAGATGGTCCCATGTCCCCAGGGCCCACAGGACAGCAGCCCTTCCCCGTGCAGGCAGGTGCAGTGTCAGGGACACCCAGCTGTCCCCGTTGCAGGTTGGAGGCCAGACCGTGTATCACCCACTTATCCTGGAGCTCGTTAGTTTGTCCTTGTCACAACTAACAAACGTCCTTTCCCCACCCCCCCCTCTAATTCTGCTCAGTTACACGAGGAGGTCCCTGGACCACAGGAGGTTTCAGGCTGCATTCAGTAGTGGTTTGGCCACCCCAGGCTGTGGCAGACGAGCTGAAGCTGGGTTTTGTCACACTGCATATCTGTACAGATCTGTGGACTCCACTAGTTCCAAAGTGTCATTTGATGAGGCTGCTGATTTGACATTTAGCAGTAGCCATATGTGGACAGTGCTATAAATAATGTGCTTCTTGAAGCTGAATGGTGTAGCATTACTATTTGGCTTTTCTCTCTAGTCTTCATTGTGTCATCTGTAGTGAGCTATAGGTTTTGTTTTGGGAATCTTTTCAACCTCTTGTTTGCATGGGTTCACCCAGTAGCATCCAATCCTTGCTTATAGATTCCTCCATACACAGTCAGCACAGCTTACAATCCACTCAAGAGATGTATGGTTCCTGCTGAGCCCCAGAGATGTGAGCACGAGATGTGGGGTGGCCTGGGGATCTCGTGGAAAACCTGGATCAGGCAAAACCAGTGTTTTGGTTTATCCGGAACCCACTGCAGGTTCTACCCCATGGACAGCATCATCAGAACCTTTCAGTTCTTGTGCCCATCTTCTCATTGTATCTGTATTTTTTTTTCTATTGGGCAGGAAAGACCTTTGTCAGAAATTTGTGCTGGAGATATCCTGATAGCAGGAATCACTGATACCTGTGGAAGGCAATCCAGGGCATCCTGTCAGGGCCTAGGATGGGGAAATGGGGAGGCCAGTTGGAGAAGGTCACTTTGGATGAGATTTTTCCAAAGTAGCTTAGCCAGCTCCCATGGCCGTTGGGGAAGTCAAGACCTTCATGTTTCCTACGTGCTTTTGGAAGTGTTACACTTCATCCCTAATGCAGAGTTCCCCATCTGCAAATAGAAAAATCACTGTTGAACAGCTCCAAAGAGGTGATAGTAATGCCAGGAGGTGTGACCTGTCCCACCAGGAGCCTACCCTGAGCATCCTGCAGGCTGGGGCCCAGCATTGTCCTCAGCACCACTTGCCCTGACAGCAGCTGGTGTGAAGAGCTTGGGTGGTAAATGAGAGCCCACTTGCTCACTCAGACACCTCTTGGGAGACTTATTTTGGCTGCCCCAATAATTTTTATTGTGGCCGTAGCACAAGGAGCTCCAAAAGGGCAGAATAAGAAGGTGAGGAGGCTCGTGCCCAGCTCTGCTGAGGAACAGGGGGATTTCCTCCTGGTGCTGCTGGTGTTTTTGTGGATTGCTGCAACTCTTCTCGTAGGAAAATTCCTACAACGTGAAGGAATTTATTTATTTGAAAGGAATGACAGTGCTTGACATCAACAGGAAGTTTGGTGTGAAAAAAGACATCTTTTCTATGTGACGGAGTCCACACTTTTACAGAACTTGCAATTTAAAAAAAAGCCACCAGCTGTTGCAACATGTGCTGCCCCGTGGCAAATTTTGGTCCTAATATGCCCAGATACTTCCCAGGCCACCAGGCTTTGCAGAACGACTCCAATGTGGGAGCCCAGCAAGTCTAGCCTTCCATAATTGAATTTTTAGGGCAGTATTTATGCTGAAGAGCAGTCCTGCCAGTCTGCCTCTCTGAGAGGTCTGCCATAGGGGTTTGACGTGGAGGAAGAAGGTGGAATCTGGCTAGAAATGTCCCAGCTCAAATGTTAAATTAAACTCTTGGGGTTGTTCTCCCTTTTCAGTGAAACAGAAGATGCTCCATTTCGACTCAATATTTAAAATTAGGAAGTAGTTCCACTGCTTAAGCAAATAAATGGAAGTGACTTGGGGGGGGGGAAACACCCCTTTATTGGGAACCGAGGAGAATGTTCAGGTGTAATTACAATTTATGGCAAACAACTTGTGACCATCCTCTTGAGTGGCTTTGTAAAAGTGGTGCTAATGTGTATAACCCTTCTAAATTTTTCTTTTTTCCCTTTAACATTTGTTTACCCCTTCACTGTGTCAGTCACAACACACCGCTCTTGAATCTCCCAGCTGGTCTTGACTTGTTGAATTTATTTTATGCTTTCACTCTTCTTTAATAAATACATTACTTGCAAGCAGTGAATTGAAAACAAAGCAAAAGAAAAACTACCATTAGTGATTGGACAGTTTCTTACTTTGTGTTACATTTAACTGTTCTTTTGACAGCCCAGTTTTTAAAGCCAGGTTCGTATGGAAATGCTTTCACTCCACTTGCACTGCTTTTGGAAATAGCATAC
This sequence comes from Hemiprocne comata, assembly GCA_020745705.1. NCBI lineage: Eukaryota > Metazoa > Chordata > Aves > Apodiformes > Apodidae > Hemiprocne > Hemiprocne comata. The sequence continues at coordinate 2,091,545 of CM036609.1, forward strand.
TGCTTCATCTGTCTGTTTATTTTAGTGCATTCATAACACAACACAGTCAGCACAATGTCTCATCTCCACTTAGCAAAAGATGGCAAAGTACTCCTTGTCCTTTTTCTTTTATTTTGATCGTTGTTTTTTTGGAAAATGCAGCCGTTATGGTCAGCGCCGGCTTTTAAACGGGGATTCAATAATCCTTGCTCAGACAGTTGCGATGGGGATGGTAGAACAATTAGCGCCTTGTCCACAAACCCTTTGAACTCGGGGCCCCCTTTTGCATGCAGGACCCTGCAGGTGGTGTTGTGGCCGTTGCAGAAACGGTCTGCAGCAGAGTGGTGTGCAGGTAAGTTTTCCCACACTCCCCAGCCGATGGTCTCCGTGGTGTTTGTGATTGGAATCCATATTTGTTCATTTTTCCCCCCCCCTTTTTATTTTTTTGCCCCATATCCCGATTTAAACTTTTATAGACACTTCCTTCTCCTTTTTTAAATTGTTATGCAGCCCTAATTATGTCCTGAGGGAGAGCCAGTGGTGTGGGCAAGATGCACACTGTTGCCTTGAAAAATCCAGTGAGATGGAATGTCTTGCTTTGCTGGATTATAAAAAAAAAATAAAAATCAATATTAAACGGATAGAATCTTTTTGAGGAAACATGTCTCCATGCAGCCAATATCTTTGGGAAGATTGTGTCTTTCCAGCTGATTCACCAAAGTTCTGCAAACCCCTGTGGTCATTTTCTTCAGTGTGGAGTGAGTGCAAAATCCCACTGCTGTTCTGGTTTCTCTTGATGAATTGGTTATTTAATTAAAAAAAAAACCTGCAGCATATATATCTCTATTTTTTTAAGATTCCATGTACCACTCAATTATCATTCAGGATATTTGTGATATCTTGACTTGTGGTTTGCCTTAGGACAATTAATAATCCACAAATGCATATCTGACTTTTATTTTTATTCTTCTGTGATTAGAAGGTGAGCATGTTCCTGCCACAGTCTCCTTCTTGGAGCTTCTGGTCCCTGCTAGTGAGCTGATCAGTGAGGGAGCAGCTGTCAGCTCTAGATGGTTACAGGGGTGCTGTTCCACCCCTGTGCTTTGGGGGAAGAAATCCTGCATAAAACCCTCCTCAGTTCCACGCCCTGCCCTGCTCAGCCCTGGTTTCAAAAGCTGACACTTAATTGCTGCGTCAGTACTTTTCCACTTATTCTGAAATAGCCTTTTTTTTAGGAAGATGAGACATTATGCTTATTGTTTCCCCTACATGCACTAATGGTTCCTTGCTGTTAACTTATTGCTAGGCCTGTTTCATTCTAACATCTTAGTATTTTTGTTAGTTTACATGTGAAATGCATCACCCAGTCTGTGCTTGAGCTCATTTTATTTAATTGATTTTTTTTTTAATTTTTGTTTTACTAACCTCACTGTTTTTTCAGTTTAATATTGGCTGCATGCTAGTTTATATATATATATACATATATAAAAAAAACCCAATCAAGTCTAGCCTGGATTTTGCTATGATTGTGTTTTGGTTTCTAGTGGTGGGGCAGTCTTGCACTTACAACTTACTCAGTATTATCAAAGCCTGACACACAAACAAAATGACTAAACACATTGTAGATTTTCTTTAAAAAAAAATAAAAAATAATAATCTTAAGTGGTGCTGTCTAGGTGATGGATATGATTGTATAAATAGCTTGATTTTCTGCTTTTTACTGTCAATTTTTATTGGTACACTTTATTTTCTCCCACATTGCTTTTTATTTTTATTTTAAATGTGATGCACAAAAGTTGCCCAGCACACCATCAGAAAGTGACCCTCCCTGATACCCCCTCCCCCTGGAAAAATTCTAGCCAGCAATTTTTGACATTTGTCTTTCCCTTTTATGGGGCATATATTGCCTTTTCAGTAGCATTTTTTTTGCATGCATATATATGTAGAAAATCTCTTGCTCATCACATGTTTAAATGTCAGCGGGAAGGGAAGAATATATTATTGGAATATTTTTGGTTTGTTTTCTCTGTTCTGTCTGTCAGGATAATATTGGACACCGCTTACTCCAGAAACATGGGTGGAAGCTGGGCCAGGGCTTGGGAAAGACACTGCAGGGTAAGTCCAGTAGCTTGTGTCTGAAACGTTCCACACCAGCTTCAGTCTTTAACAAAATTATTTCTGCTTTTTTGTTCCTAGATTAGATTTTCTTTCCGTTTATTAATGTACCCAAACAAATGCACTGTTGAGTTTCATATTTAGCAGTTTGCAAGTGGAAGCTGCTGCCTCGCTTGTTGGTCCAGGTTAGACATGATGTGTGTGTCGTGGACATGTAAGAATCACCGTGTTTGGCCTTTGTGGAGGGAGGTGAATTAACTGCCTACTTACTAACAGGTAGCTGTGCAGCTTCTAAAACTGTAATACTCTGCTGGCTGGATGCTTTGAGATGAAAAGAATTACAAATTCAAGCTAGTGATGAAGTGGGTGTGTTCCACAGTGGTGTCAGAAGCCATTAGAAGGCGTGTGGAAGGGCCCACTGAAGGCTGAAGGTGGTGGCAGGGGTTCTGATGGGTGGGATTTCTAGTTTCTCCAGCGGGCTTTCACGGCTTGGAGTGATTTCTGTTCCCCCAAAGTCTATTTGTCAGGGATTTGGGAAATCTTGAGACGCTTCAGTGCTAGTTTTGTACCAAGGCACCTGCTCCTCATTCTGTCTTGAGGCTAAATTCTTCCCGTGACTCTAAATCCTGTCATTTCAATTGAGCCACTGCTGCTCAGTTCCTGTGGGTGGCTTTAGCCATTCCCCTGGCCAGCAGCTCCTGTCCTGCAGAGCTCCTGGCCAGCCTGGGAGCACACAACTGTGTTGTGTAGAGCAAAGCTGAAGGCAGTGCTCCCTGATCCAAACTGCCTGTGTGTGCAGCCTCTGCCCGTGCCCCTTGGAGTGAAGTGCTCAGTGTCCCCCGCAGGCACGGGCCTGAGGGCCTGGGCAGCTGCTGGAGAAACCTCTCCAGGTGTTTGAAACTGAAGCACGTCCTGGGTAACTTACTCGTGTTCCCACACCCTTTGTCTGAAGACCTGGGAGCTTGTAATTGGCCTGCAGGCCCCTGCAGTGAGCCCGTTAGAGAGAGCAGTGTTTCTGTGCTGTGGAGCACTGCCGAGAGGTAACGAGTTCTCTGGGCCCTGGGAATGCATATTAATTAACTTCTTGGGCTAGGGCACTCTAACCTCTCGGACAGGCCTGTGTTGGTGGTTAATGCTTCTTGCTTCCTCTAACATGGTTTCGTTTGAGATCCTCTGGTCCATGCATGGCATTCTTCCAGCCCTCTTGTGTCCCGTGCTGGTGCCAGAGCTCAGGACGTGGTTGTTTTTGTCACCTCTTGGGCTTCTGCTTTGGCATGGCTGTGTCGGTTGGTCTGCTTTCTTTTTTGGGGTGTCCTGTGTTGCTCTGTGCATCACCAGTGTGGAAACATGGAGACTTGAAAGCAGCTACAGCCCTTTCCCAGCCCCAGAGGGATTCCAGAGCGCAGCCCCAGGGGTCCTGTGCTGTTGCAGGCACTGATGTGACAGAGCAGGCAATATGTGAGTGCACAGTCTGGAGTTTGGGGCCAGAGGGTGGTGTCACCATGTCCTGAGGACCAGAGAACCAGGGGTTGATCAGGTGTTTGCATTGGGATACTTGTCCAGATTTTGATTTTCCCACTGTGCATCTTGAAGCATTGAATCCATCATTATTGAAGCTCTGGTGATTTAAACTGGCTGGAAGCTACAGAGAAATTGTGGGTATGGGCTGTGAGGGTTTTCTTTAGCCTGGAGAAGAGAAGGCTGAGGGGAGACCTTATTAATGCCTGGAAGTATCTAAGGTGGGTGCAGGGAGGATGGAGCCAGACTCTGCTCAGTAGTGCCCAGGGACAGGACGAGGGGCAACGGGCACAAGCTGGAACATGGGAAGTGCCATTGGAATGTGAGGAGAAACTTCTTCACAGTGAGGGTGACAGAGCCCTGGGACAGGCTGTCAGGGGGGTTGGGGAGTCTCCTTCTCTGGAGATGTTCAGAACCCACCTGGATGCAGCCCTGGGTAATGTGCTCTGGGCAATCCTGCTTTAGCAGGAGGTTGGACTAGATGATCCCTAGAGGGCCCTTCCAACTCTGACAATTCCGTGGTTCTGTGATAATTCTCTTTTCCTGTGCCTCCTGCATTTTAATAGGAATGCAGGAGTAAAATAGCCTGGCTGGTTTAACCCAGGTAGGTGCTGAAACCTTCCTAACAGGCTTTGTAGAGCGTGCAGGAATTGTATCATGCCTTTCACCTGGAAGGAAAGCAGCAGCCTGTCCAGCTGAGGTGCCAGGGAGGCAGAGCATGGGGGTCCCTGCTGCTCCTGGGGGTCCCTGCTGCTCCTGGGGGTCCCTGCTGCTCCACATAAAGCTGCTCCCACTCAGGAGCCTGAGCTAGAGCCTGTGCCTGTGGCATGGATGATGATCATGTTGGGAGCATTAATTCATTATCCAGTGACCTTTTTTACACGAACCTTAGATCATCCCAACATCCAAATATGAAATGCCTGGAAGGAAACATATGCATCCAAGTTTAATCTTATTCTAGGAGTTAGAAGAGTAAGGTCACTTGATGTGCACTGAGAATGGAGAAGAAAACCAAAATGTTCTCCCCCTTTTCTGTGTTCTCTTCTTGCTCAGAATAGACCAGGAGAAGTTTCTGAAGAGATGCAGGAATAGCAAATGCAGAACATCTCTGGGAATTATTTGCTTTGTGCTGTGCTTGAGCCTAAATCTTTAAACATCCTATGGTCAAGTGACATAGGAGAAGGAGAACCACTTGTCTTTGCCTGTGGATCTGATATCTGACCTCCTGCATGTGGCCTTTGTGACTAACCCTTAAAAACCTAAATGTTGGGTTACATACATGGAATTGAGATGGCCCTCATCTTTTCCCATGCAGTTAGCTTTAAATAAATAGGAAGTTATGAGTTCAGTGTGCTTATTTTTGTTTTGTAGCTTGTAATTGTAGCTGTTGATCTGAACAGGGGCTCCCTCTCTAGTTTTGGTGAATCTAAAAGTTAGCTACTTTTATACTTGCTGGCCATAAATCCTGATTTCTTGTAGTAGAGTGGTTATGTTGTTGTTCAACAAGAACGTCCTGCTGCAGGACAGTTGTGATGGCTTCCTCCACTTTAACCACCCACTGTGAATAGATCCAGTGGTGAGAGTGTTGAACTCTCTCTGGATAGTAGCTGGAATAGCTGGAAATTCACACTTGCCAGTTGCTGGTGGTACAAGTCTGCTGGTGGAGTACAAAGGTACCCAGCAGATTGGCTCATTCTCTGCAAAGTCTCAGAAGCAGAGCAGTTTTGTACCTACCAGTGCTGCTGCCTTGTGGTGTAACTCTTGTTAACCACCACAGCAGATGGCTTTGTAGTGCTGGCAGAGAGCTGAGCCCCTGGGTAAGAATCACAGAATCATAGAATGGTTTGGGTTGGAAGGGACCTTAAAGATCATCAGGTCCCAAGATCCTTGCCAGGAGCAGGGACACCTCCCACCAGACCAGGCTGCACAAGCCTCATCCAACCTGGCCTTGGACACCTCCAGGGATGGGGCATCAACAAACTTCCTGGGCAACCTGTTCCAGTGCCTTCCTGCCCTCATGGTGAAGAATTTCTTCCTGATGTTTCACCTCAATCTCCCCTCTTTCAGTTTAAAACCATTACCCCATGTCCTATCACTGCCCTCTCTGGTGAAAAGTCCCTCCCCAGCTTTCCTGGAGCCCCTTCAGGCACTGGAAGGTGCTCTAAGGTCTCCCTGGAGCCTTCTCTTCTCCAGGCTGAACACCCCAACTCTCCCAGCCTGTCTCCAGAGCAGAGCTGCTCCAGGCCTTGGATGATCAAGAAGAAGGCATGTCCCAAACAACACAGCTGTCATTAGGAAGGAGCAGTTGTTCCAACTGCAACAATCCTCCATCTTTTGTTTTATTTCAGATGTTTATAAATCAAGTGGATTATCAGGGCTAGTGCTGTCCTCTCTGGCCACACAAGTGCTAGAACACTGGTTGGGAGAAGCTGATAATGAATTCAGCAGTGTCATTCCTCTGCTCATCTTTTCTCCTGATGTTTTTCACATATTATTCTTTTTTTCCACAAAAACTCCTTGTTTTATATTTGGAAATGATGCTTGTGAACAGCCAGTGAACATGAGAAAGCAGAAGAGGGGGTTGCCAGTTGTCAGGGGTCTTTTTTTAATCTGGAAAGTGTGGTTTGGGGAACCACTTTCCTACAGAGACTGTGAGATGGTTGTGCCCTAACAAATGGTGGCTGTGGACAGTGTTCTTTTTGGAGGGGAACACGTGTAATGGATAATCTAGAATTCTGTGGTCTACTGAAGAAATAAAACTATCAAAAGATGTGGTTAAAAACATTGTCTGACCTTGATGTGAAGTCCTGTGCTAAATGAGACTGAGGATTGTGAATAAATCAGAGGAATTATGTAAGAGTCAGGGGGAGCCAGAGAGGGCTGGGTGAAATCTTCAAGTCAGACACTCTAATGCTTTCTCTTGAAATAATTATTCCAATTAGGTTAAAGTGTTATTATGAAAAGCATCAAGAGACTGATATGCAGAAGTGGTATCATTTTAATCATAGACTTGAAAATATTTTTAAGAGCTCTTCATATTTTCCCTGTTTTCAGTCTTCTGACAATTCTTGTTTTGAAAAAAAAAAAAAGTGATGCTGAAAACTTCTGGTTTCTCTTTTGAACTTGTGTGGTCAGTAGTAATGCAGGTAATTCACAGCCATCCTCGTGGTTATCCTGCTGCCTCCTCTGCCATAGCAGGGGCTGTGGAGGGTGGGCAGCCCCCAGGGGGTTTGCTGCAGATGGAGGCTGTTGGGAGAGTGTGAACTGCTCAGGGAGGAAGGGTTGATGGTTCCTGGTCATGCAGAAGGGACTCTCAGGGAGGACTGACCAGCTTTGGTGGACAGGGAGAGCTCATTTAGTCACCCTGTGGGTGGGTACTGGGTAATAACTGATTTATTCAGTGCTCTTATCTAGATTTGCCTTTTTTAAAGTCCTCTCTTAGAGAAATGTCTTGGACTTCAGCCCTGACACGTGTCCAAGGCAAGGCTGGATGTGGCACTGAGTGCCATGGTCTGGCTGATGTGGTGGTGTTGGTCATGGGCTGGACTTGAGGATCTGAAAGGTCTTTTCCAGCCTTGGGGATTCTGTGACACTCTAGCCTGGAGAAGAGGAGACTCAGGGGGGACCTCATCACTCTCTATCACTACCTGAAGGGAGGTTGTAGTCAGGTGGGGGCTGGGCTCTTTTTCCAGGCAACCAGTGACAGGACAAGAGGGCACAGCCTGAAGCTGCTCCAGGGGAGGTTTAGGTTGGATATCAGGAAGCACTTCCTCATGGAGAGGGTGATTAGACATTGGAATGGACTGCCCAGGGAAGTGGTGGAGGCACCATCCCTGGATGTGTTCAAGGCAAGGCTGGATGTGGCACTGAGTGCCATGGTCTAGATGGTGTGGTGGTGTTGGTCATAGGCTGGACTTGATGATCTTAAAGGTCTTGTCCAGCCTTGGTAGTTCTGTGTGTGATTCTGTGAATTGCTCCCACACCCATACAGAGAGCAGTTAAGTTTCCCTGTGCCACCAGCTAGCTCCCTGCACACACCACATGCAAGTGCATGATTGATATGATACTTTTTAAAGCATTTCTTTAATTCATATTGCCACAGTATTCCCAAGACTGGGATTATCCTGGTCTTTTGTGGTATCTCTGAGATAAATCAGGATCTAGTATTTTGCTACGGCAGCAGAGCACATGTTTTTGACATGGCACAGCTACTCTGCAGTATTTATGTTCCTGAGTCAAATAGTTCAGATAATATGAGCTTTTCATGTGGAGCTGGAGTTGAGCCTTCAAACCTCATGTAAGCTCACTCCTTGGTTGGCAGTAGGGAATGAAGGGAGCTTTTTATCACTTGATTATTGTGATGAAAATGTTACTCAGTGTGAAACTCAGTGAAGTCTCAAGGCTTTGCTGTTTGTTGCTAGCACTTGGGTTGTCTCCATTTTTCAGAGGGCAGAAGCAGCAGGTGGCTGTGCTTGGAGGAAGGGATGTTCCTTCTGGGACAGTCAGTGGAAGCAGCAGTAGCTTTACCTGTAGCCTTTGGTCCAAAAGAAATGCCTTCTGTCCCCAATTCCTATTTAATGATAACTGCCTTTTGGTTTGCTTATGTTTTTTAGCAAAGATTTGGCTTCATTTCAGCATAACTGTTCTGAGGGGCTGGTTGACTCCTCCTGGAGAGCAGCAGGACTAAGGCAGTGCTGTGTGGAGCAGGCAGGCTGCCTGCAGGCAGAGCCATGATCAGGGGCATGGGAGCTCTTGGCAGGGCCTTGTAAAGCTGGGAACCCCCTCCTGGATGCAGCTGCTCTTCCTCTCAGGCTAAAAACAATAAACCCTTTACAAACTGTCAGGGCAGCACAGTTGTTTTGATCAAGGTGTGCTGCAAACTCACAGTATAAACATGGACAGCAGCAGTTACAAGTGTGCATAACAGAACTCTGGGTTTTGTTTTCATCCTTTCATGAGCATAGAAATTGTCTAACAAGGTAGAAAAGTCACATCTATCAGATTTGTTAGAAAATGCTAGAATTCAGTTCCTCCATCTAACTGTATTTTTGCTGCATGGATTTCAATTTAAAAAAAGCACCAGTGGATTTCTGCCCTGACTTGCAAATTCTGCAGTGATAAATATAGTCATCACTCCCCCCGCCCTGCAGTTCTACTACGATGCAGTTCTTATTTGGCATGTTCTTCACTAAATCTGTTCAGACAAGCTCTTGTTTTTCCTCTTGGTATAAAGGGTGAGTAGAGTGAAGGAACAGGACTGTGAAAGACCTGCTGGGAGACGTGCAGAGAGGAGGAGAGCTGCCCGGGGAGAAGTGATGCTGTGGCTGAAGCAGGAAAGATCCCTTCTCTGGCAGCCTCTGTGATAATTCTCATTTCTGAGCACAAGCTCAGCAAGAGTCACTATTCCAAGATGGTGTCAAGGGGCTGTGGGTGCTGCACTCCATGTGTTCTGGATGCTGGTTTCCTTAGACATGTGGGGAGTAATAAGTAGAGCTTTGACCACTGGAGCAACTGAGGTTGTTTGACAGCTGCAGCTTGGAGGAATAAGCTCAGGGTTTGAATTCCAGAGGTCTTGAATCCTGGCTCTGTCACCACTTTGCCAAATGGTTTACAGCTAATATATTAATATATTTTTCCATTTGTTAAATCCCCTGATCTCACAAAGGCAGACAGAGTAGATGTTTGTCAGGCCTTGAGAACATGGAACAATGAGTGTCCGAGAAAAACACCATGAGGAAATTGAGGAATGTTATGTTTCTTTCTGGGGTTTCAAGCTTTGTAATAAATACAAGAAAATGTGGAAGAGAAAGATAAAAATGTTAACAGTGCCTTTATTCAATCAGTATGGAGTGATTTGGCAGTCTTACCCAAGACATAAATGTGAACACAATCTTATCTTGTTGTATCTCAACATGTCCTCATGGAAAGCTGGGTTCTGGCACAGACTCACATTTCCACACTCGTGTTTGCAACATAAATCATTGCAATAGACATTTTCATGTGAGGTTAGCTTTGAAAAGCCTAGGTAAGGTGGCTTTGAAAGCCTGCTGTCATCCCACCCATCTTCATGATCATGTCAAAATCCACAAGACAGACCCAGAGGAAGGTTTACTTCATGCCTCAGTCTCCTCTGGGGGAAGCACTTGCCCCTTGTTTGCTTTAGAACCTGCAAGATCTTTCCTTCGATGCTGGGTGCTAAGTTTATGGGTTACTCAAGTGTGTGTAGTCAATGAGGTCATTATTCTTTCAGTGACACGTGCTTATTGTGACAGAGACATCCTTCTCTTGGCTTAGGACCAGGCTTTATTGCCCTTTGTGTTGGTGTGGTGTTGAAGCAGTGCTATCAAACTGTGAAGGATGGGTGAGTGGGAAGCAGCAGTCATGGCTGAGCCAGCCTGCCCTGCTCTTGCAGTGTAGCCTTACACCAGACAGAGCTCTGCATCCCTCTCCACTTCCCAAGCGACTCTTACCTCTGCTTTCTATTCTAGATCAACCAAGATTTATATTCTTGCTCTAACATCTTCCATGTTGTGCTTTGATACAATCATTGTTTGGGTCAGGGATGGTTTTTGACCCAGACTTTCCTCTGTACCTTCCCTTGTAGAAGTTCAGGGACCTCGGCTTGATTTTCTGCAAGTGGCACCTGTGGCTTCTGTGTCACTGAAGTTTTGAGCTCCTGTTGGAATTTCTCCCTGTGATTGGGGTGTTTCCAACTTGCCTTTCACTTGTCATTTCCCTCCTGCCTAGTAAGGGTTACGTTCACAGGGGAGTTTTTGTGTACCTGGAGAAGTTTCTCCTCACTGAGACTTGATGGCTTGTTGCTGAGGATGATAGTTTGAATCTCTTGTTTGTTTGTGACCCCTTCCAGAAATCTGACATAAACAGGACGAGCTTGCAGATCTAATTCCCAAAGGAGACCAGGATAAAAGGCTGCCCTTGTTTGTTTGTTTGCTTCTTGCAGCAATCAGGACAAGCTTGATAATGCAGTGTGAGTTTTAGCCAGTGAGGGGCTCAGCAGAGCCTCCCAGGGCTTGCTCACCAGTAAAAATCACTGGATTTCCTCATCTCTTTGGATGTGCTCAGTGAGGAGGCTCAGTTTTCACCAAGGTGGCTGCTGGGCTGTGGAAACATGCGATAGACCCAGGGAAGTTTTGAGAGCTTGCAAGAATCTTCATCTTTGACAACTGAAGCTCACCCAGGAGCACAGCGACTCGTCCCTCGTGTCTGTGCAGACTCTGCCGTGGAGTGGGGCTCGTGCCTGGGTCTGGGGGAGTGTTGCCATGGGTGTTGGAGAGCCAAGTCCAGGCACCTCTTCCCCTTCCACAGCCTGCAGCAGGTTTGTACCTCTGGTGACCAAACAAACTGACCCTCTAGGGTAATGACGAGGGGTCACGGTTTTAAATGGGAAGAGGGGAGATTGAGGTGAGACATGAGGAGGAAATTCTTCCCTGTGAGGGTGGGGAGACACTGGCCCAGGTTGCCCAGAGAAGCTGTGGCTGCCCCATCCCTGGAAGTGTTGAAGGGCAGGTTGGATGGGGCTTGGAGCAACCTGGTCTGGTGGGAGGTGTCCCTGCCCGTGGCACGGGTTGGGACTGGACCATGTTTAAGGTCCCTTCCAACCCAAACAATTCTATGATTGATCCACCAGAGCAGACCCAGCAGTGTGATCATCCACTCCCCAGTGCTGCCTTCCCACAGCCGTGCTCCCTGTCTGTCCCACATCCCTTCCCAACAGCTATTAAAGCCTCCTAGGTTGTCTCTTATTGTGGTTGTCTTTTCAGTTGCAGCATAAAGACAGTGAATAAGTAAAACCCCTTCAGTGCTCAGTGAGGTCACATCCCATTGTTTGTGCCCTCCTGAGACACGTAGTTCATGAATTCTCCTCCAGTGAAGAGCATGGTGTCAGTCAGTCCTCTAGGATTACTTCCCATGGAGCTTGTACCTGGAATTTCTATTCAGATATCAACCCTAGTGAGCAGGATTAAGGCTGTTCTGTTACCTCTCTGGTGTTTACATCCAGTGCACAAGTAATGTGATTCAACCCAATCTATTTCAGCATATCAACACATAATTTAGGGGTCACGGGAGCATCTTCATAGAATCACAGAATGCCAGGTTGGAAGGGACCTCAAGGATCATCTGGTCCAACCTCTCTAGGTCCTACTATAGTTTACATGAGGTGGCTCAGCACCCTGTCAGGCTGAGGCTTCAAACTGTCCAACGTGGGGGACTCCACCACTTGCCTTGGGAGACTGTTCCAATGTTTGTCCTCATGGGGAAAAAGTTCTTTCTCTTTAAACAGACCTTCAGAAACATCTCGTAGAGCATGATATTGCTGAGGGAGGGGTTCTGAACCTGCAAATTGTCTATGAAATCTTTTCTGGTTTGACTGTTAGTGTGGAACATGGCAGCCTTCCTGGACTGGCTCACAGGGCAGGTCCATCTGGTGCAGTGTCCTGCTCTGAGAAGCAGAGCAGCACCCACCTGCTGTGTCCAAGGCTGGAGCACACAGCCCCAGCTGGCAGCTGCCAAGCCAGAATCCTCAGCCTGCAGCACAACTCAGGGGCTGGTGCTAAAGCCCTGGAGCGTTAGGATGAGCTCTTTTCCCAGGATTTGTTAATTTCTAGCACTGCTGGCAAAGTATTTGCTCATCTCCAAGAATCTGTGCAGTTAAAAGGAGTGAGGTTGGAGAAGCCTGCCTGCCTGGAGGGCTCTAGGAAGGAGGGGTGGCTCTTGGGACATACTTGGGGGTGAGCAATTTTTTTCACAAGCTGGGAGAAAAGTTTTCCCCACTTCATTAGGAAGAGGGGAACAAAACAGGTGTATCTGGTCAGCTTGGAAATCTCATTTCATTTCTGAAGTAAGGAAATGATTACAAACTTAATTTACCTTAAGAGATTGGTTTTTCTGAAGTGCAACTCCTAAATTAGCTGTTTGTTTTTTCCCATCCCACTGGAGTGTTACACTTTCTCCCCTCCACAGCCTTTTTCCCACACCTGGAAGTGTTTCAGACTTTAACCCTCTCTGGGGTTCGTAGCCAGCCGAGTGTGATCAGTCTTTAGAAGGAGGAGTTTGTGAGCTGATTCAGGAAGGAAATACCCTTTCTGGGGTGTTTAAGGGGGTGGACACGGACACAGCTTTGTGTGTTGTGCATGATTTACTGTACTGAGGGGTTTAGTTGTCAGTGTGGCACCACTTGCAACCCTTCCTGGTGGCATGAAGTGTGGGAATTGTTGCCCTTCCCTGAAAACTGTTTCCCCCTTCCAAGTGTGTCTGTGTACCCGAAAAGGGCCAGCAGGAACCCCAAACCTGGGAGTCTCACAACATCCGAAAGCCTCGTTTACATGCTGGTAAAGATGCTGTTGTTTGTCATGCACAGCAGCTCTGGAATAAATTGTCTTGAGGAAGTTCTTTAGAAGAACTTAAAGAGCTTCACTTAAAAAGTCCCATTTTCCCCTTTGGCGCTTCTCCACCTTCCGCCCAGCCCGCTTGGCAGCCGGCGGGGTGAGCAGTGACCCCTTGGCCACCCAGCCTGTTTCTTCCCATCAGCCATGGTGGCTTTCCAAGGAGGTGGGGTGAGGGTCCCCTGACCCCCGTGGCCCAGCAGCATGTCCTGCAGCCCTGGATGGAGCTGTGGTGGTGGTGCTGGGGCTGGGCAGCACTGCCCGGAGCCGCGTTACGTGCTCAGAGTGCTGGCCAGGCTGGCTGCCTGCCCTGGGATTTCATTCCTAATGAAACGATGGGGAAGCTTAAAACAAAGGCATTGCTTTGCACATTGAGTATTCTCCTGAAAACAGAGCTCCTTTTGACCCAAAAGATTTGTCATTTTTAATTGATCTTAGTTTGTTGCCTTTTTAAACTGCCTGCTGATGGGTGTCCTGGTGCCTCTCCTGGACGGGACCGTCCCCAGGAGCTCAGCCTCTTCCAGCACCCAGGAATTTCAGGTGGCCAGCACAGCTCTGGAAACAAAACCCGACTGCTCAAAGTCTACCTGCTCCCTGATTCCACTGGGCAGAGCATGGTGATGGGGTGGAGGGGTGAGAAAGAAGCCTCATATGATTTTTGTATCATCTTTTTTTTTTAACCCATCCTACCTGCCTACTACAAACGGCCTGTTTTCTGCCCCTGATGGTTTCTGCCTAACAAATGGTGTTTCTTTTTTACAGCGTTATGATCCTGGACTTGTTGTGGTGATGGTAAACTTAGCAGTGGTAATTTTTTATTTTCAGACTGAATTACTCCTTCTGTCATCAGTGCACCAATATGTTAGGCTTACTTTCTCTGTTGTAGCCATCATCCTTCTGCTTGGTCTTTCATTTTCCTTTCCTTTCCTTTCTTTATGCACACTTGTCTGATCCTTGTTCATTAAAGGGTATTGCTAAGAAGGGATGTTTCTGTTTGTGTTAGAATTGCCAAAATCAGTTTAAATGTAAATTTCTAATACTGTCCAAACTTGATTTTTTTTTTCCCCTCCCCTAAGATGGGCACTAGCACTTGCTACTGCAATTTCCAAATAGATTTTGAAAAAACAAAACCAAACTTTGACTGCCTTAGAAGGCAAAAGTACTGATGCATTGTTGGTACACAGGGGTTTACCAGGGCAATGAGGCTGCATCAAAAGATCTCAATTGCTGGAGAAACAAAGAGAAAAAAAACCAAACCAACAAACCAAAACAAACCAAAACAAGCTTGGCAAAAAAAAAAAAAAAGAGTATCAATTTTTGGCACTTGGTGCCAGCCATTCCATTTGGGTTCATCACTTACCAGTAAATCCCTGGCCGAGACGTTATGAAAGTGATATTGCACTTAGGAAGTCATTTTTATAACCTGTCTTTGATTTGGTCCTTTTGCTAAAAATTGCAGTCACTGCTTATTTTATTATACCATTGGGCGTGAGAGAGATTGTTTCAAGTGTTCTCCATTTGACACCCAAACAAAAGCTCAATTCAAACCTCTGTTCTGGCTCAGCATCACCAGTGTTTTTGGGCTTGGTGGATACATGCCCGTCCAATTTACGGGCGTATCGACAAAACCATAAAGTGATTGATTAAATGGACTTGTTTCTGACATCAAGAAACACATGCCTCTGTACTTTAAGAGTTCCAAAGAGACAAATCTGACCAAAGTAGGTCCCTTTTGAGGCCTCAGTGGAGTCCGAGGTCTGTGAACTGTTGCTTTTTGCAGGAATTGGAGAAAGCTGATGTTGGAGAAGAGAGAAGTTGATGCCTGCACAGGTTTTCTGAGGCAGTTTTAAAGCCTTCAGCCTTTTGCACATGTGGATGGCAATGGAATAGTTTTGGCACGATGAAAACTTGTAGATCTTGTAGCCCAAAGGTATAATATATGTGTATGTGTGTATAACAAACCAGTTGTTTACACCAAACCAAGAGCAATGATAAGGGAAGTAAACATTCTGTTTTTTCACTCAAGGTATGCGCCGGGTAAGGTAAGTACTTTTTCAGTGGGCTTACATCACAACTGGTGCTGTTGGTTGTGATGTAAAATTAAAAATAATAATAATAATAATGAGAAAAAAAAAAAAAGCTGTGGTAGTAAAGTGCTTGTCTGCCCCATTTTGCTTTGTTTGGCTGGTTATGAGTGGATTAAAGAGATGTTTTAAATAAAAAACAAAAATCTCCAGCATAGTTTGATTAGTTCAAAGTCAATTTTCTTCGCAACTAGTCCTTTTCACAGCTTACAGGAGACACAGCATCTCTGCAGGAGCTGGGGAAGCAGGTGCTTGGCCACCTGGCCTGCACCAGGAGGTCTTTTTGGATGAAAGAAGCTTGGTTTCTGTGCCACGCTTCCCAGTCAGCTTTCCTTACTCTTGGGAGGGGACAAAAATTGGCGGGAGGGAGGCTTCCACACCTCTTACAGGAAAGTCCTCCTCAATTATTAATGTGGTAGAGCAGTAAAATTAATTTAATAGCTTCTCCCTTGCATCAGAAGATGGGGAGGATTTATTGCCTGATGTGGAAGCACAGAGGAGAAGGATCATTTCTCAAGTCCTGGTAACAGCCCTGCCCTGGGACTGGGCATGATTGAACATTAACCACCAGGATGTTTTACGTGACCGGTTAATGTTCAGAAAACTTGGGGTGCATCTGACTGAGCAGTTTGAGCTGAGCAGCAGGTTTGGCTGTAAGCTGTGAGAATGGCTCGTGTTTGGTTCACTGTAGCTTTCTGGTCTCTGCACTCCAAGGCAAGATCTCTAACCACCCAAACCCAATGTGTAAAGCAAGCTGTGGTGACAGACCAGCTCCTGACCCCCTGTGTGTGTGTTCCTCTTGCAGGGAGGACAGATCCCATCCCGATCGTTGTCAAGTACGATGTCATGGGCATGGGGAGGATGGAGATGGAGGTAAGCTCACCCAGCTCCTGCTCTGCTCCCTGCCACTCCTTGCTTGGCTCTAAAGAAATGTAAAAATGAGAAACGGTGCATCAAAGGTAAAGAAAAACTTGCACTTAAGTCAACGCGGTGAGGAGACGCTTCTCAAAATACATGATCTGGCTTCCCATGGGTAGCTGAGTTCAGAGGGCTGGATGCTATCCAAAATTCCTGGCCTTTGTGATTTCACTTCCACAGAACTGAGGCTGCCACCAGCAGTGGACAGACCTGCCAGGAGCCACCTCAGAGGCATCGATGAACCACTGTGGCGTGGGGGGGTCACACTGGGGGATGACAGTGGGGAAAGAGAAGCATGATCTGCAAAGATTCCGTTTCAAACCTCATATTTTTAAAATTACACATTCTGGCAGTCTCAGTAGTGCAAACTATTTATGGGACAAATTGCATCTTCTTTTATATTTCAATGGTTTATTTTTTTTAAAAGCTTGACTACGCTGAAGATGCCACCGAGCGGAGGCGGGTCCTGGAGGTGGAGAAAGAAGACACTGAGGAGCTGAGGCAGAAATACAAGGTACTGAAATGGGGACATTGACATCCAGATTCTGTGGGCTGAATGGGAGAGGATTTGTTCTGATAGAATCATACAATCATATCATAGAGTTATGGAATGGTTTTGTTTGGAAAGGACCTTCAAGATCATCTAGATCCAACCCCCTGCATGGGCAGGGACACCTCCCACCACACCAGGTTGCTCCAAGCCCCATCCAACCTGCCCTTGAACACTTCCAGGGATGGGGCAGCCACAGCTTCTCTGGGCAACCTGGGACACTGTCTCACCACCCTCACAGTAAAGAATTTCCTCCTCATGTCTCACCTCAATCTCCCTCTTCCAGTTCTAATCCATTGCCCCTTGTCCTCTCCCTCCCTGCCCTTGTCCAAAGTCCCTCCCCAGCTTTCCTGGAGCCCCTTCAGGCACTGGAAGGTGCTCTAAGGTCTCCCTGGAGCCTTTTCTTCTCCAGCCTGAACACCACAACTCTCCCAGCCTGTCTCCAGAGCAGAGCTGCTCCAGCCCATTGATAATCTCCATGGTCTCCTCTGGACTCTCTCCAGCAGCTCCATGTCCTTCTGTTGGGGGCTCCAGAACTGGACACAGTTCTCCAGTATTCATGAGGGCCAAGTAGAGGGGAAGAAAAGGCTGGGGTAGTAGGAATTAAGTATTATATTTTTGTAATTATTGAGATTTCTATTTTAACAAACTGGTTATTCACTTCCTGCAATTAATCTTGATGTTTGTTTTGCTGCTTAAAAGCTACAGGAGAGAGCAGCAAGGCTTTCTCTGGGTGCTTTGCTGCTGTTTTGGAAAGAACAGTCCTAGGGTAAACAGAACATTTCCTTCCTTCTCTAGACCCCAGGGCTGCCAGATTTTTCTAGTGAACCTGCCACATTGTCAGTGCAAAATCTGCAGGTGCAAAAGTTAGATGAGCAGTAACCAACTGGAGTAGATGTGTTGGTGCTGAGGAGGCAGGGAGCAGAGCATTCGGACGTGGTGGCATGAATCCATGGTTTATTTGAAAAGGTAGGACATGGCTCTGGTTTGGAGAAATGGATGGGCTGTATCTCTGTGGAAGAATTGCTCAGACAGCATTAAATAAATAAATAAATATATTCATATCCTGTTCCATAGAGTTTACAAAATCTGTGAGGTTTTTTGGAAGACTAAGACTTCTGTTTTTAATGATAAAAATGGGCCATTTAGTGTTAGTGTTGAGCATGACATAGAATCATAGAATCTAGAATGCCAGGTTGGAAGGGACCTCAAGGATCATCTGGTCCAACCTCTCTAGGTCCCACTATAGTTTACATGAGGTGGCTCAGCACCCTGTCAGGCTGAGGCTTCAAACTGTCCAACGTGGGGGACTCCACCACTTCCCTTGGGAGACTGTTCCAATGTTTGTCCTCATGGGGAAACGTTTACCTCTTGTGTCCAATGGGAATCTCCCCAGGAGCAACTTGTGCCCATCAGCCCTTGTCTTTTCCATGGGACTCCTTGTCAAGAGGGAGTCTCCATCTTCTTGGTGGGCACCTTTTATGGGCTGGAACATGGTGATAAGGTCTCCCCTGAGCCTTCTGCCTGTGAGGAAAGGCTGGGAGAGCTGGGGCTGTTCAGCCTGGAGAGGAGGAGGCTGAGGGGGGATCTCATCAGTGCTGCTCAATATCTCCAGGGGGGGCAGGAGGATGGGGCCAGACTCTTCCCAGTGGTGCCCAGTGACAGGACAAGGGGCAATGGGCACAAACTGGAGCACAGGAGGGTCAAGCTGAACATAAGGACAAACTTCTTTACAGTGAGGGTGGCAGAGCCCTGGGACAGGCTGCCCAGGGAGGTGGTGGAGTCTCCATCTCTGGAGACATTCCAAACCCACCTGGATGTGTTCCTGTGGGATCTGCTCTAGGGGATCCTGCTCTGGCAGGGGCTGGACTGGATGATCTCCAGAGGTCCCTTCCAAGCCCACCAATCTGTGATTCTATGATCTCAGGTCTACAGAGCAGTCTGTGGTTCAGTTCTTGGCTTCTGCACTTGCCTTTTCAAATGCAGTTGAACCTGCACCCCTCTTCCTGCTTGTCTTCCTGCTGTTACTCAGCACAGATTATTTCTTTCTCTCAGGAACCCTGGAGCAGTAGCAGCCTCTCCCAACTCGGAAGTGTTTTTATGAGCACACTTTTATCATGAGGCTCTCGTATTTCTGTATTCATCTGTGAAAAATCTCTGCAAGCATCAATTTTTTTTCCCCTTGCTCTGCAGGAGCCCATTATGTAACTGCCAACTGTGGCTGCATCCTGATCAGCCAGTCAGGGAACCTCAAAGGAATTTCAGATAACGCTGCAGCCAAAAAAACAAGCAAGAAATGGTCTTTAATTCCCTTCTTTTGTATAGATTCTGATCACGCAAACAGCTGGTTTACTCTTTAGCCACAGGATGCTGCCTGAAAAAACCCTGCACATGGCACAGGAAGCTTGTTGGGGTTTCAGAGGAGCTTTAAATATCATTGTTCTGTGGGTCTCACACTGCTCTGTGTTCCTTTCTCTTCCCAGGGACCTGCTTCAGGCTCAAACCTCTAGATAGTTTTGTTGATTTTTTTTTTTCTTCTTCACAAGGGCCTCCAGTAATAGATGGAAGCAGGAACTTGAAATAGATTATATTTTTTTATTTAGAAGGTGCTTTAAACTGAAAAAAAAAAACTGTTAGCAGTAGAATTTTTCAGGTTTCATCCCCCTCTGGGTGTTGAAATTTTAGACATGAGTTTTTGCATCAATGAGGACAGGCTCAGCAATATTATTTTAATCTAATGTTGATCTGGTGACTGGGAGATAAACCACACTGCCTTGAGGAAGGCCTTCAATAAAAGAAAAACGTTTTCATAGCAAACCTCTTCTAAATATTTGCTAGCTCCTCTTGCTAATGCAAAGAAATTTCCCCTAAGTTTGTACTGAAGGCAGAATCTCTCAGGTGCTTTTTTCTCAGATGTTGGGGCTGTTTTGTTTTTTTCTTTTATCATTTATCTTTATTCCAATTGAAATGCAGATGGCAGGTGGCTGGGAGGGCAGCCTGCTTTGTAATGCAGCACTTGTGGCTTTTTTTTTTCTTAAATGTGCATCAGGGTAAGGGCTTCCATCTTGTTAAGCTGAACCTTCTCCAGCTTTCTGGTAAATGAGGGGTGATTTTGTTCATCTTGGTGGGATTGGAACTGAAGCACCGTGGCTGGAGGAGGAAGCTGCTTCGGCCTCGGGTTATTCTGTCTCAGAGCCCCCCAGGGGGCTGGGGCTGTGCCCAGGGAACAGCCCTTGGAGCAGCACCAGGCACTCAGACTTCCAGCCATCACAGCCACTTGAAGGACTGGGATTTCCAGAGTCCCAGAGCTTTTTTGCCACTGCCCAGTCCAAAAGCTGCTGCTTTGCTGGGGAGCAAAGACGGGAGGACGTGACCGCTGCCAACTGAGGCACCTCAGAGGTTTGGTTTTGCACCTACACAAATGTTGAATTACAGATAGAAAAACACTGTGCAACCTTTAAGGTGATCTCCCTGGCCTTCCTTTGTTTCCTGGCAGCTCCCTGTGCCCACTCCCAGCCTGGTCACTGCTGAGCATTCCTCCTGGGAAGGTGTCCCTGCCTGGACAGTCACACGGGAGGGAATCGGGCTGGGCAGTTTCTGAGCTGTGCTTGCCCAGCCACGGATCCATGTTCCTCCCTGTTGAATTGCAGACAAACTGAGATCAAGCAGACATCTGTTAGCACTCAAAATGGAGGAAGTATCAGCATTTAAAGTTGTAAGATTCTGTTCCAAAAGCAGATTCTGATCCTCTGTGGTTTGATGTGCATTTCGTGCAGCTTACACAAGCCAGCAGCTGCCGGGTTGGTTGAGGAGTGAGCTCGAGGCTTTGACCCTCTCTTTTTATCTCACACAGCTCAGCAAGCTCTCCTCTTGCAGCCACAAACCTGCCTTCCTGCCATCAGCTTTTTTTTAAGCAGTCTCCTTTTACTGAGACCTGTGCTAATGGTTTCCTGTGCTAATGGTTTCCTGTGCTAGGAAACCAAGTCAAGGGTAGGTTGGTATTGCAGAGTTACCCTTCATACCTTTTTATTGGCCAAGATGGTCAGCTTCAAAAGTATAATCATCATTGTATGCTAAGGTTTTCTTAAAGACTATTTCCCCTTAAAGGATTAATTCGTGACCTTCCAGCTTGTTTTACAGGAAGTTTAACTGAAGCATTTTAATTTTCTTTATTAATTTTTGCAGGATTATGTGGATAAAGAAAAGGCAATTGCCAAGGCTTTGGAAGACCTCAGAGCAAACTTCTACTGTGAACTCTGTGACAAGCAGTACCAAAAGCATCAGGAGTTTGACAACCACATAAACTCCTATGATCATGCTCACAAGCAGGTAATCAAGTGTTGATAGCACAGTTCATCAGTTTTGTATTCACTGCAGTGGTCTTGTTTGTGGTTAATACTTTGAATTTCCCCAGTGAATCTGTTTTTCCTTATAGCCCCAGGAATAGGTGTGTTATGTTGCTGGTTAAGATCCTTATGCCCACCATATGTTAAAAAAAAAAACCAACCCCAAAACAATGAATTAAAAAAAAACCCAGCCCAGGGTTGGCATCAAGGGGGCCTAGTTCTGAACGACCCACAAGCAGGAACAGGCTGCTGTTAAACTGGGAAGAGTGCACGTGGATATGGATGAATCCCAGTTTGCAGCAGCTTTTAGTGCAGTCCAGCTCTGGATGCTGATGATCCATGTGTCCAGCTTTAGGCTGTGTCCTGTCGAGTTACTGAAAACAAATGAGGAAATAGGGGGTTTATCAAAGGAATTGTAAGACAGGAGCACTTCCCAAATCCTGTAACCCTCAGGAGAAAGAGGATTTGGAATCTGTGTGGCACTGGCTTTGGTCCCAAGGTAGGGATGTACTTGTAGTGTCTACATGGTACTTCATACTGTTCACGTGTTAATCTGATCTGTTTGAGCATTTGAAGCTGCTGAATGAGATGTAAATGTCCAGCAGACAGTGGTGGTGTGCTCACCTAGAGAGGAAATTGCTCCAAGGAGGTGTTTTGATGTTCCTAGTCATAAATTCTAACAATACCATCATTAAAACACTGGTAACTCCTGGAGGGTGTGCTGTAGAATACTAGACCTCACCAAACAGCAGTGAAGCAACAACTTAAAAACAAGAATATGGCTTGACAGAGTATGATGATGATATTTTTTTTTTTTTCCTGTGTATTAAGCATTGGATGTGATAGTTCCAAGGAAATTCACCAAGGGAGTCCCAACAGGAATTCTCACAGAGGGGCAGTTTTTTGTTTGAGTGCTGTGATGGATTGTGATTTCATAGAATTAAGAGCAGCAATGAGTTAATTTACTTTGCATTGGGAACATGGGCTGCTTGGGCCAGGCTGGTGGCACAGTCAGTTGTGATACCCAAGAGCAGTGTGCACTTCACCTGGAGTTTTCCATCAGCTTGGATGAAACTTGAGTGCAATTCCTGTGCATCTGTTTTGGAGGTGGAAAGACCTGTTTGTGTCTCATTCTTACGGGTGGTGATGAGTTAAGGGGACTGACACGAGGTTGGCAAGGCTGAGAGTTTTCCTAGCATCTAGAGATGCTGTGGAAGAAGAAACAAACCTGTGGAAAGCAACCACCCCTCACTGGAATAAAAGGAGTCGTCAGGAGGAGTGCAAGGGGGGGTGACCTGAAAGGGAAATGTCCTGGGGACACACAGGGTGGTTTAATCTTCTCATCAATATGATGGATTTGGGGGTTGCTTGGTACTGCTGATTATTTTGCAAGGAATTGATGGTCTTGGGTAATTTGCATCTACTGCAGTGACTTCAGGCAGGCTTTGGAGAAAAATGAACCTCCAAAAACTCTGGTTACATCACCCAGCATTAATTTCTGGTTGCACAGGGATTTGAACAAAGAAGCAATCATGCTTTGCTTAGGGAAAAAAATTGCTTGTCCAGCTTTACTGTCGTGCTGAAATGTGTGTCACCCTGGTGGGTCAGTGCTCAGGGAGTGAACTTGAAACTACCTAGAAAACATGAAGGGAGATTTGCATAAGTAACATGAGCTGACTTCTGTTGTTCATTGCCACTCCAGACAGGCTCGTTTCTACCCACCCATTCTAAATTGCAGGGGAGTTGAGCTCCTTGGTGCTTCACCCCTTGCCTCTTTGCACAAGGAGGCAAGATTTCATCAAGGCTAAGGTGTTTTTTGGAGGAAAAACATGAAGCTTTCTTACAAGTAGGCTAATCAGTAGGCTTTCCTGGAAAGATGAGACATGACGGAACCCTAAATAACTAGAGCAAAAGGCTTGGTATATATAATCTGCAATGTTTTGTCTTCTCAGCAGTAATTCTTGAGGCAACAGTGCTTCGGTTTTGCCTTTCTCTTAGCTTGTTGAACACGTTTCCACGGGATCATTTGTGCTTTGAAGTATTTTTAGTTACCCAAACCCACACATTGAAGTGTTTGCTTATTCCTTCTGTGGCTGAGGGAGGCTGTCCCTGTAAAAAGATGTTCCATCCTCAGACCCCTTGCTGCTCCCGAGTTATAAAGACACTGTCTTGTATTCCAGGAAGGAACTCGGGATTATTGCGAAACAGGGACAATAGGTAAGTGTATTGATCCCTACTGGATAAATTTGGGACCCACCAACTTCTCAACACCAAACAATTAAAGGGAAGGTTTTATTGTTGTTATTTCCTGACTACACTGCTTTCATACAGCATTTGGACATGTCTGAATCGACCTCAACACCAAGTTTCTATCCAAAAGGCAGTGATTTCTAGATGACCTGAACTGGGAAAAGAATCTTCAATTTATTGTCACAAACCATTGGCCTGTTTAAGTCATTGGCATTTAAACATCTTGTTGGAGGTGTGCAATGTTGTTCTCTAGGTTTGTTTTTTTTTTTACAAGAGGCTGATAGTTGAAATGAGAAGTACAGATGTTTTAAAGAACAGTAACCCAATCTGTGCACCAAATGGTCAGGCCCTCTCAGGGGGAAGCCAGAGGAATAAAAGCAACTCCAGTTCATACAGATGGCACTGCAAGAGGAAAAATAAACTCAGATCCCTTCAAGACCCTTCAGTGAGCAGCTGAAAAAGACTGTAACCATAGATGTCATCACTTGCTGTTCCCTGGAAAGCTACTGACGTCTTTAATGTTGGGTTTTTTTTTTTTTTTAGCTGTAAGCTCTTGAGTTCGGCAGCTAGAAGGACTGGTAGGTTCTGAAGGACACCCCCTTTTGATGTTGTACAGTCCTGACTGTCAGCAGATTAATAGTAATTAACAGACAAATGCACAAGAAGGCAAATGTAGAAAGAAAATTCCTGCAGCTGGCAAGGAGCTTCCATAGTCAAAAAGGGACCCAGTGTGGTTTTGTGTTGCTTTCCTGAAGGTTGGCATAGGTGATGTCCTGGTGTTTGAGGCCTCCCACAGTCCTTGAATACTCTGGACTTGGTGGGAATGTATCCTCAGGGCATTGCATCCTGCAATTCAGGCCCTGAATTCAGTTTGGGGGTTGCAAGGTAGAATCCTTCAGGGGAGGTTTGTGTGAAAGTGGGTGTGGGTCACCTCGCCTGGAGTTGTGCCCAGCTTGTGTGCTCCTACCAAAGCAACCAAATCTGTATCCCCATCACTTGGAGCAGCTTGGAATGATCTTCTGTGTAAGTAATGTAGCATTTACAGTCAGCTTTTACTGTGCTGGTGTTTTGACTTCATCCAAGAACTTAAGGAATCTCCTGTACAGGCACCTCCTTCCTGCTACTGAGCCTGATGGAGGGTTGAGCTGTTTACTGAGTCACTGACCCTACACAACAAAAACATTCACCTTTTGAATTGAGTGTGAAAAACAAACTTGTTCCTGTGTGAACTTTTGCCAGGTTCACTGGGAGAACACTAACCAGAATTGAAATGCAGGCTTTTGTCAGGCTTTCATCTGGTTTTTTATTTTGTTTTTTTCCTAAATGTGTGGTGTTTTGGAGGTGTAGATGATTAATTCTGCGTAGATTCTCTTTATAAAAGGGCAAAGGGAATATATTCCCATAAAGAAATTCTTTGGGAAAGAGGGTGGAACCAAGAACTGAAACTATAGATCTGCAGTTCTCTTCAGTCCCTAAATATCTGAGTCTTTGCTCCTAGTGCAGAGGGGGAGGGATCTGTTAAAGCACAATAAAAATTACCAGCACAGGCACTGCTGGGCTTGCTGAGCACCCTAAATCCAAACCCTCATCTTTCCATTTATGGGGAGAGTTGGACTTGTGCTCTCCAAAAACTTTGATCTTCAAGCACAAAGTGGATGTAGGAAACTTAGGAGAGAATCTCCAAGATCCTTGGTGTTCCATGGGAGGCTTCTCCACTCTAGAAATGCTTCACCCTTGAACAACCCAGGGTGTTTTTCTTCACCCAGTTTTTGCTGTTCAGCTGCTCACTTGCTGCTGGCAAATATATTTGGGGAGGAACTGATACATGGAGAGAGTTCAATGCAATAAGTCTCCAAGGTGCAAGGCCTGGACGTTGTGGTTAGGAGGGATTGCTCCTGAAGGGCAGGCAGGCTGGTGTCTTGGGTTATCTGTGTTGCCTTAACACATGGTTTATTTCCCTAAGCTGAAAATGAGGTGTCAGGGAGGAAATTGAGATGAAACAAAACTGTAGTTGTGTGCCATTTCCCTCCTGCTCTTTGCACTTCATTGAGGAGCGTGCAAAGAATGTTAATTCCCAAAAATAAGCAGGACTTGTGTTCTCACTTATGTAAAATCATGAAGGGTGGCATCCTTTGAGCTCGGGTTTAGCTCAGGGTGTAGTTCACTCCCAGAAGCTTTTGTGGCAAAGAACCAAGCGCACGTCAAAAGTTCAGAAAGCCAGAAATCTGTTGGCATGGCATGAAAAGCAGATTATTATTTTATTTAATGGGGTTTGGCAGAGAGGCTGGGGAACAATGGCAGGGGAGGAGCAGGCCCTGACACGTGAGCTGCCTCCTGTCTCAAGCCCAGGCAGGGATCTGGCTGTCCCTGGATCCAGGCTGTCCCTCCTCAAAATCAGGTTTGTCAGGAATGTCTCCCCCCTTCAGGTCTAGTGAAGCAGTGTAGCTGAGTGCTTTTGTTATCTGAGAAGAACAGGATCGATTTTAGGCAAAGAATGGGCCTCACTTCAGCACAGTTGCATGGCTTTGTCCACTCAGATGGAGAAAATCCCTTCAGTGCTGGTCCTGAGCTGAAGAGCAGCACACTGCAGGGTGGTACAGGGGAGGTCCCACCTTGGTACCTTCTCGCCACCAAAACCTCATGCACAATTCCCACAGCATGCACTGACTTCTTTCCTGGTATGGCAATTTCTGCATCCTGATCCCTCCCTTCATTCAACCACCCCACATGCCTGCCATGGGATATCTCCAGAGCTTTGAAATGATGTGGGAGTGCAGCTTATTGAAACTGGTTTGAGGAGCACTGGAAGGTAATGGCATTGCATGCCCATGTGGCCCCTCCTGAGCCATGCAGTGATGGGGAGATGATCCATTACTGCAGCTCTCTTTGTGCTGGAGTGGTGATTTTTCCATCAAACCTGTCCTTCAGGAGCTCCATTTGCACTCCCATTGAAATGTAGAGACTTCTTAGTCATTTTGTGAGAAACCAGGCTGAAAACCTAAGGTTTTTGTTACAAAGCTGAGGTGGGTGGCAGCTCTTAAAGCACAACACCAAGCTGAAGGAAGGCTTGAGGTAGTGAAGTACTGCTTCTAGCCTGCAGAAATCTGACCAAACTTTACTCCAGTGCCAGTGATTTCTGTGTCACCTGGTCACTGGGCTTACTGGTGTGGCCCTTCTTGAAGTCATGAAGCAACAGAATATTTTTTGACCTCCTGGTCACCATCATCCTGCAGCTTGTAGATGTATCACTGCTTAGAAAAGTGTTCTGCTTCCTCAGAAAACACACACTGCCTATCAAAGAAAAAAAGGCTTCCTAATTTTCAAATCCTGTAGGAGCATGAAGCTGGATGTTTGATTTAATGGAGTGGTGGCCTTGATCCTGTTGGAGTTATAGTCTTGCTGAGTGCTGTGGGAAGGCTAAAAAAAAAAAAAAAGGCTGGTTTCACCCCAAGAAGATGAGTTCCCAGGACCTCTATTCCTGAGTTGGTGGGGAGAAGCTCCCTGAGAATGATCAAGTGGCTACACTAAATTCTTCTTTAAATTTCTCTGCTGAGAGGGGGAGGAAGGGGCAGCTGTGCCTGGCCAGCCTCTGTGAACACCCACACATATGGTGCAGTCCAAAAAGTAATTTAGAGATTTTGTGGGATTAGAATAATGAGCACTTGCCTAAGGATTAGATGGAAATTTCTTTAATGTAAGCCTGGCTTAAATATCAATTTAGTTCAAATAGCTTTCTGGGGAGGCTGAGACCTGGAGTGTGTTGAAGAGTATTTTGGTGCTTCCATACACTCCTGTTCCTGCTGTGAAATTGTTGTTAACTGGTTATCAGCTGTTTCTGGCACGGATAAATTACTGGATTAAATTACATGCTTGGAACAATTAGTGAGGGAAGGGGTTTCTCTGACAGGATATTTTGAAAAGTTCTGGCCATTCTGAAAGTTCAGTGCCTGTGATCGTAGCCTTCAGGGTCTGTTCCTGGGCCAATTTTTTTGTTACAGTTGAACAGTCTGGTCTTGTTGTCCCCCCTTCCCCTACTCCAGGTTGCTTTAATGTAGGATAACACACTCCAGCCAGGTTTCTTGGAACTTGGCTCCTTGCAAACTTGAGAAATAATTTCTGATGATAGATGCAGCATTTTAGGTCAGTCCAAGATGCTGAGCTGTGTTATGTTCCGTATTTCACGTTCCCAAGGAGATGTCATGGGGCAATGGAACAGGTTGCCCAGAGAAGCTGTGGCTGCCCCATCCCTGGAAGTGTTGAAGGGCAGGTTGGATGGGGCTTGGAGCAACCTGGTGTGGTGGGAGGTGTCCCTGCCCATGCAGGGGGTTGGATCTAGATGATCTTTAAGGTCCCTTCCAACCCAAACCAGTCTGGGATTCATTGTGGTGCTTTTCTATCCTAAACTTATGCAGCAAGATCCCTCTTCCTCCTGGTCCCTGTGTGACAAAAAGAAACTCAGCCTTGAGATCTCTCAGTCCTTTGTAAAGTCAGCTTTGTAAAATCAGACCGACTTTTCCCCAGTTTGGGGAGGAATAAATTCTCAGCAGTCTTGAAACCATGGTCAGTGGTTTATCAGCTCAAAAGGAACAGGCAGCAGTGTAGTGTGAATCATGGAATTGTTCTGGTTGGAGAAGATCTTGAAGATGATCCAGTCCAACCGTTCCCCCAGCCCTGCCAAGGCCACCACTGACCCATGTCCCTCAGCACCACATCTCCACGGCTTGGAAACCCCTCCAGGGATGGGGACTCCAGCCCTGCCCTGGGCAGCCTGGGCCAGGGCCTGACAACCCTTGCCAGGAAGAAACTCTTCCCAAGACCCAACCTCAACCTCCCCTGGCACAACTTGAGGCCGGTTCCTCTTGTCCTGCCACTTGTTCCTGGGGAGCAGAGACCGACCCCCCCTGGCTCCAACCTCCTCTCAGGCAGTTGCAGAGCCAGAAGGTCTCCCCTCAGCCTCCTTGTCTCCAGGCTCAACACCCCCAGCTCCCTCAGCTGCTCCTCCTCACACTTGTGCTCCAGCCCCTTCCCCAGCTCCCTTGCCCTTCCCTGGACACGCTCCAGCCCCTCCATGTCCTTCTTGTCCTGAGGGGCCCAGAACTGACCCCAGGATTCAAGCTCTTGCACGTTCTGGAGCTGCAGTGTATCAGGATAGTTCATTTGCTCCATCACTTCTAATTTTTAAGTGTTGAGAGTGGGAGGTTTGGGCGAGCAGAGACCCACAAAGGTCAGTATTTAAAGAACTGGGCATTTAATTCTCTTTTCATGAAAATTGTCCATTGTAATGAGGGCAGGACTGTGTTGTGGGCAGCTGCATTCTTACCAACAGCCTTTGAGCCCGTTGGATTTCATGGGGAATGTTGCAGGCCACAACTGGGGCTGGAGGTGGGTTTTGGAGTGCACCATTGCACCTTCCTCTTGAAACTAAAAGGTCACAGTTCACTTTGGTTGTAAATAGCTGGGTCGTATTTTTTTCCAAATGGATGAGTGATGTAGAGACTTGGCATCAATCCCCAGCTAAATAGTTTTGTCAGCTGTTGGTGACTTTAACTTCCTGGAGCACTTTAGATCCCCTTTTAAATCAGCATGAAAAAGCTGATACCATTGCTTAGGCCATTTTCTTCCCCCCCATCTTCCTCTTGGAAAAAAAATAAATCACTATTCAATATTTAACATACACCACAAAACCCTTGAGCCCTTTACTTGTCCTGGTTAAAGTAGCTCTGTCATTCCAGGTGGGATCCTTGCTGTGTCTGTGTGTCCATGTGTACGTGTCCCCTCTCTGCTCCAGACCCTGTAGCTCCACTGCCTCTGCTTCTCCTCCTTAGAGCAGCTCACAGACACACCAACAGCCACTCTAGAAATGCTTTGCTTTTTATATATTTTTTTTCCCCCTCCTCTTTTCCACTCCTGTTATATTTTTACTTTCTTTTTTCTTTGTGATGTGACGTTTTCAGCTGATGTATTGAAAGCAAACCCTTCTAATTTTGGAGCCCAGATCACAAGAGTGAGTTTCTTTCTACTAGTGTCTCTAGCTGTAATTTTTGTGTGTCCTCCCCTCTGATTTTGGTAGCTCCCAACCACATTTCCTAAATACAATTAGGTAAGAGAATCCTCTGTCTTGTCACATCTTCCCCTTTTTCACAAAGCAATGTTCTCTTTACATTGGGCCAACTTAATTCCTCTAATCTGACCTCTGGGTTAGTCTTCAGATCCACTGTTCCTGTGTGTGCCAGTCTGACCCTGCTCCATTAAAGAGGCAGAGTCAGCCAGCCAGAAGCTATATTTAAAATTCACCCCTAATTTGTACATCTTGTAGGAGAATTTTTCTGCAGTGACAACTGCTCTGAGTCCTGTTAGTCTTTCAGGCCCTTCATGACATGCCTGAGAAAGAGAATTTTTTTCAAAAGCTGGGGATCTGAGGCTTGCTGGAATTGGGCCTTTTGAAAGGGTTTCGAATTGTGCACTAAAAAAGAAATTAATCCCTCGGGATGGTAGAGATCTTTGCTGCTTTCTGGTACTTAAACTTCTGTGTAGCACTCTCTACAAATGCCTTGTGATTTTTCACATGTGTTCAGAGAAGAAACATCAGCCTCTTTCTTTCCTAGTGCTTCGAAACAAGGACTTTCCAAAATGTTCTGAAGTCTGGGATGTTCAATCTCTTATTAGAATTGGATATCTTGATTTTTCCTTCCAGTGTTTGAAATTCCTTGGGTTTGGGTTTGCTTCCTCACACAATGAGATTTCTGGGGACCTCAGTGTTCCTGCCCTCTGAAGTATGAAACCCAAAAGACCCCACTGCATTTTAGGGCATTTTGTTTCTTGAGACACCAGCTCGGAACTACTGTCAGGAAAGCAAGGAACTGTTTGTGGTGTATGTTGTATGATTTATTTGCTGACTGGAATCACTTGCATGGGATTTTTGGCACCTTCCCCAATGTAATTTGTACATTGCTTTTGTAAGATGGAATACCTGGGTGGCTCTTGCACCAGCTGATCCCTTGCTGTTCTTTGGCCCATGCTCTGAAGAATTCTGTCGTGCCCTGTTTGTCGAGTACGTTTGCACACCCTGCAAGAGCAGCAAAGTAAACAGTCCTTTCCTACCTCCCCCCCTGCCCCCCTTTTCCTCCCAGAACTTGCTTGTTGCTTTGAGATCAGCTTTGTTGTACGTGCTAAAAACCGGCCGTGTCGACTGGAAGCGCACGCGCAGACTCGGGGTAGCCAAAAGTGATCAACAGTTGTCTTCTCGTGGAGCTCCTGGGAGGATGGCAATGTGCTCTGTTTGGTTTGTTGAGCTAAGATGCTGTTGCTCCATCCTAGCTCAATAAATGTTCCTGGGGAGGGGCTTTACTTTCCAGCACTACAGCAGAGGGACACTTTTGGACACTTAACCATGAACCGCTGTTATCTAATCTGTCGCTGCTTTCTTTTGCCTCAGAGGTTGAAGGATCTCAAGCAGAGGGAGTTCGCTCGCAACGTCTCCTCAAGGTCACGGAAAGATGAAAGGAAGCAGGAGAAGGCCCTTCGGCGTCTGCACGAGCTGGCTGAGCAGAGGAGACAGCCTGAGTGGTGAGTATGGGTGATCCCGAGCACCCTGGGGCACATGTGCCTGGGACCACGGCCCTTTAGGGTCATGGAATCATTTTGGTTGGAAAAGACCTTCAAGGTCATCCAGTCCAACCATTCCCCCAGCCCTGCCAAGGCCACCACTAACCCGTGATCCTCAGCACCACTGCCCTGGGCAGCCTGGGCCAGAGCTTGACAACCCTCTCAGTGAAGGAATTCTGCTGCACTGGAATCCTTGCTCCTGTAATTCTGCCCAACTTTTGAGGACAAAGCTTCATACTTGAGTTAGGTCTCGTGCTGTTGTTTTTGTAGGAGGGAACTCACTGAAGTGGTAGTCCAGAACCTCCCCAAATTGCTTTATCCAGCAATAGGTTTTCTTCCATTCTTTAATGTTATTTACAAATTCAGATGTCTGTATGATGCTGTTTCAATGCAAGAGTGCTTGGGATGGGTAGAAGGCTGTTGTAGGTGAGGCACACAAGTGCAGTCAGCTGTTCTTCAGCTGTTTTCTCTGTTCTAACCTGTCCACACAGCGCTCCAGGAAGTGGACCCATGTTCAGAACCACCACGGTGGCCGTGGATGAGGAAGGGGGGGGAGGAGGACGAGTCTGCAGCCAACAGCAGTTCTTTCATCCAGATGACTTCTGGCCAAGCTCCAGACATGACTATGGACAGAGGTTTCCTCAACGCTGGACAAGTGGGTGGCACTCTTATGCCAGGCCAAATGCCTGCCCAGCCAGGACAGGGGTTCAGCTTTGGCATGAAGAGCACTTTGGGGACTCCACTCCAGAAGATCGGGGTGTCCTTTTCCTTTGCCAAGAAGACTCCGGTAAAGCTCGAGACCATCGCTTCTGTTTTCAAGGACCACGGGGAAGAATCAAGTTCTGCAGATGGAGGAAAAGCTGATGAGAGAGGGTCCTCGGATGCAGGGAACCTGCAGAAATCTGGTGAGGGTGAAAGCACAAATAATTCTGATGGCAAGGCAGAGGAAGATGACCAACATGACAAAGATAGTGGGTCTCTAGCCACTACCTTATCTAAACTCAAAAAGATGAGACGAGAAGATGGACCAATGGCAGTTGAACCAGAATACTACCACTATATTCCCCCAGCCCATTGTAAAGTGAAGCCTAATTTTCAATTCCTGCTTTTCATGAAGTCTACCGAACAAACGGAAGCTGAAAATGTGAACAAAAAAACCACAAATGAAGTTAAAAAGGGTAATTCTCCAAAACCCAAACCCAGCAAGCACACCGAGAAGGCTGCAGAGAGCATGGGGCAGCAGAAGGAGCAGAGCACGAGTGAAGCTGCAGCTCAGCAGAGCAAAGCAGAGCTCCAAGAAGTCCCAGAAAATGTGAGTGCACCAGAGAGCAAGCCTCTGACTGAGAGCAACCTCCCTGAGCCAGACACTGCTAAGGAAGTCCCTCAGCCTGTCCCAAGCTGTAAAGATGTCACTGAAGGACCAAAGCATCCCACAGGCCCTTTTTTTCCTGTTTTGAGTAAAGATGAGAGCACGACTCTCCAGTGGCCTTCAGAGCTTCTCATATTTACCAAAGCAGAACCATCTGTTTCCTACAGTTGTAACCCCCTGTATTTTGATTTCAAGAGCTCTCGCAACAAAGATGCGAAAGGTAAAGGGGCAGAGAAATCCAAGGATCCGGGGGGGGCTTTGTAAGGAAAACGTTCAGAGCACGGAATCTGGGGAGCTAAGCAAAGCCAAGGAGGCAGAAAGTGCAGCTAACAGTTCTGCTCTAAAAATGGAAACCAAATCCCTAGCCACCTGTGGCTCCCAGAACAAGCAGGACTCCAGTTTGGCAAGTGTTAGTAAGGGAGAAGGAGAGGACAGTAGTAAAAGCGTAACTGGGAAGAGTAAATCTGGAAGATCTCATAAACACAAAAAGAAAAAGAAGCACAAAAAGTCCAGCAAACACAAACGTAAACACAAGGAGGAAGCTGATGAGAAGAGCAGGAAAACTGACCTGGGGGAAGAGAAACCCAAGAAACGGAAAAGACGCAGGCACAGAAAAGGCAAATCTTCCCTTTTGACTGAATCGGAGCGGGCGCTCAAAACGGAACTGTCTGAAGACTGCAGCCATTTCCAGAAGAAAAAGTGGTGCTCCCAGGAGGCCCAGAGGAAGTCTCTGTCTGCCGAAGAGGGAAGCAGCGGGAAAAAAGACGATGGTGGCAACTCCTGCCCAGAGCACGGCAGCAAAAAACACAAGGCTGAGCTGCAGCAGTTGCCCGCTTCCAGGAGACGGTGTCTGGGCCCGTCCCCGGGCAGGGGCAGCCGCCGGAGCCGGCGGAGCAGCGGGGAGGAGGACAGCGAGGAGGGCTCCCCCGGGAAGCACTGCCGGCAGAAATCCCCCTCGCACTACAGCGACGACTACGACTCGGGCAGCGAGGGCTCCAGGAGCCGCTCCCGCTCGGGGCGCAGACACTCCTCCCGCAGGTCCTACTCCACGAGCTCCGACGCCTCCTCGGGGCACAGCCGGTACAGCCGGCGGAGGAGCTACTCGGATGACAGCTACAGCGACTACAGCGACCGGTCGAGGTGCCACTCGAAGCGGTCCCACGACTCGGAGGATGACTCGGACTACAACAGCTCCAATCACAGATCCAAGCGGCGCAAATATTCCTCCTCGGAGGACGACTACAGCTCCAGCAGGAGCAGGTCGAGGAGTCGGAGCCGGAGCCGGAGCCACCCTCGAGACAGGTCGAGGTCGAGGAGCCGGGGGAGGACGCGCAGCAGCAGCTGCAGCCGCAGCCGGAGCAAGAGGAGGAGCCGCAGCGGGACGGGGCGCAGCTGGAAGCGGAGCCGCAGCTACAGCCGGGACCGCAGCCGCAGCACCAGGAGCCACTCGCAGAGGTCCCTGTCACGGAAGGGCTCTCGAGGCCACGAGAGCCCCGAAGAGAGGAGGTCTGGGAGAAGAGACTTCATCAGGTCCAAAATCTATCGCTCTCAATCTCCTCACTATTTCCGGGCAGGCCGGACTGAGGGAGCAGCGCTGAAGAAGGAGGACGGCAAAGGAGAGGATTTGAAAGGGTCGGGGTCGCTGTCCCACAACAGCGGCAGCTCCGGCACCGGGAGGGCCTCGGAAGGCGACTGCAGCCCTGAGGAGAGAAACTCTGTCACAGCAAAGCTCCTCCTGGAAAAGGTTCAGTCCAGGAAGGTTGAGAAGAAGCCCTGTGTTGCTGATGAGATGCTGGCAGGGCCCAACAAGGTGGGCATAAAGCTCAAAGATCCTCCCCAGGGCTACTTTGGCCCAAAACTTCCTCCTTCCTTAGGCAATAAACCGGTTCTCCCCTTAATTGGGAAACTGCCAACGGTTCGAAAACCCAACGCTAAAAGATACGAAGAGTCTGGCTTGGAGAGGGGAGAGGAGCAGGAGCTGTCAGATTCTGAGGATGCTTCCCAAGGCATCGAGGAGGGGCAGTTGGCCGGGCAGTCTCTCCTGGAAGAAGTGGCTATGGCCATGCAGGACAAACCTTTGGATGAGCAGAAACGTGACGAACCTCCCGTGGAAATGCCGCCCATTCCCCTGGAAGGACCAGCACTCCCCGAGTGCTTTGGCTCTGGAGATCTGGTCATGCCACACAACTTCCTCTCGGATCCCAGCGATGGCGATGGGCTGGAACCCATGGATGGGGGTAACCAGCCTGTCCCAGTGGAAACCAGTATGATGCCCTTAGTTCCAGATGTTGAGCACTTTCCTGGCTACGTGCCTCAGGGTGGAGAGCCGAGCATGGAAGGGGATCAGGAAGGAGGAGAAGACTCTTCCCTAGCGCCGCTCGAGAGCCAGCCCATCACTTTCACCCCCGAAGAGATGGAGAAGTACAGCAAGCTGCAGCAAGCTGCTCAGCAGCACATCCAGCAGCAGCTCCTGGCAAAGCAGGTGAAGGCCTTCCCCACCTCGGCCGCCCTGGCTCCGGCAGCCCCAGCCCTGCAGCCCATCCACATCCAGCAGCCAGCAGCGGCCTCGGCCACCTCCATCACCACGGTGCAGCACGCCATCCTGCAGCACCACGCGGCCGCCGCCGCCGCCGCCATCGGCATCCACCCCCACCCGCACCCCCAGCCCCTCGCTCAGGTTCATCACATACCCCAGCCCCACCTGACGCCCATTTCCTTATCCCACCTGACCCACTCGATTATTCCAGGGCATCCTGCCACCTTCCTAGCCAGCCACCCCATCCACATCATTCCGGCCTCGGCGATCCATCCCGGCCCCTTCACTTTCCACCCGGTTCCTCACGCTCTGTACCCGACCCTCCTCGCCCCCAGACCCGCTGCTGCCGCAGCTGCCACGGCCTTACACCTCCACCCTCTGCTGCACCCCATTTTCTCAGGACAGGACTTGCAGCACCCACCCAGTCATGGCACATGAAGGACAAAAAATGAAGTAACCTTGGAGGAAGGAGAATATTTTGCGTTTTGGGAAGGGGTTGAAGTTGATCCAAGTTGGCAGGTGAGGCTGGAGAATTTCCTTTCACTCTTTAGCAGCCAAAGAAGCCAGAGGCTCGAGGGCTGGGTAGCAGCAGGTGGTGGGTCAGTGTGGAAGTTGTGTGTCCCTGCTTCCAGGGACACTCAGGTGTCCCCAACACGCAGCAGCACTGTCCCAGAAGAGTCATTCCATGTGTAGACCAGCGAGACACTCGGAATGGCTTTTTTTTGTCCCTGGATTCTTACCCTTGATCATCTTCCTCCTGCCGCCTTGTATATGATTCATGAGATTTCATACACACTAATAGGTCTCTTAAAACCCCTTTAATGAGGTCATCTAATTAAAATAGTCAGCATGATTGAACCCAACTTGTAATCATAAACATTCAGTGACTGAGAGGTGGCGAGGAGAGCGATGGGAGGGCAGGGCCACTCCTGCTCCAGCTGGGCCCCAGCACCAGTTTTCAGGCACTACAGGAGATGCCCTGGCACCCTGGTGCCACATACTGAGGTTTTGTGTCTCGGTGTGAGCAGAGAAGATGGAATTGAGGTCTGGTCTTAAAGATGAAGAGAGGAGCTGTGACCCTTCTCCATCCTGCATTCACATTCTCCTGGTGAGGACTGCACCTCGACGCCTTCTGGAGATCCTGGGCTGGAGAGACGTTCTTGGCTGGGGGGTTCAACCTGGGCTTTGACCACTCCTGAGAGGAAGGGGGGGGAGTGGGGGAAATATCACTCTTGACTTCCAACTTCTGCAGTGTTGGGAAAGAGGCACTGGACTGGGAGAGAGAAGGAAAAATCCCCTGAGGAACTGAAGCAATACAGAGGAGTGGGGAGAGCGGCCAGGGTATGTAAAGTGGATTCTTCCTTCTGTAATACTGATGGTTTCCTTAATTTATAGGACTTTTTTTTTTTTAATGTAAAGAATTGCACTGAACTCTGTAAAACAAAGATGCTGCTTTTTGTAGCTCATATATAAGAAGAAAAAAAAAAAGGTTACATTTGTAGTATACTGCAATAATATTTTTTACAGCCAGTTCTTTTGGTGGTACTTGTTCTGGTGGCTTCTGTGTAAATATGTTTGCTGTAGGTGACATCAGACACCCGGAAAGGTTCAACTTTCTAGTTCCAGCTAGATGCAAAACAACTAAGCATGTATATTTTACCAAGCTCATGTATTTTTGAAGTTTTTATGTACTATAAAATGTAAAAAAAAAAAAGAAATCAATAAAATAATCTTCATCTAGCATTTTGCAGAAGAAAAACAAAGAAGTGAGACTTGGCCGAGGAGAGGCGCGTGGAGGAGACGGGTCGGTCGGCGGCGCCGGGGGAGGTGGTGGGTTCCAGGGGTGTCCCCTGGCTTTGCTGAGCAGCTGCTTTAGGAATCGACACTGGAGGTGGGCTAGGGAGTGTCAGGAATTTGGGTTGTCTCCCAGAGTATAAAACACCCCCTTTTGTGTTTTTTTTTTTATTATTTTTTTTGTCTTTTCCCTGGTTTTCCCCTGGGTCTGGAGCGGTGCCCTGCGGGTGCCAGCCCGGCTGTGCCTTCAGCGCAGCCCCTGGGGAAGGAAGAGCCTTGGAACCCTGTCCCTTTGGCCCCTTCCCTGCAGGGAGAGGTTCAGGACTAATCCCTTGAGGCTGTGATGGTCCAGAAGGGATTTCTCTTCCCAGCACTGCCCGCTGGCTGCAGCTAACACCCCCTGGGAGGCTTCTCCATCCACCAGCTCTTCCCAGGGCACTGGGACGAGTCCCTGCTGTCCCCACTGACCTGGCTATTCCAGGTTAGGGTCCTCAGCTGACCTGGCTGTTCCAGGTTGGGGTGGTCCTCATGTTCAGGAGCACCTAAGGGTGCTTTGATCAGTCAGCAAGGGGACACAGGCACATGCCAACTGACTGATGTCCCCGTCACCTCCTAGGAGGGCCAGACATTCAAAGGATCAAAACCCCTGAGCTTCCTCACTCTTTAAAAAGGAGAAACTTGGCATTTGAGCAGGTCAGACTGAAACAACAATGGGCAAAAAAAGGGACTCAGTTTCTCTGTACATAATTAACAAATGCAGTATTAATGTCTCAGTGCTGAGCTTCATTAGCTTCTAGCTCCCATCCACGTGTTCTGGCACCGTCACGCTGCGCTCAGGGCTTGGGTGGGTTGGTTGGGTTGGTTTTTTTTTTGACTTCCAGAATAATGCTGAAAATAATTAACCTGTCATTACTTAACAAGCATAAACAAGACTGTATTTAACTTTGTCACATAAGATATATATATATATAAATATATATATATATGCTGTAAAGTGAGGGGGGAAACAAAACCTTTCTAATAAACCAATGATTTGTGGAAAAAAAACAACCTTGTGGTTGCGTGCGATGAGTTGGAGCTGCTGCTGTAGCCCAGGGGTCTTTCCTAAAATAACAGTATTGGAGGGTTGGTTCATCCAGTAAAGCTGCTTTTCATTGGAATGATTTGCTTGGAAGATACTGAGCTGGGTGCAGAAAGAATTTGTGTTTGTTTTTAAAGGATGTTTTTTGGGGTAGGAGCCCTCTGTGCACCCAGTGGGTTCAGCAAGTTCATTCCTGGTGTGCTCAACCTGCCTTGGCCCAACTGGTACTGAAGGTGAAATGGGGCAAGAAATGGTGGGTTTGGGTGCTCTGGTGGCTGGGTTGGCAGCGTGCCACGTGCTGAGCACCTCGACCCTCTCTGTGGTCTCTGTCCTGGGGTGTTGGCCACTATTCTCTCCAGCCCCCACCTTGTGGCTGCTGTGGTCACACCCTGCTCCTGCTCCAAGCCCCATCCAACCTGCCCTTCAACACTTCCAGGGATGGGGCAGCCACAGCTTCTCTGGGCAACCTGTTCCAGTGTCTCACCACCCTCACAGGGAAGAATTTCCTCCTCATGTCTCACCTCAATCTCCCTCTTCCAGTTTTAATCCATTCCCCCTCATCCCATCCCTCCCTGCCCTTGTCCAAAGTCCCTCCCCAGCTTTCCTGGAGCCCCTTCAGGCACTGGAAGGTGCTTTAAGGTCTCCCTGGAGCCTTCTCTTCTCCAGGCTGGACACCCCCAACTCTCCCAGCCTGTCCCCAGAGCAGAGCTGCTCCAGCCATATCCATGGCCTCCTCCACTCTCTCCAGGAGCTCCATGTCCTTCTTATGTTGTGGACCCCAGAACTGGCCCCAGCCCTCCAGGGGGGTCTCACCAGAGCAGAGCAGAGGGTGACAATCCCCTCCCTGGTCCTGCTGGTCACACTGCTGGTGTCAGCTCAGGACACAGGTGCTTTCTGGGCTCCAGCACACGGTGCTGGGCCATGTTGAGCTTCTCATCCCCCATGTCCTTCTCAGGGCTGCTCTCCATCCATCCTCTGCCCAGCCTGGATTTGTGCTCGGGTGCCGACCCAGGAGCAGGACAACGTAGAAGTGTTTTAATAATCAGGAAATAAAGTCATTTGTTGGGGTTAAGAACTTGAGTTGCCTGAAACTGTTCTGGTGTGGGTCTCTGCTGGGTTTGGGGGCTCACTGCTGGGATGAGACCCCTGAGGAGGAGTTGCTGTCCAGGGCTCAGCACCCTCCTCTCCCACCCGCAGCTCCAGAGTGCATCAGAAGGGTGAAACCCCCTTTTTGGCAGGGGGGCTGGCTGGCAGGGGGGTGCCTCACCCTGCCACCAGCCTTGGGTGGCCAAGAGGAGCCCCTGCACCTTGGGGGCCTTAATTAAACACGTTTAAATTAATCCTGCAAGTGGGTTAAGCTGAAGGGCACACGTGGGTGAGACCAAGGGGCTCCCGTGGCCACTGGAGCTCCTGACTGGCCATGTCCAGGAGCCTTTTCCTCTGCCAGGAACAAGGACACCCCTGTTAGCTTGGCTGTGGGCTGTGTCCCCCCTTGGCACCTGTCCCCTGCCCTGACACCCGTCCCCTTGCCAGATCTGGTGCCCAGTGGCTGGGCTGCCCCGGCTCCCCCCTTCCCCATGGAGGGTTTTGGGGTGTCCCTGCCTGGGGGTGGGGACACAGTGTGGGTGGCAGGGGGAACCCAGGCGTCCCCCGTGTTGCTGTGTCCTGCTGTGGAAGCTCAGGGGATGATGGAGGGGCCCTGTGTCCCACGGCCACCACCCCCCTCCCTGTCTTTCCGCTGGCCAGGCCTGTGCCCTGAGATAGGGATCCCATGGGGGGGTGGGGGGCTGGATTTGGCCCCCCGGCCTCCGGCGGAAGGATGGTGGTGGGTGCAGGGTGTTGTGCTGCTTCCTGCCGTGGCCACGTCCCCCCACCCCTCACTCTGTCCACCCACGGCTGTGTTCCCCTCACCCTGTCCCCACATGGCTGCATGTCCCACCACCACCTCCTGCCCTGCTCTGCACCTCCATCCCCAGCCAAAAGTGGCACGTCCCCCCCCCGCACCCCCTTTGGGTCCCCAAGTGGGAGTGGTTGTGGGTGCGGGGGGGGGCCCTTCCTGTGTCCTGCTGTGCCCGTCCCCAGCTGCATCCCTGCAGATAAGCCAAAGGGACACGGACTGTGCCGGGGCTGCCACCACACTTGGGGTTGGCCATGGTGGCCACGGGGGCTGCTGCTGCCCTGCTCCAGGCCCTGCTGCTTCTCAGGGGTGTGTGCTCGGCCCCCACCTTGGGGCTCCTCCAGGACCCCCCCACCATCTACGAGGGACCCCCCGGCAGCTATTTTGGCTTTGCCCTGGATTTCCACACAACAGAGGGCAGGTGAGGAGACAGCAGGGGGGTGGGGCCGGGCTCAGCACCTGGACCCCCACCCTGACCCCCTGTGCCCCCCCCCAGCTCCAGCGTGGTGGTGGGGGCACCCCGTGCCAACACCTCCCAGCCCGGCGTGGTCCAGCCCGGTGCTGTCTTCCTTTGCCCCTGGTCCCCCAAAAAGACCCCCTGCCACCTCCTCGCCATCGACACTGCGGGTGGGTGCCATGGGATGGGGGGTGGGTGCTGGGGGGTCCACAGGCCCGGCACACTCCCCCTCTCCCACTCCCCCAGGAGACGAGACTGAGACCCAAAACACCTCGAAGCTCCACACCTACAAGTCACACCAGTGGCTTGGGGCGTCTGTCACCAGCTGGAATGGCAAACTGGTGGTGGGTGCAACTGGGGTTGGGAGGGTACCCTTGGGAGCGGGGGAGGTGGTGGTTGTGGAAGTTGTGGAGGTGGTGGAGGTTGTGGAGGTGGAAGTTGTGGAGGTGGTGGAGGTTGTGGAGGTGGAAGTGGTGGTTGTGTAAGTTGTGGAGGTGGCGGAGGTTGTGGAGGTGGAAGTTGTGGAGGTGGTGGAGGTTGTGGAGGTGGAAGTGGTGGTTGTGTAAGTTGTGGAGGTGGCGGAGGTTGTGGAGGTGGAGGTGGTGGAGGTTGTGGAAGTTGTGGAGGTGGTGAAGGTGGAGGTGGAGGTGGTGGAGGTTGTGGAGGTAGAGGTGGTGGTTGTGGAAGTTGTGGAGGTGGAGGTGGTGGAAGTTGTGGAGGTGGAGGTGGTGGAGGTTGTGGAGGTAGAGGTGGTGGTTGTGGAAGTTGTGGAGGTGGAAGTGGTGGAGGTGGAAGTTGTGGAGGTGGTGGAGGTTGTGGAGGTGGAAGTTGTGGAGGTGGTGGAGGTTGTGGAGGTGGAAGTGGTGGTTGTGTAAGTTGTGGAGGTGGCGGAGGTTGTGGAGGTGGAGGTGGTGGAGGTTGTGGAGGTGGAAGTTGTGGAGGTGGAGGTGGTGGAGGTTGTTGAAGTTGTGGAGGTTGTGGAGGTGGTGGAGGTGGAGGAGGTGGTGAAAGTAGACGTGGTGATGGCAGAGGTGGTTGCGGAGGTGGTGATGGTGGAGGCAGTGGTGATTGTGGAGAAGGTGGTGGTCGTGCTGGTTGCAGTGAAGGTGTGGCTGGCACCCACCCCATCCCCGTCCCCAGGCCTGTGCCCCACTGCAGCACTGGAACGCACTGGAGGGGCAGCTCGAGGCCTTCCGCACCCCCACGGGCTCCTGCTTCGTGGCAGCCCCCGGCCTGCGCCACGTGGCCTGGTACTCGCCCTGCCGTGACCGCGCCATGGCCGGCGCCTATCGCCACAGCAACTACGGTGAGGGGGCCGGGGGGCTGGGGAGGGGCGGGGGGAGGCCGAGGGTGCCCCCCACCCCCCTGACCCTGCCCTGTCCCCCCCAGTCCACGACAAGCGCTACTGTGAGATCGGCTTCAGCGCGGCCGTCACCCCGGTGAGATGGGTCTGGGGGGGGGGGGGGGGGGGGCTTTGGGGGGAGGGGGGAGGCTGGGGGGGGGGGGGGGGTTGCCTGGGGTGCCCCTGGGGATGCAGAGGGTGTGGGGGGCTTGGGGTGGGGGGTTGGGGTGGTGGGTGTCGGGGTGGGAGGTGCTGGGGTGGGGGATGCCAAGGTGGGAGTCTCTGGGTGGGGAGTGTCAGGGTGGGAGATGGCCGGGTTGGGAGCCTCAGGGTGGGAGGTGACAGGGTGGGGGGTGCTGGGGGTGGGGTTGTTGGGGGTGGGGGATCTCGGGTTGGGGGATGCTGGTGTGGGGGGCGTCTCTGGGTGGGGACCGTCAGGGTGGGGGGTGCCAGGGTGGGGGTCTCTGGGTAGGGAGTGGCAGGGTGGGGGGTTTCAGGGTGGGAGATGCCAGTGTGGGGGTGGCAGGGTGGGTGGTGCCTGAGTGGGGGGTTTTGGGGTGGGGGAGCGCAGGGAGGGGATGCCGGGGGGGGGGGGTGCTAGAGGCGTGGCATGTCGGGGTGAGGGTCTCGAGGTGGGGGTCTCCGGGGAGGGGATGCCCCAAGTGGGCGCTGACCCAGCCCCTCCCGCAGGACGGCACGCTGGTGCTGGGGGCCCCCGGCGGGTATTACTTCACGGGTGAGTGCTGCCCCCCGGGCACTGCCCCCCACCCCCCTTTGGGTGGGCACTGCGGGAGGGGGGCACCCAGGACGGATTCACCCCCTCGGTGCCTCTGCCAGCCCGGAGCAGGGCCAGCGGGTGCTCCCCCCGTGCCCCTCCCGTGCCCCCCAGGGCTCCTGTACTCGGTGGGACTGGACGCCACCGGGTGCCCCCCCCTGCCCCCCCAGGGCTGCTGTACTCGGTGGAGCTGGACTCCATCCTCACCCGCTTCCACGGCCGGTCTCTGCTGTGGCCCGAGCGCCCGGGGCGACCCACGGAGGAACCGATGGCCATCAACTACGAGGACGCGTACCGGGGTGAGCCGCGGGCCCGGGGGGGCGACGGGGGGCGACACCGGGGCCGGCACCGGGGGGGGTCACCCGTGCTCGTGTCCCCGCAGGGTACTCGGTGGCCGTGGGCGAGTTCGATGGCGACCCCGAAACCAAAGGTACGGGCAGGACCGAAGCGGGGGGGGGGGGGGGGGGGGGGCAGCACTACCTGCGCGGGGGGGGAGACAAGGGGCCGGGGCACCCTTGGGCTCCGGGTGTTCCCCCCCAAGCGCTGTGGGACACGGCTCGGGCCAGCTCAGGGGTCCCGTCCATCCCTGTGGCCCCCATGTGCCGTGCTGGGGGCACTCAGGGCTCCCGTCCCCACAGAGTTCGTGGTGGGGGTCCCCAACATGAGCAACACGAGGGGCGAGGTGAGTGGGGCGCGGTGCCGGCTCGTTGGAGCACGGGGCGGGGGAGGACAGCGCTGCGACGGGCACCCCGGGATGGGGACAGGGATGGGGACAGGGATGGGGACAGGGATGGGGATGGGGACAGGGATGGGGACAGGGATGGGGACAGGGCCTGACGCTGCCGTGGGCAGGTGGAGATCTTCAGTATGCGGGTGACCCTGCGCCTGCTGAAGGGCATTGCCAGCGAGCAGGTACCCCCGCCACCCTGACCCACTGCCCTGCCCCCCCACTCTGCCCCCCAGCACCCTGTCCCAGCACCCTGCCCCACTGCCCCATTACCCCCAGTACCCCTTCTACTGCCCCCAGTGACCCCCCCCTTATCCCCCTGCCCCCTTCCAGCCCCCCAGCTCTCTGGTGCCCCCTGCCCCATCACCCCTTGGCACCCAGCTGCCCCTCCCGGGGCTCCGCAGCACCCCTGCACACCCCCGCCCCACCAGCACCACCATCTGCCACCCCCACCCCAACACCCAGCGCACCCCAAGGTGCCCCTGGCACAGTGCCACCCCCCCCCCCCCCCCCGGAGCTACCCCCTCCTACCCGGACCCTTTCCAGGTGGCTTCGTACTTCGGACACACGGTGGCCGTGGCTGATGTCAACGGGGACGGGTGAGAGCCGGGACCTTCTGCCCCCGACCCCAGCACCCTCCATGGGGCACCCCAGGGTGCTGCCCCTTGCCTGCCCCCCCCCCCCCCCGGGTGCCACCAGTCCCCAAACCTGGGGACCTTGACCCTGTTCCCCGGGCGCAGGCATGACGATGTGCTGGTGGGGGCCCCCCTGTTCCTGGCCTGGCGCCCCGACGGGCGCAGCGAGCTGGGACGCATCTACCTCTACCTGGGGGGGGGGGCGGCGGCCCCTGGCCGGGCCCCCCCCAGACCCTGACGGGCACCCACCCCTACGGCCGCTTCGGCGCCGCCATCGCCAGCCTCGGGGACCTGGACAAGGACGGCTACGGCGGTAACGGGGAGGAGACAAGAATGGGGGTGGTGGTGCCAGGGGACGTGCCACCCCTCTGGCGTGCTCGCTGTAAACCAAGGGGAAACTGAGGCAGGAGCAGCCGGGTGGGTGCCGGGATGGGGCAGCCGGTGGGTGCTGATGTCCCCTTTGTCCCCAGACGTGGCGGTGGGTGCCCCGTCCGGGGGTGAGGGTGGCAGCGGGCAGGTCCTCATCTTCCGTGGGCAGAGCGAGGGGCTGGCGCCGGAGCCCACCCAGCGCCTCGACAGCCCCTTCCCCGGCCCGGCCGCCTTCGGCTACACCCTGCGCGGGGCCACCGACCTGGACGGCGACGGCTACCCGGGTACAGCCCCCCCCGCGACCACCGCTGCCACATCCCCTGCCACCCCCCTGCCACCCTGCTGCCATCCCCTTGCCACCTTCCTGCCACCCCACGGCCACCCCGCTGCACCCGGATGCCACCCCCCTGCCGCCCCACTGCGGCCCTCCTGCCACCCCCCTGCCACTCAGCTGCCACCCCACTGTCATCCTGCCATCCCCAGCCCAACCGTGTCCCCTACCTGCGCCTGCACCAGCATGTCACCAACCCCCTGCTTGTCCCCACAGACCTGCTGGTGGGGGCTTACGGGGCGGACAGGGTGGCCGTGTACAGGTGAGTGTGACCATCCCACTGCCCCGGTGGCACCACGGCCCGCGGGGTCCCTTGCCCGTGTCCCCTGGCACCTCAGCTCT
Source organism: Hemiprocne comata (assembly GCA_020745705.1). Taxonomy (NCBI): domain Eukaryota; kingdom Metazoa; phylum Chordata; class Aves; order Apodiformes; family Apodidae; genus Hemiprocne; species Hemiprocne comata. The sequence continues at coordinate 2,135,969 of CM036609.1, forward strand.
GTCCCCGTGTCCCAGGGGACAGCCCGTGGTGATGGCCCGGACCCAGCTGAGTGTCCCTGATGGGCTGAACCCCGAGGTCCTGGGGTGTGTCCTGCCTGACTCCGGTGCCCATGTTAGCTGGTGAGCTGTGTGGTGGGGACACTGGGGACGCCACCAGTGTGGGGACATTGCCCTGGGGGTGACAGCAGGTCCCTGGGCACCCTTGGGTGTCCCCCGCAGCTTCCCCGTGGTGCTGTGTGTTAGTGTGACGGGCCAGCGCATCCCCAAGAACATCAGTGAGTGCCAGCGTCATCGGGAGGGGGGACAAGGGTGTCCCCAGGGGTGTCCCCGGTGCCATGTCCCCCCTGCTGTGGACTGCCAGGCCTCGAGGCTGAGCTGCAGCTGGACAGGCTGAAGTCGAAGCTGTCCCGGAGGGTCCTGCTGCTGCAGGGCCACCAGTCGTCCTGGCAGGAGACACTGGTGCTGGACCCGGGGGAACCCCCCGTGTGCCACAACCTCACCGGCTACCTGCGGGTACGGGGACAGGGACAGCGTGGGCTGGCATGAGGGGGGACGGGACAGCGGTGTCCCTGCCTGGGGAGAATGTGGGACAGGGATGGGGACAGCGGTGTCCCCAGCCCAGTGGGTGGGGCCTGGAGTGGCGTGGGTGCAGGTGCCCACCAGGGTGCTCTGCTCATGGGTGTCCCTAGGACGCAGGTGACTTCAAGGACAAGCTGAGCCCGGTGGCCCTGAGCCTGGCCCTGGCACTGGCCAAGAGGTCCCAAGGGCTGCTGCTCTATGGGGACACGCTGGTGCAAGCGCAGGTAGGGGGCACAAGGCTGGGGACATCGCTGCTGTCACCAGGGTGGGCTCATCCTCACGGCCGGGCCAGGACATGTCTGGGAACCTCCAGCCCAAGCCCTCCAGCCCGACTGTCCCCAGCCTGTCCCCAGTGTCCCCAACCCCTCCCTGGGACACAGGCCTTATCCTCCCCACTGTCCACAGTGCTCCTGCGGGATGTCCCCCTGCCTCCCCCACTGTCCCTGCTCCCTCCTTGGGTTGTCCCTCCAGCCCCCATCCCCACCCCCCCCACTGTCCCCATCACTCCCCTGGGATGTGTCCCCTGCCCTGCCTGCTGTCCCCAGTCACCCCACGGGCTGCCCTGGCCCCACAGCTGTCCCTGCTCCCTCCCTGGGATGTCCCCCCAGTGTTCCCCAGTGTCCCAAATTCCTCACTGGGATGTCCCCCCAGTACCTCCCACTGTACCGAATCCTTCCCTGGGATGTCCCCTTTGTGCCCCCCACTTTCTCCAGTCCCTCCCCAAGATGTCCCCACGTGCCCCTCACTGTCCCAAGTCCCATCCCGGAATGTCCCCTCTGTACTTTTCATTGTGCCTAATCCCTCCCCAGGATGTCCCCCTGTGCCCCCACCACCCCTAAATCCCTTCCTGGGATGTGCCCTCTCTACCCACTGTTGTCCCCAATGCCTCCCCATCCCACACCTCCCCCCTCCACCCCGCCCCCCCCATCTCCCCCAGACCCACCTCATCCTGGAGGACTGTGGCGATGACAACCTCTGTGTCCCTGACCTGCACCTGGCAGCCCATACGTGAGCTCCGAGGGGGGGTGGGGGGGTGGGGGGGGCAGTGGGTGGGTGCCCGCTGTCCCCGCGGGGTGCTGAGCCCTGTCCCCATGTCACCCCCAGGCCCAGCAGGCGCCTGCTGGTGGGGGCCGAGGCCGTGCTGTCCCTGCAGGCCACTGCCACCAATGCAGGGGAAGGCGCCTTTGAGACTGAGCTGCGGGTGCAGCTGCCCCCCAGCACCCACTACCAGGCGGCCCGCAGCAGCATCCCGGTGGGTGCCGGGGGGGGGCGGAGGCGGGGGAGGTCACACCTCCCCTTGGTGACCATCATTCTCCATCTGGGTGCCCAGGGTGGGGGGGCTCACATGCTGCCCTTGGTGGTTGTTGCCCTCCATGTGGGTACCTGGGGTGGGGGGGCTTATGTGCTGCTCTTGGTGGCTGTCACCCCGCTGTTGGGTGCCGGGGGGGGGGGTCACACCCTTGGTGGCTGTCACCCTTTGTGTGGAAGTCCAGGATGCAGGGGGGGTCACACTACTGGTGGCCACCACCTTCCATGGGGGTGCCTGGGGTGAGGGGACTCATACCCTTGGCAGTCATCACCCTTTGTGTGGGTGCCTGGGGGTGATGGATGCCATGGGGTGCCAAGGCTGGGGGGGGCTCATGTCCTGCCCTTGGTGGCTGTCACCATCCATGTGGGTGCCCGGGCTGGGGTCACACTCTTGGTGGCCATCACCCTTTGTGTGGGTGCCTGGGGGTGATGGATTCCAGGGGGTGCCTGGGGTTGGGGGCTCATACCCTGCCCTTGGTGGCTGCCACCACCCATGTGGGTGCCTGGGGAGGGGGATGTCATACCCTGCCCTTGGTCCATGTGGGTCCCTGGGTTGGTTGGTGCATGGGAGGGTCCCACCATGTCACGACCCCGTGTTCCCCTTCCCAGGGACAGGAGAAGCTGAGCTGCACCACCAGGAAGGAGAACGGGAGCCACGTGGTGCTCTGCGAGCTGGGCAACCCCATGAAAGCAGGGGCCCGGGTAAGGGTGGGGGGCGGGGGGGGGTCCCTCTGCCACCCCCATCACCCTGGTGTCAGGGCTGGTGGTGGCAGGTGACCTGCCCACCCTCTCCCGGCCCCCTGCAGATCACCGTGGACATGGAGCTGAGCGTGTCTGGGCTGGAGGACATGGGCGATGCCATCACTTTCCAGCTCCAGCTGCGGAGGTGACACTGGGCCATCCCCCTGCCCCCTGGCAACCAATGGGACCCAGGCACCAGGGGCTTGGTGGCCTCAGTGTGTCCCCCAACTCGGTGGCCATCCCTCACCCTGCCGTGTCACCGCAGCAAGAACAGCCCCAGCTCTGCCAACACTTCGGTGACAGTGACGGTGCCAGTGGAGGCACAGGCGGAGATGGAGCTGCGGGGGTGAGAATCTGGGGGGGGGGGGGGGGGGGCTGGGGGGGGGGCACAGAGGACCGAGGGGGACGTGAAGGGACCCTCACCCCCCTGTCACCCTGCCAGCACCTCCCTGCCAGCCACCACGGTGCTGCCTGTGAGCTGGCACAGGGTGGAGGGCAGCCGGCGGCTGGAGGACCATGGCATCAGGGTGGAGCATGTCTACCAGGTGGGTGCTGCTCCCATGGGTGTGGGGGGGGCTGTCCTCCCCCCCTCCCTGCTGTCACCTCACTCTTCTCCCACAGCTCCACAACAAGGGTCCCAGCACCGTCAGCGGGGTCACCCTGCTCCTGGCTGTCCCCAACCTGCTGGGTGGCCGCATCCTGCTCTACCTGCTGGAGCTGGGCACCGAGGGGGGCATGAACTGCACCGACCCCCCCGGCCTCAACCCTGAGCAGGTAGGGTGTTGTGGGGGACCCCTCCACACACACTGGGTGGTGGGGGGGGTGGGGGATGTGCCCAGGGGGTGTCCACCCCCCTCTTCATCTCCTTCTAGCTGGAGATCCCCCGCCCCACGGGCGCAGCCCCCCGGAATGGCACCCATCGGCGAGAGCGCCGGGAGGCGGAGGAACCCGTCCTCGTGGTGAGCCTTGGCTGGGGGGCAGAGGGTGCCCCCGGGGTGTCCCCCATGGGTGGCGGTCAGGGTGACACCTGCCGTGTCCTGCAGGACTGTGGCAATGCCACCTGCGTGGCCGTGGCCTGCCGGGTGCCCAGCCTGGCCAAGGACCAGCGGGCGCTGGTCAGTCTGCGGGCGCTGCTCTGGATGGACACCCTGCAGCAGGTAATGTGTCCCCTGGAGGGGACACGGTGTCACTGTGTCACCAGGGTGTCGCTGTGTCACCAGGGCTTCCTCCCCGCGACATCCCCTTCTGCAGGGTGGTCCCCGGGGACCTGCAGAGAGCAGCCCTGGGGACACGGCTGTATGGGGTCATGGGTGCTCCGCTGGCTGCCAGCACCCCTGACGCCGTGTCCCCACGTGTCCCCACGTGTCCCCACGTGTCCCCAGCGGGAGCACCTCCTGAAGCAGTTCCTCGTCCAGTCTCGAGCCTGGTTCAACACCTCGGCCATGCCCTACCGTGTCCAGCCCCGTGTCCTGCCCGCCGGGGAGGCCACGGTAGGGCTGGCACAGGTGGGGGGGATACGGGGACAGGCTGTGGTGGCAGCAGTGTCACCCACCTGTCCCCCCGCAGGCTGTCACCGAGGTGATGTGGGCCAGCCCCGGGGGCGAGGGGGCCGTGCCGGTGTGGTGGGTGGTGCTGGGGGTCCTTGCTGGGCTCCTGCTCCTCACCCTCCTCATAGTCCTCATGTGGAAGGTGAGTGGGGAGTAGGAGGACATTGGAGACACCGGTGACACTGGTAACACCCTGCTGTGGTGGTGGGGACCATGGTGGCACTGCAGGGGCCCGTGAAATGGGAGACCCAGAGCTGGGGGCAGCACCTGGGGTGTTGCTATTGGGTCCCCTGGGGGTGGTGCCGGGGGGGAGGTCCCCTGTGACGGATGCTGTGGTGTCCCCCGGGGTCGCGCTGTCACCGGGTCCCTCTTCCAGGCGGGTTTCTTCAAGAGGATGCGACCACCAGCCGAGGAGGACACGCGGGAGGTGGCGCTCAGCCAGGACCAGGAGCCGGAGGGTCCCCAGGGCTAGCGGGGTACCCCGGGGTGTCCCCGGCCCCCCGTCCCACAGCACAGCTGTGGGCCCCCCCCCCCCGGCACAGCCCCCGTGTCCCCAGCACCCCTGGGTGCCATGGGACACAGCCCCCGTTTCCCAGGTCCCCAGCACCCCTGGGTGCCGGGGGGGTGTGCACAGCCCCCACTGCTGCCTCCGGACAATAAAACTCTGCCTGTCACTGTGATGATTCCCGTGGGGTGACATGGGGATGTCCCCATGGGGGGGGGGGGGCTGGGGAGGGGACAGGGCACACAGAAGGGGGGATAGGGACAAGAGGGGCCTTTTGGGGACCTCCCTGTGCATTTTGGGGTGCCCCGAGGGCTAGGCGAGGGGGGGCAAGGGGGTGCTGGGGTGGCAGGGAATAAGGGGCGAGAGGTGAGGGGGGCTGGTTGCGGGTGGGTGCCAGTGCCGGGGGGTCAGTACCGGGTTAGTTGGTACCGGAGGGGTCAGTGTCGGGGTGCTGATGTGCAGCTGGGGGGTCAGATCCTGGATGCCGGGGGGTTATTAGGGCCGGGGGGCACCGTGGGGGGTCAGTTCCGGGAGGTCGGTGCCGGGTCTCGGTCGAGGGGCCTGGGGAGGTGCCGGGAGTGGGTCGTGGTGTCCTGGTGGTCGGTCCAGGCCTCCCGGGCGGTGTCGGGGGTCGTCGGGGGATCGCGGGGGTGGGCCGGGGGGTCCCGGGGCGGTGTCAGAGGTGGTCCGGGGGTGGTCCCGGGTGCCGGGCGGTGCCGGGGGTGGGCCGGGGGTGGGCCCGGGGGTGGGCCCGGGTAGCGGGCGGTGCCGGCCGTGCCCGGCGGCTCCGGCAGGTGGAGCCCGGTCCCCGCGACGGGCGGAGCGGGCCGGGCCGGGCCGGGCCGGGCGGGCCATGGCGCGGTAACGGCGCGGAGCGACCATGCGGCCCCGCCGGGCTCCGCCGCTGCCGCTGTTGCTGCTGCTGGCGGCTGCGGGCGGGGGGGCGCGGGGGGCGGCGGAGCCGGGGGCGCACGGTGAGAGCAGAGCGGCCTTTGTGTGCGGGGGGGGTGGGGGACCCTCCATCCTCATCCCCATCCCCGGGCGGGGGGCCCTTCATCCCCTTTCAATCCCCGGGGGGACACACACACCCTCCATCCCCATTCCCGGGAAGGGGGGAGGCCCCCATCCCCATCCTCGCCCGCCGGCACTGACCCCCGTCCGACCCTCCCTTGGTCCCCCCCGGTTGCCTGTCCCTCTGTCCCCCCTCGCCCCGGCTGGCCGTCCCTCTGTCCCCCCCTCAGCTGTCCGTCCCTCTGTCCCCCCTTCGGTTGGCCATCCCTCTGTCCCCCCCGCATTGCCATCCCTCGGTCCCCCCCCCCCCGCCTAGCTGTCCCTCTGTGCCCCCCGCCTGGCCGTCTCTCTGTCCCCCCTGCTCGGCTGACCGTCCCTCGGTGTCCCCCGCCCCACCCACGGCTGAGTGTTCCTCGGCCCCCCCCCCGGCTGCTGTCCGTTCCCCCCCGTCCGTCTGTCTGTCCACCCTGCTGGCCCCTCTGTCCATCCATCTGCCCCCTCCCCGGGCAGTCTTGGCGGGCTTTGGGTGCGGGGGGGTTCCTGAGGAGCGGTGCATGATGGTGGGTGGGGGTCCTGGGCAGTGCCATGGGGTGCAGGAGAGTGGGTGGGGTCCTGGGCGGCATCCGGGGGGGGGGGGCAGGATGGTGGGCGGGGGTCGTGGACAGAGCTTGAGATTGCCGGAGAGTGGGTGGGGGTCACAAGGCCACAGGGTGCAGGATGGCGTGTGGGGGTCCTGGGCAGTATCAGGGGGTGCAACGTGATCGGTGGGCGTCGCAGGCCATGGGGTGCATGATGGTGGGTGAGGGTCGTGGACAGTGCCAGGGGATGCAACAATGTGGGTGGGGGTCCCGGTCAAGAGGGGGTGCAGGATGGTGTGTGGTGGTCCTGAGCAGTACCCGGGGGTACAGGACGTGGGGGGGGCGGGCATGCTGGCTGGGGGCCGGGAGTCACCCCATTGCAGGCACCTCTGCCCCAGCAGGTGGGTGGGCCTTGGGGTGCCATGTGTCACTTTGGGGTCCCCGTGGCTTCTGGGAGCCCCCACCCGCACCCCAGCCCCTCTTGGCCGTGCCCTTGTGCCGGGGGGGGGTGGGGGGGTGTGCCAGGGATGGAGGGGGTTCCTGCACCTCCTCCCCCAGGGTCTGGCACCCCTTGCCCACCCACGGTGGGGTCGTACTGGGAGGCACTGGGAGGCCGGTGGGGTGTCAGCGTGCCCCCGTGTCACCGACTGGGGACCCCTTGGGGGCAGGAAGCGGGGAGGGGGTGGCACCCTGGCCCTCCCCTCTCCGGAGGACACCGCGGGGTGGCCGTTGGTGCCAGCTGTCCCCCAGCAGCTGCGGGTGGCCGGCATGTGGCCGCAGGGACATTCCTGCCCCCCGGGTGCCGCCCGTTCCCGCTATGTGTGGGGACACCCCAGTGTCCCCCCCCTCCATGCCTGACACTCCCCCCCCCCCCCCAGCACCAAAGCAGCTGCTGCAAATTCCTCCCGTTCCCACATCTGGGCAACATCTGGGCTGGCGGGGGGGGGGGGGGGGGGGAGTGTTGGGTTGCTTTTGGGGGGCAGGACGGTGCCGGGGGGGCGAGGGGGGGCACGGGAGGGCGGGATGAAGGAGGTCGTTGCCAGGGTGACGGCGCCGGAGCCGGGCCGGCTGCCAAGGGCTGCGGGCTCATGCGCAGGATGGTGCCGGCACGGGGGGGGTCGGAGGCACGGGGCGGGGGGGGGGGAGATGGGTGTCCCCTGCCCTGTTTCAGGGGCCGGGGTGGGGGACCCGTCCCTGGGGTGCTGGTGGGGTGGAGACCCCCCCCCCCCGAGCTCATGACTGGGTGAGTTGCACCCCTATGGGGGGGGGAGGAGTAGCCCTGGGTGGCCCCTGCCGAGGGGGGGGGATTTTGGGAGGGACGTGATGGGGTGCACCCACCCGCGCGGGCATGGCCCCCTGCAGCAGTAACCCCCCTGCTTCAGGGTCCACGGGGGGGCACAGAGTGATATCTACACCCCTGGGATGGTGCCCACAACCTGCTGGGGTGGTGCCTGCGACCTTACTGGAGTGGTGCCCAGGACCCAGCAGGATGATGGTTATGACCTACCAGGTTGGGTCCCACCACCCTGCCAGGGTGATGCCCATGACCTGCCAGGGTGGTGGCTATGACCCATGGATGGGTCCCACCACCTGCTGGGATGGTGGCTGTGACCCACCAGGGTGGGTGGCCGTGATCTTCTAGAATGGGTTCCACCACCAGCTGGGATGGTGGCCATGACCCTTCAGTGTGGTGGCCATGACCTTCTTGGAATGAATCCCACCAGCTTCAGGGATATTACCCCCACGCACAGGGCACTCTGGGGGAACCCACCGTGACTCGGGGTACCCAGTGTCCTCACGCTGGTGTCCCCCGTGTCCTCCAGAGGTGCTGCTGAAGGTGCAGGTGTACGAGAGCGGGACGCTGACCCCGCTGGCCCAGACCACCCTGGAGGTCCTGGGCAACCGCAGCTCGCTGGCCGCGGGCAGCACGGACGGGGAGGGCGCGGGGGTGCTGCCCGTTCCCTACCGCCTGGGCACCGCTGTCCTGGTCACCGCCCACCGCCGCGGGTACATCCCCGCCTCCGTCCCCTGGCGTGTCACCCGCCTGCCGCGTGAGTCACCGCGACCCCTCGGGGGACCTCAACCCCTTCTCGGGGACACCAGCCCTGGGGGGGGGGGGGCCTAAGCCCAGCCCTTTAACTGGTGCAGCCCTGCCTTGGGGGGGGCCCCAAACCCTGACTGGAGGACCCCAACCCCTTACTTGGGGACCCCCCACCTTGGGAGGCCCAAACCCAGGACCTTATGGGGGGATATCAACCCCATTACAGGGGGACCCCCACCCTGGGGGCCCTCAGCCCCTTATTGGGAGGCTCTGACCCTTATGGGGGGCCTGACCCCAGCCCCTTGCTAGAGCATGCTCACCTTGGGGGACCCCAGCTCCAGCCCTTTACTTGGGGATCCCCCCCTTGGGGGACCCTAACCCCAAGGCCTTACAGGAGTACCACAGCCCCTTACTTGGGGACCCTCACCTTAGGGGTCCCCAGACCCCTTACTGGGGGACCCCAGCCCCTATGAGGGTCTCTGATCCCTTACTGAGGGGCTCTGAGCTGTTATGGAGGACCCCACCCCCTTACTGGGGGGCTTTGACCACTCATGGGAGACCCCAGTGCCTTAATGAGGGGCTCTGAGCCCTTCCTGGGGGCTCTGGTCCTCAACCCCAGCCCCTTTCTGGGGGACTGCCACTGTGGGAGGCCCCAACCCCTTACTGGGGGCCCTAAACCCTTATATGGGGGGCAAGCCTTTAATGGGATCCTTCATTCCTCCCTTAGCTGGGGGGGGGCTCCAGTCTCTTACTGGGGTCCCTTGATCCCTTCCTGGGAATCCCAAATCCTTTCCTTGGGGCCCGCAAAGGGCTTTTGGGGAGGGGGTCCCTGACAGAGGGGTGTTGGAGGGGGGAGTTCCATTTGGGAAGGGATGGCCATGTCCTGGTGACCCCAAAGTGCTCCTATTCCAGGGTGGCTGGGGGAGGTTGGCACCCTGGGCTGGGTGCCAGCCCTTGTCCCCAGGGCCAGCAGGAGCAGGGCGGGGAGAGCAGGGTGGCATCGATGGGGTCACCTTGCTGGGGAGGACATGTGGGGGCAGCTAGCAGGGATGCTCGGGGATGGGGGTGCAGGGATGGGGGGGGGGGGGGGGGGGGGGGTGGGCATGAGGATGCCCAGGGATTGGGATGCAGGGGTGGGGATGGAGGGATGTGGGTGGGGGGATGAAGGGATGGGGGTGCCCAGGGATGAGGGTGTGGGAATATGGGATGGAGGGGTTGGGGATGGTGGGGCAGGGATGGGGGGGTGTGGGGATGGGGGGCAGGGATGGGGGGGTGTGGGGATGGGGGGTTAGGGATGGGGGTGTGTGCGGATGGGGGTTAAGGATGGAGAGGCAGAGGTGGGGGTACCCGGGGATGGGGGTGCAGGGTTGGGGGGGGTACAAGGATGAGTGTGCAGGCAGGGGAGGGAGGGGGGGGGTGCAGGGTTAGGGAGGGCAGGGGTGCAGGTATTTTTGTCCTCCCCTCACCACCCCCTTGCAGTCTACGCCTCCATCAGCCTGTACCTGCTCCCCGAGCGCCCCGCCACCCTCATCCTCTACGAGGACCTGGTCCAGATCCTGCTGGGGTCCCCAGGTGAGCCACGGGCGTGGCGGGGGGGTTGGGATGTTACCGCCACCCTCGGGCTCCACCACCCTCCTTGTCCCCCCCATCCCTCCGCAGGTGGCCGGGGGCAGCCCTGGGCACAGTTCCCCCGGCGGGCAGCCCGCCTGCCCCGCAGCTCCACCTACAGCCAGCTCGCCGCGTCCCTCACCGCGGCCACCGGCCCCAGCCTGGCCACAGCCTTCCCGGCCTTCCTGGGCACCGAGCAGGACGGCAGCGGTACGGGGACACCGGGGGGTTTGGTGGGGGAGACAGCTCCGAGGGCTGGAGCAGCTCTGCTCTGGAGACAGGCTGGGAGAGTTGGGGTGTTCAGCCTGGAGAAGAGAAGGCTCCAGGGAGACCTTAGAGCACCTTCCAGTGCCTGAAGGGGCTCCAGGAAAGCTGGGGAGGGACTTTGGACAAGGGCAGGGAGGGAGAGGACAAGGGGGAATGGATGAAAACTGGAAGAGGGAGATTGAGGTGAGACATGAGGAGGAAATTTGTTGCTGTGAGGGTGGTGAGACCCTGGCCCAGGTTGGCCAGAGAAGCTGTGGCTGCCCCATCCCTGGAAGTGTTGAAGGGCAGGTTGGATGGGGCTTGGAGCAACCTGGTCTGGTGGGAGGTGTCCCTGCCCATGCAGGGGTTGGGACTGGATGATCTTTAAGGTCCTTCCAACCCAAACCAGTCTGTGACTCTCATTCTATCACACATCTATCCCCATCACTTGTCCCTGTCACCTGTCCCCACAGCCAATGCCACCTGGCTGGAGCTGGCCCCCCTGGCAGCCCTCAGTGTCCATCTCTTCACCGGCAACGGGACCGAGGTGCCGCTGGCCGGCCCTGTCCATCTGTCCGTCCCTTTGGCCACTGACACCGGGCCCATGGTGGCCACCAGCGTGCCAGCCTGGAGGTTTGACCCCAAGAGTGGTGAGTGCTGAGGGGCAGTGGGTGGGATGGCAGCAGTGGGATGATGAGCTTGTGGGGGGGTCTCAGCCTGCTGCGGGGGGGACACAACACGTGTGTCCCTGCAGGGCTGTGGGTGCGGAACGGGACAGGGCTGATCCGTAAGGAAGGCCGGCAGCTCTACTGGACCTTTGTCTCCTCCCAGTTGGGTTACTGGGCAGCAGCCCTGCCCTCTCCCAGCTCAGGTAGGGGGGCAACCATAGGGACCCCCCCCATCTGGGGTCCTTCTGCCCCATGGGTCTGGGGATGGGCTGTCCTGGGGGGTGGGGTGGCGGGGGTGGCAGCACCCTTGGGTGGGGGAGGACCCCTGTTCTGTGAGGGGTCGGCTGGGTGGGGGGGGGGGACTCTGTCCCATGAGGGGCTGGTGGGTTTGGGGGGGAGCCCTCCTGTGGGGTGCTGGTGGGTGGGTAGGGGACCCCCATCCTATGGGGGGGGCTGGTGGGTGCAGCCCTGGGGGTGGGTGGGGGGCACCGCTGTCCCGTGGAGGGGGCTGCTGGGTGAGGGGAGGACCCCTGTCCTCTGGTGGGGGCTGGCACGGGTGTGGGGGACACCCATCCCATAGGGAGGCTGGTGGGTTCAGCCCCAGGAGGGTGTGGGGGGAGAGTTACCCATACTCTAGGGGGGTGGGGAGGGGGGGAAGAACCCCGTCCCATGAGGGGTTGGTGGATTTATGGGGGGGGACCCCTATCCCATAATGGGGGGGCTGGTAGGTGGCTGGGAAACTCCCATCCCATGGGGGGGGTGTTGGTGGGTGCCACCCTGGGGATTGATGGGGGTGGAACTCCCCCCCCCCCCTGCCCCGTCCCATGGGAGCTGGTGAGTGCTTTGCCAGGGGGGGTCCCTGTGCCCCCTCCCCACCCACTGTCCCCCAGGGCTGGTGGCCATGGCGGCGGGGGGGCCGGACATCACCACCTACCACACCATCTTCCTGCTGACCATCCTGGGCGCGCTGGCCTTGCTCGTCCTCACTCTCCTCTGCCTCCTCATCTACTACTGCAGGTCAGCACCCTGACACCCCCCAACCCCCACCCTGCCCCCCCACACCCCACCCTCCCCCCCCACACCCCCCACCCTGCATCCCCTGCCCTGCACCCCTCACCACCCCCTGGCACCCGTGGGTGCTTATAGCTGGGTCTGTGGGGACCACCACCTCTTTGCCCACCTCCCCCAGCTGCCCTATAGCTGGATATAAGGGGGGGGGGGAACCACCACTCCCTGGCACCTTGGGTGCCCTATAGCTGGGTCTTGGGGGGGACCACCACCCCATGCCCATCCCTGGTTGTCCCCTTTGGAGGGGACAACCACTCCCTGGGAGCCCTATTACTGACTATGAGGGGGACCACCACCCCCTTCCACCACCCCACCACGCCAGGTGCCCTAGAGTGATCATGGGGGGGACCACCACCCCCTCCCCCACACATACTTGACCTATAGCTCCTATGGGGGGGGGGACACCATCACCCCCCCCGGGTGCCCTATACCTGTCTGGAGCCCCTTCCTCCAGCCCTGCCAGGTGACAGAACCGGCTGGGGTGCCCCCCCCCCCGCTGCATGGTGACCCCCCCCGTCCCTCCGCCCCCCTCCCGCAGGCGCCGGTGCCTGAAGCCGCGGGCCCAGCACCGCAAGCTGCCGCTGCCGGGACCCTCCGAGGCCCGGAGGGATCAGGCCACCTCCGTGTCCCAGCTGGACCTGCTCTGCGCCGGCAGCCACCCGGAGACGGCCTCCGAGGGGGGGGACACCGACCCCCGCGACCCCCCTACCCCCCGACACGACTTCTTCCACCCGCTGCCTCCCACTCAGCTCCGCTCCGGCCACCGCCCCCCCCACGCCGCCTCCACCCTAGCCCCCCCCCGCCGTCGCCAGCCCCCCACCCTGGAGGACTATGCAGGGCGCCCGGGAGAAGCCTTCGGCCTCAGAGCTGCCCGCTCGGTGGAGGGGCTGCAGCCTCACGACGAGCACCCCCGCGGGACCCCCGTGTTCCCCCCCCGGCCCCCCTCTCCTCCCGTGTTTTCCCGTTATGCCCCCGAGCAGCAGCTGCCTGAGCCCCCCCCTCGGCCACCCTCTCTGGCCCCCCCGGGTCCCCTCCTCCTCTGCGGCCCCCTGGAGCGGGGGGGGCGGTCCCGAGGAGGTCTACCGGGGGGTGGTGCCCACGCTCCTCATCCCCGCCCGCTACATGCGCTTAGCCCCCGGCGAACCGGAGCCTCCCCCCGAAACCGAAGTGGGACCTGGGTCGATGACGGTGACAACCACAACCGCCCCCCCGGGTCCCCCCCCCATCCTCCGGGCAACCATTTGAAGAAGGGGAAAACTGGGGAGGGGGTCGCGCCCCCCCGGGTGTGAGCGGCTCGGTGGCCATCCCGGTGCTGCTGGACGGGTCGGCGGTGGCTCAGCTCAACGGGGAGCTGCAGGCGCTGGCGGGGCAGCAGCTGCTGGAGCTGGGGGGGCCGCCCCCTCCCCGCGCCTGGTTCGTCTCCCTGGATGGCCGTTCTTCCCAGGTCCGTCATTCCTACATCGACCTGCAGGGTGGAGACAGGGGGGCCGGCCCCGCGCCCCCTCCCCGCCTCCCCCGGGCCCTGGGAGGTGGTGGCGGGGGGGAGGATGGGGGGAGCCGGCCCCCCCCCCCTGCCCGCCGCCTCCCCCGAGGACAGCTCGCTGGCCCCCCTGCTGGAAGCGGGAAGCGGGGGGCGGCGAGGAGGGGGCAGCGGGCGCAGCAGCCTGAGTGAAGCCCCCCGAGACTCCCTGACCAGCCCCGAGGAGGAGGCGCTGGCCGACGGGGGGGACGGGGGGGACGAGGGGGGGCGACAGGAAAAGCCCCTGGCAGAAGCGGGAGGAGAGGCCGCTGATGGTCTTCAATGTCAAGTGAGTGTGGGGGGGGGGAGCCTGCGGACTTTGAGGGGGGGGGGGGGGTTGTGGTACCCCTGAGGGGGGGGTGGGATGGTGGGTGAACTGCTGCTGGCATCCCATCCCACCACCACTGTCCCAGCCCCCCTCATCATCCCAGCTCATCTCACGACACCATCCTGCCCTCACATCATCCTGCCACCATCCTTGTCACTGTCCCACTGCACCACAATCCCACCCAACCACCATTTTCTCCCACCACCACACCATCGTGCCCCCATTGTCCCATCCCATCCCTCTCATCCCTCCTTGCCCGCCCCCTGTCCCCCCACCCCATGCCCTGCCAGGGGAGGAGGCAGAGGGACAAGCCCCAGGTCACCTGTGTCCCCCTGTGCTTGTGACCACCGCCCCCCCCCCAGCTATAATATCCTCCCACTCCATGTCACTGGGCCACATCAGATGGGGTCCTGCTGCCCCCCACCCCCCATGACACTGCCATTCACCTCCATGTCTTTTCGGGGAGGGGACAAGAACTCCATGTCCCCCTCCCATGTCCCCTTTTGTGTCCCTGCAGGGCAGGAGGGGGTGGCAGTGCCCCCCGGGCCAGCGGTGCCTCCAAGCTGCCGTAGGAGCCGGGGGGTTGGTCCCTGTTCCCGGCCCCCCCCCTCCTCCCAGCCTCATCCTCCCCATCTCAGTTTTGGATTTTAATCGTGTTTCTAAACGTTTTCTACGTGGTGAGGAAGAAGAGGGGCCAGCGGGGGGGAGACGGGACATGGGGACACCTTCCCCGGGGTGGGCAGGGAGCCAGTGCCTGCCCCTGCCTGTTCATTAGATGGCATTAATATATTAAAAAAAAAAAAAAAAAAGTACCCGCCCCCCCTCCCCCGGCTCTGCCTCCTGCCTCAGTTTCCCTCCCCTTGCAACCAGCCAGGGGATGGGGGCTTGTCCTAGAAATCTTTTATTGGGGTGGAGGCCCCCGGGGCCGTCCCTAGGGACATCAAAGCAGCTCCTTGACGGGTGGAGGCAGGTCCCAGCGCTGGGGGCTGCACCTCCAGCCCCCCCCGGTGCAGCGGGACCCCCCAGGGCAGCAGTGACGGCCGTTGGAGCAGCAGGAGCCCTGCAGAGACATAGGCGGGGGGAGGGGGTGAGATGTCACCCAGACCCCCCCTCACATACCTCCCCATTCAACCCCCAACGCTAACCTGGGCGTAGGGGCAGCACCCCCAGCCACCCCCCCGACCCCGGCAGCACTGCTGCCCCCCGGGGCAGGTGTGGGCAGCATCGCAGGGCACGGGGGCAGTCCAGGGGGGGCCAGCGGCTCGCAGAGGGGCAGGGGGCCGGCTGGGAGGCCGGGGGGCCCGGAGCGGGGAGGGCGGCAGCAGCGGGGTGGGGGCCAGCAGCTTCTCGCAGCTCTGGGCGGTCACGTTGCAGGTGTAGCCCCGGGGGCAGCAGTGCTGGTGGTCCTTGCAGCAGATGGCCTGGGGGGGACACACAAACACACACAGCGCTCAGCGGGTGGACTCAGGTGGCCGGGGGACACCCAGAGCACCCCCCAAAAACCTGTACTCCCACCCGGCCCACTCATACGACCAGGGACTGGGCTGGACCCTGTCCCCAAGGTGCCCCTGTGGAGAGGACACAGTGATGGAGAGGGGATGTCCCATGTCCCTACCCCAGCCCTGCTTGTCCCTGAACCCCCTGCTCTGCCCTAAAGCCCCCCCCATCACACCCCAACCCCCTTGTACATCTGCCCCATCCCATGGGGCAGGGGGGGGGTCCATCGCAGGGGACAGGAAGTGGCAGAGCCTGCCTGAACGTCCCCATGTCCCAAGGCCCTTTGCAGCACCCACTCGGGGTCCCTTCAGCTGTGTCCCCCCCTCCCCCTCCCACAACACCCTGGAAACCCCCCCTTCCGGGATCAGCCCAGCCCAGGATCCCCCCACTCTCCTGGGTGCATCGCCCCGGCCTCCTCACCCCACGGGGGGACCACCCCCCATGTCCCTGTCCTTCCCCCAGGGCCCCCCCAAACCTGTTCCAGGGGGCAGCACCCCCAGGCCCCCGAGCTGAGCCGGCAGCACGTGCTCCCCTGGGGACATCTCGTCTCCTCGTCACACCACACGTCCCCCCCCCGGGCCAGCGCCGGGGTCTTGCGCAGCCAGGGCAGGCGGGCCCCCCCCCTCCTGCAGGCAGCTGCCCCCCTCGGGGTCGCAGGTGTAGCCCTGGGGGCAGCAGTGTATGTGGTCGGGGCAGCAGACAGCCTGGGGGGGGGGCGAGAGGAGGGGTGAGCCCAGCACTGACCCCCCCACAGCCACCCCAGGGGACCCCCAGGCACAGAACGACCGGGCGTGGTCTGCCCCCCCTTGTCCCCTGTCCCGCCCCCATCCCAGCCTGGCTCCACCCACGCTTTGGGGGGGACACACGGGGAATCCCCCCCACCCTCCTCATCCCCTGGCTGGACACACCGATGTCCCCAACATCCCAGTGGCCTCGTGTGCCTTTATCACCTCCTACCACTAGAGCCCCCAACTGGTCCCAGTGAGTGGAGAGGGGCCCAGCAAGGGGGACCGGTGTCACCCCCCCTCATCCCCACGGACATTGGGACCCCGGGCCTTGCCGTATGACCCCTGGGGGAGAGGGGACATCGGCCCCAATCCCACACAGGGGACACCTGCCCCATCCCATAGCGCAGGGGGGTCTGTCCCAGGGGACAGGAGGTGGCAGTGCCCGGCTGAACGACCCCATGTCCTTTGCTGCAGCCACTCGGGGTCCCTCCAGCTGTTTGTGTCCCCCCCAGAGGGCTCAACCCAGCCGAAGACAACAAGCCCCCCCATTCCCCTGGGTGCATCGCCCTGGCCTCCTCACCCCACGGCGGGACCACCCCATGTCCCCGTCCATCCCCCAGGACCCCCCCCCAAACCTGCTCCAGGGGGCAGCACCCCCAGGCCCCCGAGCTGAGCCGGCAGCACGTGCTCCCCTGGGGACATCTCGTCTCCTCGTCACACCACACGTCCCCCCCCCCGGGCCAGCGCCGGGGTCTTGCGCAGCCAGGGCAGGCGGGCCCCCCCCTCCTGCAGGCAGCTGCCCCCCTCGGGGTCGCAGGTGTAGCCCTGGGGGCAGCAGTGTATGTGGTCGGGGCAGCAGACGGCCTGGGGGGGGGGCGAGAGGAGTGGTGAGCCCAGCACTGACCCCCCCACAGCCACCCCAGGGGACCCCCAGGCACAGAACGACCGGCCCGGGCCTGCCCCCCCTTGTCCCACCCCATCCCCATCCCAGCCTGGCTCCACCCACGCTTTGGGGGGGACACACAGGGAATCCCCCCCCACCCTCCTCATCCCCCGGACACACTGATGTCCCCAACATCCCAGTGGCCTCACGTCCCTTCATTGCCCCCAGGCACTGGAGCCCAGTGGTCCCAGTCAGCAGATGGGGAGGCCCAGTAAAGGGGCCTGGTGTCCCCCGCCCCATCTCACGGGAAAGGGGGGGCTGTCCTGGGGGACAGGAGGTGGCAGTGCCCGGCTGAACGTCCCTGTGTCCCCCCTGTCCTAAGATCTGGCTGCTCAGGGTCCCTCGAGCCACATCCCTCCCCCAAGGACACCCTGGCTGCCGCCCCAGGTCTCAGGCCAGACCCCCAGAACGACCTTGAGGGACCCCTGGGGACAAAACTCCTCACCTGCTCTTGCCAACCCTTGTCCCCTGTCCACCCATTCCAGCCTGCCACCATCCAGACTTTTGGGGGGACACACAGGGACCCCCTTATCTCTTTTCTCCCCCAAACGAACAAAGTTCCCCAAGCACCTTTGTGTCCTTGTGTCCCTTCATCTCCTGCCACTGGAGCCCCAAACTGGTCCCAGTTAGCACCGGGGGTCTGACTGGAGGGGTCCCGCAAAGGGTCCCACTGTCACCTCCCACCCCTGTGGGATGTTGGGGGGGGTGGTAGCTCTGGGCTTGACACATCCCTCCTGGGGGACAGGGGACATTGGTCCCCATCCCACCGAGGGGACAGCAGCCATTGTCCCACCCAGGGCACAGGGGACACCTGTCCCATCGTGCCAAGCAGGGGGGTCTGTCCCAGGGGACAGGAGGTGGCAAGGCCCAGCTGAATGTCCCCATGTCCCAAGGCCCAGCTGAATGTCCCCATGTCCAAGGCCCTTTGCTGCTCCCATTAGGGGTCCCTCTAGCCCATTCCAGGACCCCCCACTCCCCTGAGTGCACCCTCCTGGCCCTCCAACCCACAAGGGACCCCCA